>SJXQ01010561.1:275512-352533 GCA_006408695.1 Aepyceros melampus | reverse complement strand
AGATGGATAGGGCTCTCTCCTCTCACCCCCCTGGGCGGCTCACAGGCCGCCCCACGCAGGTTACAGGCCGTGTGTGTGTGTGTGTGTGTGTGTGTGTGCGCGCGCGCTCGCGGGTCTGTGTGAGTGCACACACAGGGGCCCCCGGGTGCTGGTGTCTGGGGCGGTGTGTGCCTGGCTGTTGTGCCGGGATCTGATGTCCCCTGAGCAGGTCTGTGGGTGTGCGAGGGCTTAGCATGCCGTCTCTGTGTTTGGGGGGCAGGCAGGCCCCCAAGGGACCCCAGGCACAGCTCTCTCTGGCCTCACCTCATCCTGTGTCTGCCCTCTGGTAGCCAGGAGAGGTGAGGCTCAGTGAGGGACGTGGGGGAACAGTCACAGGGAGGCCGAGTGGGCGGAGGGGAATTAGAACCCAAGCATCCCGTTTATTTCTTTCCTTAATAGCTGCGGGGTTTTTCACCCCAACTGGAAACATAAAAAGTATAATGGAGAAAAAGAAAATAATCCGTAATTCGATGGCAGAGAACCATTGTTAACATTCTGTATGTGTGCTCCTAGACTTTCCTTATGTATACACACATGTATAGAAGTGAAAGTGAAGTCGCTCAGTCGTGTCTGACTCTTTGTGACCCCATGGACTATATTCTACCAGGCTCCCCATCCATGGGATTTTCCACGCAAGAGTACTTCTGTGGGTTGCCACTGCCTTCTCCAGGGGATCTTCTGTACCCAGGGATTGAACCCAGGTCTGCGGCATTGTAGGCAGACACTTTACCATCTAAGCCACCAGGGCAGTCTACACACACACGTATCAGTTCAGTTCAGTTCAGTCGCTCAGTCGTGTCCGACTCTTTGCGACCCCATGAATCGCAGCACGCCAGGCCTCCCTGTCCATCACCAACTCCCGGAGTTCACTCAGACTCACATCCATCGAGTCAGTGATGCCATCCACACACACATAGAACTCACTTAATTAAAAATGGGATTGTGTGAAGCATACTGCTTCCTTCCCTCCTTCACTCCCACCTCCTTGTTTCCTTTTTACTTTTTCTTATTAAAAAATTCAGTGTATACTAAAGTAGAGAGAACACAAACACCCCCCACGGTGTGGGGCACAGGGTCCAGGTAGTAAGTCTGGGTGAGCCCCTTGTCCGGACATCGCTGTGGTTGGCCCGGATCATTTTCTCAGAGAATTGTCTGGACCAAGGGAGCCTGAAGGGTGTGGAAGATCCGGCTGCTAACGCCCAGCGGCACCCCCCCAGAGCAAGGTTAACCATCCACCACCCTCTGCCCACCTGCACCCCTAGGGAGGGTCTGGTTCCTTCCTCTTGGGGATACCAGAGGTCCTGCTCTGCAGCCCAGGAAGGGGTCCTCAGGTCCCTGAGTGGGGGACCTGCACAGGGAGAACCCAGACCTCCCCCATCTCCCCTTATACATCCCTTTCCCCCTAGTTGCTCCGGCTTCCCTAACGCTTGGGCTCCCATCCAGAGGAAAATGACAGTGCACAGACCTCTGAAGACCAGTTTGACTTCCTGCAGTGTGATGCTCCCACAAGGAGCACCCAAGGCTCCCATAGGTGAGCAAGGCCCATGGGAGATGGAGTAGCCAAGAAGGGCTTGTGTGCTTAGAGGATGGTGTCAGCCAAGGCACAGCATTCACCTTGCTCAGCCTCAGTCTCCTCATCTGTGAACTGGGGACGATACTCATCCCAGCCTGGTTCAATTGCTATGGGCACTAAATGGGTTCACATGTGGAAAGCACTTTTACAAACGACAAGAGCTAAATCTTGTTTGCTGTTAATGTCAAGAGAGCTGATGCCTGCTGCCAAGGCAGCGCGTTGATGGCAGAGTGTGCCTCCTTACCTGGAAGAGCAACTCATAGGAAGTGAGCAACCTCAAGGAGCTTACAGCTAAATCATTAAAAAATATATATATATAAATTGTGCCAAGTACCATTAGGAAGACAGAGGACTGGACTGGACCGGAGAACGGATTGAGTTACCAGTTGGAGGCTACCCAGAGGAGGTGACATTTAATCAAAGACCTGAAAGTAAGAGGCCTTGGGAGCGGTGGAGAGAAGAGTGTTCCACGCAGAGGGAGTTGTACATGCAAAGGCCCTGAGTTGGAGGGTGGTGGTGAGCTCATGAGTTTCAGGAAACGGGAAGGAAGCCAAAGTGGCTGGAGCAGAGTGAGCCGCTGAGAATGGCCAGACAGGGCTGAAACGGGGAGGGCAAGGTGACTAGGGTCACGCACCCCATCCCAGACAGCGCTGGGGCGGGGAGGGCCAAGGGTCGCGCACCCCATCCCAGACAGGGCTGGGGTGGGGCGGGCCGAGGGTCACGCACCCCATCCCAGACAGGGCTGGGGCGGGGCGGGCCGAGGGTCGCGCACCCCATCCCGGCTGATGCTGTGCTGGTGTCTGGTTGTGTGTCTTACTCACCTGGTCCTGTCCAGCTCTTTGCGACCCTATGGACTGTAGCCCACCAGGCTCCTCTGTCCATGGGATCCTCCAGGCAAGAAAGCTGGAGGGGGTTGCCATTGCCTTCTCCAGGGAATCTTCCCAATCCAGGGATCGAACCTGTGTCTGCTGCCTTGCAGGCAGATTTTGTACCATCCAAGCCACCAGGGTTGTCTGATTAGGGCCCCCCCGCTCCAAATCCGTCTTTCCAGCATGTGAGTCCACTTGCCCCTGGACAGGCCTTAGGTCTCCGTTTTCTTTTGCCTTCTCCCAGTACCTCTTCCGAGGCTTCGTGTCCGGGGCCCCTCCAGGCTGCAGACTCCTGGATGGGCGGGGGCCTCCTCCAGGCCTCTCCAGACTCTGCAGCTCTGACTTGGCCTTGACCAGAGTGTGTGGCGGGCTCAGGGCCAGGCCAGGGCTGTGGGAAGGCCGGTCTCCCTCCTGCTTTCATCTGCAGGTGAGATCTTTTTCTTCCGATCTGATGTTTTTAGACCATATGCTGGACTGTGGACAGAGAGTGAAGGTTCAGGACACACGCCTATAAATCTACACAGAATAGGAGAAGGGTCCAGGCATCGGGGTGTGCAATGCCCCCCGGGCCCTCTCCTCCCCCAGTCTACCAAGGACTCTTTGGGGCCTGCCGTCTGGGGAGAAACTAAGAAAACTGAGGAACTGGGTAGGTAGCAGACAGATGGGAACTGGAGGGAAATCGCATGGAACCGGTACACGGGACCAGAGGTGGACTAGAACCCAGGACCTGCCTGAGCACCTGCTGCTGCTGCTAAGTCGCTTCAGTCGTGTCCGACTCTGTGTGACCCCAGAGACGGCAGCCCCCCAGGCTCCCCCGTCCCTGGGATGCTCCAGGCAAGAACACTGGAGTGGGTTGCCATTTCCTTCTCCTAGCAGGGGCCAGACACCGCAAGAGAGATGAGCAACTGCTGTGAGAAATGCCCAGGTGTGGGATGGCTCACCAGGCCAGACTCGGAGCCCCTGGACCAGCTGGGTGACCTCGGGTGACCTTGACCGAGTTCGTACCCCTCTGAGTCTGTTTTCCTCCTCTATTAAGGGTTTCTGCCTATAATGTTTGGGAGGGCTTGAAATCCCATCAAATCAGACTAAGGGATTCTGAGAGCTGTGAACTGCTCTATCTATGTAGGGCTGTTTATCTTTGTTGTATAGTTGCTTGTTATTTTTTTAGCCAATCAGGACCTCACCCCATCCTTGCTGGTGCACTCTCTTACTGCCCAGCCTGGATTAAAGGTGGACCTCGAGGGCGGGAAACCAGACTCACATGTGCTATTATTTGGCAGCAGCCAGTGATGATCCAGCATCTGGCAGCTGACAGGCAGCTCACTCCTGAGTGGAGCCGCCGTGCCTCATGGTGGAACGGCGGTGCTTCTTACCCTGAGTTGAAATCTGCTCCCCACGCTGATGTCCCTGGCTCCGGAATAATCCCATTTACTCGCCCTCTTCCGTGGAGATCCTTTCCGAATCCCACGGCCCTGGTAGGCTTTCCTGCCAGCTCCAAGAGGGCAGTCTGACTCTGATTTCTGGGGTCTTTCTTTTCTCTTTTCTGACTTTGCTACAATGAGGATGTGCTGCTTTTTCTATTTTCAAAATTAATTTTAAATTATATTTTGTGGGAACCAAACAATACAGGATATAAGAAGAGGAAATAGAAGTCTTCCCATCCAAACCCACATTCTACTTAAGGTCTAGAGAAGCGTCCTCCCCAGCTTTCCGGTGCCTTTGGCCATGTGCGTACATAAACCTGGAACTGCATAGAGAACACAGAGCAGGCTGCATGGGGGAGGGCTGCCCTCACCTGCAGCCTGCACTTGAATCCCACTTCTTAACCTCAGTTTGCCCATCTGTAAAATGGGGCAACAGTGGTACCTATAGAGTGGGATCATTAAGAAAACTGAGTGAGTTAAGGCACACACAGCTCTTAGAGCAGCCTGGGAGCTGGTTGAGGTGTTTATTTTTCCAGTTAAAGACAAGTGGGATCATTTCTCCCCACAACTTGCTTTTCCATGGTGGACAGCTTTCCATGCAGGCACAGATAATGCTGCTTCATCTTGTTAACGGCTGCATGGTGGCGTGTGTGTGACTGTACCCATGATCTGTTCATTTTTAATATCAGGAAAAGTCACTTTTTAGCAGAAGCCCCAGGGTGAGGCCCTTAGGCAGCCAGTTGCCACTGTGGGTGTCATCCCCCCACCCCCCGACCTTGGAAACCCTTTAGTTCTCTCCTGTGGAGAGTAGGAACCAGGCTCTAAACGAGAAGGCAGCTGGGCACACACAGCATTTGGCCCTAGTGGTGACAGTGGTCTGGAAAGGGTGGGTGCAAAAGAGAAGTGACCCATGATGCTTGTGGTGTGGCCAGGGCCTCTCAGAGCGCGGCAGGTCTAGCCACAGAAGGCTTCCTGGAGGAGGTAGAATCTGAGCTGTGCCTTGAGGAGTAAGAGGGAGCTGGAGAGAGATACCTAGCAGATACAGATGAGGTTGAAGGAGGTGTCCTTCCGGCAGAGAGGAGACCATCTGGGACAGTGAGGATTTGGAGTATCTAGAACCAAAGGGTGACACACAGGAAGACGAAGACCGTGAAGGCCAGGCTACACGTGGGCCTCCCCTGCCAGCAGTGGGGAGCCACTGAGGGTCTGGAGAGGGAGAGTCGCCACTCTGAGTGCCTGAGAAAAGCTCTAAGCCTGTCTAGGCCCCAGCATCCTGTGGCTCTGGAATGGACTTGGGAAAGTATAGGGAGCTCCTTAGGGGCTGAAATTTGGGATATGACCCTGCTTGCTGTAATAGAGGGGACCCAGAGAAGTGGGGGCCAGGCCAGGGGTCAACCCCTGCCTTCTGATCCCTGCTTCAGAGAATTCAAACCGTTTCCTATCCTTTCAACCTGCCGGCTTTGCAGAGAAATCTGATTTTGCAAACATGTTTTCTTAGCCGAGGGGAAACGAGCGCTATGCAAACAATGAAGATAGCTGTGTGTGATAAGGGCCTCCGGGCTGTTCTGGCGGCCTGGCCAGAATGGAAAAGAGGGACCGGTCGCGTGGCCCTGGCGCCACTGGCTGCCAGAGGCTTGGAGAAGGCTCCAGGCTTCAGACTCTCGAGCTGGAGGGGACCTTGGGCATTATCCTCCCCAGGGGAGGATAGGGACTGGCCCAGGGCACGAAGCAGGCGGGCCGGACCCTCAGCCATGCTGCTCCCCACACTCAGCAGGAGGGCTGGCCAGCCTCTCTTTGTATGGAGCAGACTGTTCTGTTTGACCCGAGCTTGGATCCAGGGTCTGGCTGATGGTGTCTGCTCTAGGCAGGGACTCATAAACGGGCATGGGTACTTGGGGTTAAGGCAAGGGCATTAGGATAAAGGTGTGGCTTCTGCCTGAGCAGTGGGTTTAAGCCTTGGTAGAAAAACGGCAAGAGAAACTGCTCAAGTTATTGTCATGGAGACCACAAAAGACCAGGACCCCGTTCTTGTATGACACAGTGACAAATCCTGAGCTCGACTGGGCCTCAACCCATCCCATGGCCACCTCACTGTGAGCCTCCCAGCAGCTCTGGCACCTGAACACTCAGGGTGCCCAGGATGGGCAGTGGGCACACCTGGAGAGGCTTTTTCGCAGCAGCACCTGTAGCTGTGGCAAGAAAGAGTCCGAGCAGACCTATTACAGAAGTGATGCTCAGAGCACCTCGTTGGAAAGTGCTGGGAGTAGTGGCTTTCCAGGTGGAGGTGGGGCCGGGGTGGACGGGGAGATGAGGTATAAGAACCTTCTTCATCTGGGTATTGATGTCACGGTGCTCTCATGGGTACCTGCAGGCCTGAGAGGCCTGGAGACAGTTGGCTCCCAGTGAATGGTCACCGTCCTTTGCTCTCCAGCGAGCCAAGGTGCTTGGGGTCTATTGGGTTGACTGTCCATTCAGAATGAACAAGTCTCTTTTGCCCCCTGGGATGCCAGGCACTGTGCCGAGAGCTTTCACACCCAGTTGGGGTGGTATCTGTTCCATTTCCCAGAAAAGGAAAGTGAAGTTCCTCAACCGCCCTGCAAGTACCCCACCTCCCACCCAACTGCAGCAGGTGCTTTTCCTAGGAGGAGCCGTAAACGGTGGAATTTCCGGCACTGCAATAGACTGTAGGTGGGGGACATCGCTGGGCTATCTGCTCTTCTGGGAGAGCCCGCAGCTTCAGCTGAGCACTGGGAAAGAGAGCCAACTTCTGCAACCATCCTACCTCTGCGTCAGCACCTCCTGGTTCCACTTTGGGAACCTGGCACGTGAGAGGCATCATTTCATCTTCCCGGGGACCTCTCCACCAGAGCCTGCCACCCTGCAGTGAGGCACAGCCGCATCCACTGTCTCTGTTGGCCTGTTAGATGCCACAGTCAGTTCAGCCTCTGTCTCACACACGTGACCAGCAAAAAGACTCGGTCTTAGCATGACTTAACTTTGGACAACAACACAAGCAGAGGGGCGATGGTCGCAAAAGCTCCTGTCCTTTCCTGGAGCCAATATCCTTTGTGCACAATCTCTCTAGGCCCAGTTTTCCCACCTGTAAAATGGGGAGAAACCTTGCCTCATAGACCTGCCATCTCTCTCCGATACCTAACAAGGACACTGAACAAACTTAGAGGCCAAACTTCACCCACTCTCTATCCCACCCAAGGATAGGTTCCCTGTTGGCCTTCCATCAAGCCAGGGCTCCAGCAGCCCACAGGAGGTCATGCTGGGTCCATATCTGGGCACCTCTACTTCTCAGCCTTCTCCCCAGAGTCCTTAGGTAAGTCCCCAAGCGTCTCTGAGCCTCTGTTTCCTCCTGTTTAGAACTGGGACTACAGCAGTACCTTATTCACTGAGTCATTTTGAGGATTAAATGAAACTTATCCCAGGGCTTAGGATGTAGTTTATACTCAGCAAGCATCAGCCATGAATGCAGCTGAGAAGTGCAGTAAATAGGGGGACTAGAAAGTGTTTCATCCCTAGAGAGGCCACATCCATCTCGCTTTATTAGATCATAAGTGCTTTTAACAAGGCAAACAGCAGACAGCAGGCAGCCCGCCAGCAAGGGCCAAGAACCCAGGTCTAGTCCTTCAAGCCCTGGGACATCAAAAACAACAACAGAAAAGGCCAAACATCAAAGAATGAACAAGCAAGTCCAAACATTTCACTGCACTCTTATCTTAATTAAAGCAAGTCATACGCAGGGATTTTGATGACACAAGTCAAAAAGCCAGGGTCTGGTTTTATTGGCTCTTGCTGATGCCCACAGAGAAGTCTGTGACTTGCCCAAGTTCACTCAGCACCCTGGGGCCAGAGTCAGGGCCCAAACCCAGGCCTCAGATGCTAAAGCCAGGGCCCCTTCCATAACCCCTGTCCCCTGACCCCAGCCTGAGCAACCGGGATATGGGGTTGGAGTGTCAGGGGAGGTGCATTAGTCCATTCATTCATCAGTATATTTAATAACATTAAATATATTTAATATTATTATTAAATATTTTTATTACATTTAATAAATCTTCTATCTTGCAGGCACTGTTTTAGGCCCTGGGAAAACAGCAGTGAGCAAGACAATGTGCTGGAGGGAGGAGAAGGGTCAGATGTCAGTAAATAATAACAAATAACTATTCCATTGCAATTGTGTAAATGCTATTCCCTATGTCCCTTCTCTGGGCTCTGGGATTGCTTGCTCAAAGGAATACAATAGAAGTGTTACTGCAACTCTTCCAGGCCCAGGCCAACTTCCCAGTTCTTGGAACCAGGCCACGTGGTCTGGGGAAGCCCAGGCTGCCCCATGGAGAGGTCCCCATGAGGAGAAACCGACTATCGGTCATGTGAGGTCCCCGTCTTGGAAGCGGATCCCCCAGACCCAGTCACCAGCTCCAGCGTCCCCGCCAAGCCCGGCCCATACTGCGCATTCACAAGCGAAGCAAAAGATTGTCGCTGCATTTCAAGCTGTGAAGTTGCAGGGTGGTGTGTTACTTGGCTACAGGCAACTAGAACATTACATTTCACCTTCATAGGGGTGGGCTAGGTTCAGTGGTGATGCCATTTTACGGATGAAGAAAGCAAGACTCACAAAGGTAAAATGGCTTGCTCAACATCGCACAGGCAATGAGTGGCAAACCCAGATTCAATGACTTCAAATCCTGTATTTTTCCATCTAATCCCATTACTGTCAGTTCAGCAGCATGGATCCCAGAAGCACCTCCATTAATGCCTTCCTGACCACAAAGCAGTAAATTACAAAGGTGGGCTTTAGGCATGATAGAAAATGAATGAGGAAGACCATTTTTTGAGCAAGGAGGTTTCCAGCAGTCTTAGAACCCTTCTAAACGTGCCATGTAGATGGGTGCCTGCTGGTTGTTTTGTAAAGAGACTCCAGGGCAGTGTTTGAGACAGCAGAAGCTCATTTCCCTGTTCTGGACCTTTCTTTCCCCATCTCCTGAAAGAGAATGAGAAAACCATCCCTTTTCTGTTCGAGCTTGAGCCGGAGATGAGCTTACAGATAACATACGCTGTCTTCCCCAGAGGCTCCTTGTCAGATGCGAGCATTCCATTTGGATAGAAATGAATAATAGCTAAGACTCCCACGATGAGAATTTTAATGCAAGGAAGTCCACGGTAGAGAGGGCAAACTGACCCCTGAAAGCTTTGTAAGTAAAGCCCCCTGCAACATGTGTTGCTTCTGCAGCTGGAAGGAGCCTAGAAAGCTACAGGCTGGGAAACAGGAGCCCTGGGTTCTGATTGACGTTGCCCCTGCTGTGCTGTGCTGTGTGACCTTGGCCAAGTCACCGCCCCTCTCTGGATCCTCATATGTACAACGAGAGGACGAGCTAGCTGCTTTGGAAGGTCCTGATGTGTCCAACAAACAGGCAGGCTGACCAATCCCCCAAAAGCTGTGAGAAGCTTCCCAACTCCCCTCCCCTAACCCCAGAAGCTCACTGAACTTAGCAACTGGCAAAGAACCAACCCCTTGAGCTCTTTCTAGAAGCAGTGAGGTAGGCGAGCTCCACTAGGCAAATCCTCCTCCTCCTTCTCCTCCATTGTCATAGTTATTATTTATTTGACTTTTAGATGGGCCACCCAGAGTTCTTTTTAAAGATAAAAATATCATAACTCAAAGCTTCCACCAGCAACCCAGTCCCATCTGAATGATGGAGGGCTGCACTCAGTGGATTTATTCCCTCCAGCTCTGACCCTTTTAAGGTCTCATAAAATGAGAGCGTGCACTTTAAATGTCAGATGGAAGATAATGATGCCAACGTTGATGCTGATGGTGGTGACTCTCTGGTGCCAGCATTCACTTTGTGCCAGGCACTGTGCCCGATTTACATGCACCATCTCATTAACGCTTCACAGCAGATCTACAGAGTAGTCAACCGTCATCCTTGCTCTTACACCCACGAAGAAACCGAGGCCTGGAAAGGGAAAGGAATCGTCCGCGTGAAAGGAGTTAGCAGTCAGGATCCAGACCCAGGCCGTCAGCCTCCAGAACCTCAGTTCTGAAGAGTTAGGCTATTTCGGTGTTTGCCAACAAGGACAGTTGCTATGACCATGACTGCTTCTGTGACCGCTTCCTTCGCTGAGCACTTGCTGCTTGCTTGTTATTCTGCATGAGGGCAGGACTTGATACCTTGTTCTCCAAACTCCATGCTGCAAAACCAATGGACCCAAAACTTGATGTCTTAAAACAAGAGCTGTTATTTCTTTTGTTTATGACTCTGCAATTTGGGTAGGGCTTGGTGGGGACAGCTCATCTCTGTCTCACTGGGATGCCAGCAACACCGGGGGCAGGAAGGGCTGGGGGCAGGCCAGGCGTCTCGCTCTCTCTTTGTGGAGGCTCAGGACTGTGAGGGCTCTCTAGCTCAGCTCACCCAGAGTGGTCAGATTTCATTCAGAATGATGGAGCTTTACTGAGACCTTAGCGAAGCAGCAAGGCTCCTCCCGACCCGCCTGGGAAGGCTGTCTGTGTTACTCCTGCTACGAGCGAGCACCAAGTCCAGTCCAGATTATGGGTAGGAGAACTGAACCCCCACAGCTCAGTGGGAGAAGGGTATGTGACCATCTTTAATCCACCATATCTATGCTCTTGAGCGAGGGTGTGGACGGGCTTCCCTGATGCTTCAGCGGCAAATAATCCGCTTGCCGATTCAGGAGACCCAGTTTCACTCCCTGGGTCGGGAAGATCCTCTGGAGAAGGAAATGGCAACCCACTTTAGTATTCTTGCCTGGGAAATCCCATGGACAGAGGAGCCTGGTGGGCTACAGTCCATGGGGTCACAAAAGGTTTGGACACGACTTTGCGACTAAAAACAGAAGCAACAAGGATGTATACAACCCAAGAGATTCATTTATTCACTCACATTTATGGAGCATGTCCATTCAGACACTGTCGCAGACCCTGGGAGAGAGCAGTGTGTGGAGGGAGATGTTATTATACCCATTTTACAGATGAGGCAGTGGAGACTCACAGAGGTTTAAGTGCCAATGCAAGGGCCCAGCACTGCACTTTGCCTCTTGACTCTTGCTGATATTTTTTCCTTGGATAACTTGGCTGCTCCAGGTCTTAATTGTGGCATAGGGATCTAGTTCCCTCACCAGGGGTCAAACCTAGGCCCCTCGCATCGGGAGTGCGGAGTCTTAGCCATTGGACCACCAGGGAAGCCCCATCTTGCTGATTCTTGGCAAGGGCATGAGGTAGGCACTGGGATCGCTGGCCTCGAAGTGGAGTTGTTGGATTCCAAACCTTGTCAATGGGGTTCGAAGGCGGGCAGTAATGTAGCAGCCTGGCTGCCTTGTCTGAGCAGGTTCTACATCTGAGCGTCAATGAGATGCCAACGCCAGGGGCCCACTGGACCTGCGGGCACCCTTTGAGAAGAGCCTGGCTAATGGAGGAGAAGCGGTTGGTGGTGTTAAAAAGCCAACCCGGATGAGAGCTTGAGGGAGGGAAGGGCCAGATCGTGGATAATGGCCCAGCCTGAACTGGTCGCCACGGCAACCACAGGGGCTGTCTGGAGCCAGCAGCCTGCCAGGCCTTGGCCCCACAAAGCCCGGGAGGGAGGCGGAGGGGGAGGGCCTGGCGGGGCATAAATCAGGGAGTTCTATGCCCCTGACTCCGGGCAGACGATTTATGGGGCTGCTCACAACCCAGTGGATGCACTGGGGCGAGCGGAGAGGATCTCCCTGTTCCCACCGCCCCGGGGGCCCCGCTTGGTGCAGGCTGGGCAGGAAGAGGCCCCTGAGCCTGGGAGCCCCTCCAGGCCACCCTCGCGCCGTGGGAGAGCCCTGCCCCCACTAGGTGTGCCCCAGCCCCCCTGTGCCCACCTCACCAGCGTGCTGCCCCCGTGCTGACAGCGAAAGCTTCCGAAGTCGTGTCTGATCTCAGCTGCTCGAGATGCAGGTCGATACTGACCACCCTGTTCTGCTCCATCCCTTCTGTAGAGTGCTGGTGATGTGCTGAACTGATGTCAGCACGCACTCACAGTTTGCGGCCTGCAATCAGACAAACACTGAGCCAAAGGAAGCCAGAAGGGCAGACCGAGGCTCCCCAGCCCTCTCCTCCCGCATACAGCCGGAGCAGGTTTAGTCATCATCGCCTCTTCTTCTGCCTTCCCTGGAAGCACCTGGGTCTGCCTCCAGGCCCCAAAACTCATTCCACTGTCGAACCAACCCAGATAATGATCCAAGATGGAACCAGCTTCCTAACGAGGTCATGAGCCGCCCCAAACCCTGGAGTCATCCAAGCCAAAGCTGAACAAATCCTGGCTGCGGTAATTCATGGGATCCCAGCCTCCTTCAGGGAGGGGGCAGGCTGAGGTCTCTGCGTTGACACGAGATGGCAGGCAGGCAGACACTGACCGCTGAGCCATAGATGGGATAGGAGAGATGCTGTGCGCCAGGCTGAGCAGCTGCGGAGGTCTCAGGGCTTCAGGTAGGCTCCGAGAGATAGGAAAGCAAGCAGCATGTCTATTAAGAAGGTGATGGGGAGGGAGGTGGGAGGGAGGTTCAGGATGGGGGACACATGTACACCTGTGGCTGATTCATGTCAATACATGGCAAAACCCGCTACAAGATTGTAAAGTAATTAGCCTCCAATTAAAATAAATAAGTTAATTTAAAAAAAAAAAAGAAGGTGAGTGTGTCAGTAGCGGCCTGGCAGAGACAGCCAGGGCAGCTGGGCCTCTTAGGCTAGGGCCCTGGGCACCAGCCCCTTCCTACCTGGCACCCCTGCACCCACCTGTCAGAGCCGACGGTGGCTTGTGCCTCCCCGGCTGGTGCCCTCCTGCCGAACCACCCCTCTACCCACTTACCTCCCACCCCGATAACCGTCTGCTCCTCTCAGCCCTCTGCCTTCCGAAAGCTGTTCCTCTTTCCAGGTTCTGCTGAGATGCTAAGACTGGCTAATGACAATATTTCAGCACAATGGAAAGGCCCACTCCTCCAGAGTCAGATGGGCCTGGGTCCCAGTCCCCGCTCGCTCACACACCCATTTGAGACCTTGCTCAAAACACTCTACCTGTCCAAGCTGAGTTCTTTCACCCGTAATTCGCCCATAATTCCTACCTCAGGCTGATTAATAGCACAAAACGGCAAGATATCCACTGTACCTTAACACCAAAGGGCAAATATGCTCCTATATTTGTTAAAAACAAAACCCTGCAATTATATGTTTGCTGTGCACAGAAAAGTTTGGAAGGAAACACCCAAACACGTACCAGAGAGGCATTGGAGGGGGATAGGTGGACACTTTTTATCTCATACTCTATACAGTCCTAATTTTTTTAAAAAAATTGAAACCAATAAGCCTGTATTAATTGTGCAATGAGTAAATAAAAATTTAAAAATCTCCTGCCCCCCTCTACTTCATTCTTGCTGTGAGGATTAAGAGGGCAAATATACAGAGACGACTCAATCCAGCATCCACCCATTCCTCACTCCCTGTTTATTCTTTCTTCAAGAGGTTTTTTGCATTCTTAGGGGTTTTTTTTGTTTGTTTGTTTTACTTTTTATTTTATATTTGAGCAGAGCCATTCAGCCATACATACATATACGTGTATCCATTCTCCCCCAAACTCCCCTCCAGGGTTTTTTTTTCAAACTGATGAATTGAAGATATATAAGGATATATAAAAATGCTCTTCCAATTAATTGGATAACCAATGACTTTCCTTCACCACAGAGAATGCTTGCTGGCTGCGATCTGGCCCCAAAGGACTGAGATGGAGTTTTATGAGTATCAGGGTCCCATTTTTCCCTGCCTGGGAAAAGCAGCCTTTAAACTTCACACCAGCCCTGTGAGGTGGACACTGTTATTGTCATTTTACAGAGAATGAAAATGAGGTTCAGAGCTGAAGGTCTCATCCAAGGTTAAAGAGCTCGTGAAGGGCGGGGTTTGGGGAGCCCGGGTCCTGCCACCTGGCTCTGTGCCTGGAGCCCCCTGAGGGCTTTCCCCAGAACAGGAGTGGAACTTCCGCTCTGGTGACCAGAGGGCAGAACTAGGGAAAAAGCATGAACTGCGGGAAGTGAGGCTCGTTACCGCCGGCCTCCTCTGCTCCAGGCCCGAGCCGAGTCCTTCTGCTGCTTGAATCCTCACCACGGGCCGCCGCCTCCTCAGGGCCTCCACCCTGGCTGTTCCCTCTGCCTGGAACGCTGTTCCACCACACGTCTGAACTTCAGATTTTCTCAGCATTCAGGTCTCCTCAGAGAGGCCTGCTCTGACCTTTCGGGTTCAACGAGGGCTACACCATGACCCTGGCCAGTCCCCATCACTGTGCACCCACCCCTTCCTGCTTTATTGGGCATAAGGACACCTCCTGGTTTATGCTGTTCAATGGGATATACTACTGTCTGGGTCCTCCTAGAGGGCCGGACCTGGCCCATCGACTAGGGCGCTCCTTCCTGGTCCTTGGAATGGTGCTCTGCACACACAGCTGGCACTCCGCAGAGATCTGGCAGGCAGTGTGGGTGCCCCACCCACCCCAGCATCCCCTCCCTGTGTGTCCTAACCTCAACACTTCCAGCTCCCACCAGCTGCAGTTCTCATCCAGGAGCTTTCTGGCTGTCTGAGCCTTCCCTGTCCGCACACTGGCCAGGCCAGAGCGTCCAGCGTGGGGAGGGGTGTCAGTGTCCCCGGGAAGCATCCCTCTGGCAAGGACAGATGATGAGGTGGGTGAGCACCCTGCCCCCTTCCCTCGGCTGGCTGGGGTTACTCAGGTGCATGTTACCTACCGCCTCCCTGAGCTCCGCAGAGGACCCCACCTCAGTGTCCCCACAGCAGCAATCTGCTGAACAGCATGCTGCTTTTTATTATTTCCTCCCCTTCCTATTTGTATTATTAATAATTTCTAAGACCATCATAGCAACACACCACAAACTGGGTGTCTGAACGCAACAGCGGTGTCGTCTCACAGCTCAGCAGGCCAGAGAACAACATCAAGGTGTCAGCAGGGCTGGTTCCTCCTTGGGGGCTCAGAGGGAGACTCGGCTCCAGGCCCCTCTCCCAGCTTCCGGTGGTTGCTGCCGATCCTTGGCGTGTGGCAGCCTAGCTGATTCTTGCCTCCGTCGGCGCCTGGCTCTCTCCCTGTGTGTGTCTGTGTCTTCACAGAGCTATCTTCCCTCGGTGTGTGTCCACGTGCCCACATTCCTCTCATCTCATAAGGACACCAATCACTGAATCAGAGGTCACATTAGATCACTAATCCAGTACAACTTCATCTACGCTTCATTACAGCTGCAAAGACCCCGTTCCCAAAGACGGTCATGTTCACAGGCACCTGGAGTTAGGACTTCAACTTTGCTTTTGGCGGGGACACAATGCAATCCACAGCACTTTCCCTGTCTCAGTCACCCTGACCCCCTCCTTGAGGTTTTCCCCAGGTCATTTCTCAACTGCTGGCATTCAAACCCTTGTCTTGAGTTTGCTTCTGGGGAAGCACAGGCTAAGATGAAATACTTGCTGAATGAATGAATGAACGACTTTTGACAGAAGAGGAAACTCTGAGAGATAAGAGCCCTTGATCAGGGACTGATGCTGATGCTGGCGAGCACGGGACTTTACCCCGTGTCTGCCTGTTTCTTCAGCTCCCCCAGCAGAGAGGTTCTGCAGAGCTGCCTGTCAACAACATGCTTGCTTTCAAGGTAGTGAGCTGCCCATCCCTGAAAGGCTGCAAACGCGCCAGCAAGGATCACTGCACGAGACTGAGAGTTGGTTTGGGTGACCTCAAAGGCCCGACTAGCCCTGACATCTGAGTCTGTACATTTTAAAAGCGTGTGGTAAGAAATCCAGGCCTCTGGGTCAGAGAGCAGAGTAACCTTCCCCTGACCTCCCCAGAGCCTCGCAACAAAGCCAAGTTTCTCCAGAATCAGCTTTAATTTGATGTCTCTTCTCCTCGTTTATTAAAGGGACACAAAAGAGAGAAAACCACTTGAATGGTCCCCCAGCCAGGCTGGCTATAAATGTCTCCATAAAAGGGCCAGGCCCGGGTTTTGGTGCCCAGCAATTACGGTTGCCTGAGACCCGCCCAGACGACCAGCCCAAGGCACCTCTTTGGTTTCCTCCCTGCCCGGGCAGGTCACTGCCAGGAAGAGTACCTCTTAGGGGGCAAGCTATGGACCCCCAAGGTTCCCCCAGAGACTCTATAAACACTCCCAACTCCTGTCTGAGCACAGAGGCGACCTGGATCTGGGAGGCACGGGATCCCCAATTTCCTTCAAGCTTATAGAAATCCCAGCTGAGACGGCACAGAGAAAGACAGCCAGTCATGAGCTCCTCGGGAAACAGGGCTTCCTGCTCTTCCTCGAGAGCTGTGAGGGCTGCGCCTCGCCCAGTGAACAAAGCCCCAGGCCTCATTCTGATTAGAGGCAGAAGGGTGTGTGTGTGTGTGTGTGTGTGTGTGTGTGGTCACTCAGTCATGTCCGACTCTTTGCAACCCCATGGACTGTAGCCCACCAGGCTCCTCGTCCATGGGATTCTCCAGGCAAGAATACTGGACTGGGTTACCATTCCCTTCTCCAGGCGATCTTCTCAATCCAGGGATCAAACCTGGGTCTCCTGCATTGCAGGCGGGTTCTTTACCCCCTGAGCCACCAGGGAAACCCAGAGGCAGAAGGGTAGAGATGCTTAACAGAACAGCAGCTATGGGGCTTCCCCAGCAGTCTAGTGGTTAAGACTCCTCCCAGCTTCTGCTGCAGAGGGCTAGGGTTCTATCCTTGGTTGCAGGATAGCCAACTCAGCTCAAGTCCCCGCTGCCCCACTCACTAGCTGGGTAACTTCAGGCAAGCTGCTGAAGCTCTCTGAGCTTCTGTGTCCTCATACGTTAGATGGGTTGAGAATAAAGACTCCTATTTCACAGGGTTGTTTTAATGCTTACATTTGGAGTTAACACATGAAAAGCCCTCAGCACAGAGCCTGCCACCTGGGAGCACTCAATAAAAGCCATGTTTATTACCTGTTGAGTACTCTCGATGTGGCCCGTATTACGCTGATTATCTCATTTGATCGTCACAAGCATCTCGTGAAGTAGACGTGCTCTTTGCCCTCATTTTATTGAAGGCACAACACATTTTGAGCAGTCAAGTGCCCCTCCCCCTCCAACAGTGTCACAGGAAAAGGGGTGGATAGTATTTGAATTCTAGCTTCTCGGACTCCAGGACCTGGGGTCTTACAAGGCCCTGGGCAGTCCTTAGATAGAAATGGAAGGTCAGTGTCTGGCTCGCCCCAGATCTGCTATGGATTCCTTCTCCCTTTTCCCTGCCTTTATTTATTTAACAAACGTGCTGAGGTCCTGCTGCAAACAAGTTTCACACTCTTAGGGGACTCATAACCTGCAGGCTTTCTCCAAAAACTATGGTTTTCAACTGTAGAGTTTTAGATTCTCAGCCCTGGGATTTCTTTGGAAGGAATGATGCTAAAGCTGAAACTTAGTACTTTGGCCACCTCATGCGAAGAGTTGACTCATTGGAAAAGACTCTGATGCTGGGAGGGATTGGGGGCAGGAGGAGAAGGGGATGACAGAGATGAGATGGCTGGATGGCATCACCGACTCGATGGACGTGAGTCTGAGTGAACTCTGGGAGTTGGTGATGGACAGGGAGGCCTGACGTGCTGCGATTCATGGGGTCGCAAAGAGTCGGACACGACTGAGCAACTGAACTGAATCCTTCCAGCCCAGCTCAGAGCCTCTCTCTCCAGGAAGCCTGTCCAACCTGCTCTCTCAGCTCAGTCATTATAGTTTATGTTTCCTGATGTCAGCTGTATGCCAGGTACAGTGCTGGGTGCCATCCTGGTTTGAGCCCATCAGCGCAGTAGGATGCCCTGGCCTTTCTGACTGCTGAAGAAGGGGGCACATGAAGGTCCAGAGAAAAAGCTGGCCCGTAGCCTGTCCCTTCTCCTAGGGGCAGCCCCCCACCCTCTTCATGTTTGTAAAAGCCAAAGTGCTTCCAATGGCTGAACTTGACCTGCCCCAACCATGACTTCATCTCCTACTGCTTGCTGCCTTGCTCACTCTGCTCCAGACACACTGGGGTCTGAGAGAGCTATTCTTTTCAGTTCAGTTCAGTCACTCAGTCGTGTCCAACTCTTTGTGACCCCATGGACTGCAGCATGCCAGGCCTCCCTGTCTATCACCAACTCCCGGAGTTCACTCAAACTCACGTCCATCGAGTCGGTGATGCCATCCAGCCATCTCATCCTCTGTCATCCTCTTCTCCTCCCACCTTTAATCCTTCCCAGCATCAGGGTCTTTTCAAATGAGTCAGTTCTTTGCATCATGTGGCCAAAGTATTGGAGTTTCAGCTTCAACATCAGCCCTTCCAATGAATATTCAGGACTGATTTCCTTTAGGACTGAATTCCCTTATACTTAGGTAGATTGATAAGGATACCAGGACCCTTGAGGAGGAAACAGGGACAGATGGGGTTGTTTTTTTTTTTTCCACATTACTTTTCTTAGTCAAAATGTTTTTGCCTTAAGCTCTGAGTTGTTATGGCAGCAATCTACTTCTTCTAAGACTAACTTTCTTTAAGCCCAGAGCTAATGATTACACAACAAAATAACTCATCTTGCTTAAGGGTATGTTTTTCCTTAAACTCTGCACTAATGATTATATAACAACAATGTATCTTGCTCAAGAACCTGTTTCTCCTTAAGATGTATATTGTGGGAGTGGGTCTGGTAAGACTCTTCTATTGTTAGTTACCAATTGAAAAAGTATATAAGGCCTTGGTAAGACTAGAGAATGAGGCACTCTCTGCCCCCTTCTGATGTCTATGTCAGAAGCTTTATCCCTTTCCGCCTTTAATAAAACTTTTGCTGCCCAAAACTTAGAGTGACTGAAGCCACATCTTTTGGCCCCAGAGCACAATCTTCTCTTTCCGAGATCACGAATCCAACATTGTTCACTGTTAGCTATCAGATCTTTGCTACTTCGTGATCTGCCAAGGATATTCCACCTCAGGACCTTTGCACATACCCTTCCTACTGTCTAGAAGTCCTTCTCCCAGACAGTGACATGCTTCACTTCTTCATCTCCTTCAGATTTCTCCTCAAAAGTCACCGAGGCCTTCCCTGACCTCTCCATTTAAAACTGGAACCCCACCCCAACCCCCGCTCCCTGCCCTCTCACCTTGCTTCTTTCCCCTGCATGAACTGAAGTCGCTCAGTCGTGTCCGACTCTTTGCGACCCCATAGACTGTAGCATACCAGGCTCCTCTGTCCATGGGATTTTCCAGGCAACAGTACTGGAGTGGATTGCCATTTCCTTCTCCAGGGGATCTTCCCAACCCAGGGCTCGAACCCAGGTCTCCTCATTATAGACAGACGCTTTACCGTCTCATCACCTGGCATATTAAATATTAAATTACTTGGCGGCATTTGCCTCCCCACCCACTGCTCCGCCCACCAAGAATGTGATCTCTGAGAAGTCAGAACTTTTCTTGGACCGCTTCGTGGACTGAAGTATTCCCAGACTCTGCATATAGGCTGCTGGTTGACAGGGAACTCTACTCGAGGATCTCTAATGACCTAAATGGACAGGACGTCTAAAAGAAGAGTGAATATATGTACATGTATCACTGACTCAATTTGCTGTACAGCAACAACTAAGCATTGTAAAGCAATTATACTCCAATAAAAATTAATTTTTAAAAAATGCTTGTTGCATGAATGAGTTAGTCTATCTCTGTACTTCCAAAAATGCTTTGTAAATGGTAGGTAACTGCTCATAAACAGTAGCTGGACAATAAGTGAACATGGCTTTTTAAATCAATTATGTTGGACTGCTCTGGTGGCCCAGTGGTTAAGAAGCCACCTGCCAGTGCAGGCAACACAGGTTCAATTCCTGGCGCAGGAAGATCCCACATGCCGAGGGACAGCTAAGCCCTCATGCCACAGCTCCTGAAGCCTGCACACCTAGGACCCCTGCTCTGCAACAAGAGAAACAACTGCAGTGAGAAGCCCGTGCTCCCTAACTAGAGGGCAGCGCTCACTCACCACAACTAGAGAAAACCCGCAGCAGCAACAAAGACCCAGGGCAGCCAGAAATAATACAGAAATGATTTCTAACAATTAAAACAAAATGGAGCAGCTGTATTGAGCTATAATAAGCTGCAGTTATTAAAAGTGTACAGTTTGATCAGCTGTTTGATCAGCACTTGTGAAGCCAGCACTACAAATGAGGTCATCGCCTTCTGATTCCTCCTTCCCTTAACAACCAGGAAACCACAGATTGGCTTTCTGTCTCTAAAGATTAGTCCGAGTTTTCTAGAATTTTACATAAGTGGAATCATAGAGTATGCATCTCTGGCTTTTGCACTCAGCGTAATTATATTGAGATTGATTCATGCTGTCTCATATATCAGAGTTTGTAACTTTCTATTGTTGAGTAATATTCCATTGAATGAGTAGATCATAATTTGCTTATCAGTTCATCTGTTAATGGACATTTGGCTATCCCCAGTTTGGGACATAAGGTTGCTATGAATGTTTCTGTCAGGTTTTGTATGGGAATATGAGACTTTTGTCTTCTTTTCTTTATTTTTCTTCCTTACTTCTACCAGCATGCTGATATTCAGTTGCTTCAGCACTATTTGAAACAAAGACTTTCTCTCTCCATTGAATTGCCTTTGCAAAGTCAGTTGTCCGTGTGTGTGTGTGTGTGTGTGTGTATTTCTGAATTTTCCTTTCTATCCCATTGATCCATTTATCTGTCTTTATCTCAGCGCCACTCAGTGTTGGCTGCTGCAGCTTTATAAAAGTCTTGAAATCGGGCAGTGCAAGACCTCTCGTTTTTCAAAATTGTGTTAATTGCATTTAGGTCCTTTGCATTTCCCTGTGAATCCTGGAATCAGCTTATCAATTTCTACACAAAAGCCTGCTGGGAATTTGACAGAGGTTGCACTGACTCTGTACATCAATTGGGGCAGAACTGATATTGTAACAAAGCTGAGTTTTCTAACCCATGAACATAATACATCTTTCCGTTTGTTTGGGTTTTCTTTAACTGTTAGCATTCTCTCGGCAGTGTCTCATAGTTTTCAAAGCGTAGGTCCTGCACATCATTTTCCAGTATTTTTAATTTCTTAATGCCACTGTAAATGCTATTTTAAATTTTCAGTTTCAGATTGTTCATGGATAATACGTGGATATAATTTTTGTATATTGGCTTTGTACCCTTCAAAATTCAGTTACTCATTCTAGTGCATGGCTGGATTCTCTACATACAGGATCGTGTCTTCTGCAACAGTTTTACTTCTTCCATTCCAACCGAGTTGTCATTTTTTTTTTTAATCTTCCCTTATTTCACCAGCTAGAACTTCCAGTACAATGTTGAGCAGAAGCGGTGTAAGCAAGTTCCCTTCTATTCCTCCTTTGCTGAGAGTTTTTCTGAAGAATGGGTGTTGATTTTTGTCAAATGCTTTTTCTGCATCTTGTTG
Organism: Aepyceros melampus; assembly: GCA_006408695.1. NCBI lineage: Eukaryota > Metazoa > Chordata > Mammalia > Artiodactyla > Bovidae > Aepyceros > Aepyceros melampus. The sequence continues at coordinate 331,150 of SJXQ01010561.1, read as the reverse complement.
GGATGATTGCAGAGTTCTTTTTCAGTTTGTTAATATGGTGAATTAAATGACTAATTTTCAAATCTTAAACCAACTTTGTTTCCTGGGATAAGCCCCACTTAATTCTGATGTATTATCCTTTTTATATATTGCTGCTGTTATTCAGTCCCTCAGTTTTGTCTGACTCTTTGCGACCCCATGGACTGTGGCACGCCAGGCCTCCCTGTCCTTCCCCATCTCCTGGAGTTCACTCAAACTCATGTCCATAGAGTCAGTGATGCCATCCAACCACCTCATCCTCTGCTGTCCTCTTCTCCTCCTGCCTTAAGTCTTTCCCAACATCAGGGTCTTTTCTAGTGAGTCAGCTCTTCACATCAAGTGGTCAAAGTACTGGAGCTTCAGCTTCAGCATCAGTCCTTCCAATGAAAATCCAAGGTTGATTTGCTTTAGAATTGACTGGTTTGATCTCCTTGCAGTCCAAGGGACTCTCAAGAGTCTTCTCCAACACCACAGTTCAAAAGCATCAATTATTCAACACTCAGCCTTCTTTATGGTTCAACTCTCACATCTATACATGATTACTGGAAAAACCATTGCTTTGACTATACAGACCTTTGTCGGCAAAGTAATATCTCTGCTTTTTAATACGCTGTCTAGGTTTGTCATAGCTTTCCAGGAAGCAAGCATCTTTTAATTTCATGGCTGAAGTCACCATCTGCAGTGATTTTGGAGCCCAAGAAAATAAAGTCTGTCACTATTTCCATTATTTCCCCATCTATTTGCCATGAAGTGATGAGACCAGATTGGAGAAGGAAATGGCAACCCATTCTAGTATTCTTGCCTGGAAAATCTCAGGGACAGAGGAGCCTGGTGGGCTGCCATCTATGGGGTCGCACAGAGTTGGACACGACTGAAGCAACTTAGCAGCAGCAGCAGCAGATGGGACCAGATGCCATCATCTTAATTTTTTGAATGTTGAGTTTTAAGCCAGCTTTCTCTCTCTCCTCTTTCACCTTCATAAAAAACCTCTTTGGTTCCTCTTTGCTTTCTGCCATAAGAGTGGTGTCATCTGTGTATCTGAGGTTATTGACAATTTTCTTGGCAATCTTGATTCCAGCTTGTCTTTATCCAGCCTGATAGTTGGATCCAATTTGATAAAATTTTGTTAAGAATTTTTGCATCTTTGTTCATGAAGGATATTAGCTGTAGTTTTCTTTTAATGTCATTTTCTGGTTTTGGCATCGGAATAATGCTGGCTTCATAGTGTGTGTAGAGGAGTATTCCTTCTTGTTCAATTGTCTCAAAGAGTTTGTGTAGAATTGATGTTATTCTTCCTTAAATGTTTGGTAGAATTCACCAGTGAAAGCTGAGATTTTCTTTATGTGAAGGTTTCTAACTATACTGAAATTTTTAAATAAATGTAGGGCTACATTTGTTTCTTATCTATTTCTTTTGGAGACATCTTTGGTAGCTTGTGTCTTTCAAAGAACTTGTCCATTTCATCTAAGTCGTTGATTTTATTGGCACAAAATTATTAATGACATTCTCTTATTATTCTTTAAAAATCTGTAGACTTTAGGTGTCATTTTTCTCATTCTTTTTACTGACAATTTGTGTCTTCTCTCTTTCCTGATGAGTGTGACTAGAAGCTGATTAAACGTAATGATCTTCTCAATAACGAGCATTTGGTTTCACTAATGTTTCTCTTTTTTTCTGTTTTCTATTTCATTTATTTCCTCTCTTGCTTTTATTATTTTCTTTTTTTCTACTTACTTTGACTTTAATTTTTCTTCCTTTTTTAGCTTCTTTAGATGAAAGCTGAGGTCATGGATTTCAGACCTTTTTCCTTTTCTGATACAGGTTATTAGTGCTACAAATTTTTTTCCAGGACTGCTTTAGCAATATCACATGAATTTTTATATGTTATGTCTTCACTTTCATTCTGTTAAAAATTATTTTATAGTTTCCTTTTTAATTTCTTCCTTGAGCTTTGGGTTCTTTAGAAGTGTGTTTAGTTTCAGATATTGGAGGGATTTTCCAGAGATCTCTCATAGATTTCCAGTTTAATTCCATTGTGGTCAGTGAGCATATTTTGTATGACTTAAATCATTTAAAAATTTTGAATTTGTTTTATGGCCCAGAATTACTCTATCTTATAACCTTCCTTGTGCACTTGGAAAGAAGATGTATTCTGCTGTTTTGGGTGAAACATTCTATCAAAGTCACTAAAGTCAAGTTGACTGAAAAAGTCCAAGGCTTCTATGTCCCAAATAACTTTTGTCCACTTGTTCTATCAATTATCAAAAGAGAGGTATTAAAATATCTGATTATAATTGTAGATTTTTGTCTATTTCTCCTTGCAGCTCTATTAATTTTTGTTTCTCATTTCTTGAACATCTTTTATTAGGTGACATAAAATAATGTCTTTTTAGTGAATTGACCTTTTGTAATTGTGAGATGAACTTCCTTATCCCTGGTCAAATTCTTTGCATAAAAATCTACTTTGATAATAATGTAGCCACTCCAGCTTTCTTTGATTAATGTTACATGCTATATCTTTTTATATAACTTTCAGTCACTTTAGTCACTCAGTTGTGTCCGACTTTTTGCGATCCCATCAACTGCAGCATACCAGGCCTCTCTGTCCATCACCAACTCTCAGAGTTTACCCAAACTCATGTCCATCGAGTCGATAATGTCATCCAACCAGCTCATCCTTTGTCATCCCCTTCTCCTCCTGTCCCCAATCCTTCCATGCATCAGGGCCTTTTCCAATGAGTCAACTCTTCGCATGAGGTGGCCAAAGTATTGGAGTTTCAGCTTCAGCATCAGTTCTTCCAATGAATATTCAGGACTGATTTCCTTTAGGATGGATTGGTTGGATCTCCTTGCAGTCCAAAGGACTCTCAAGAGGCTTCTCCAACACCACAGTTCAAAAGCATCAATTCTTCAGTGCTCAGCTTTTTTTTATAGTCCAACTCTCACATGCATACATGACTACTGGAAAAATCATAGCTTTGACTAGATGGACATTTGTTGAGAAAGTAATGTCTCTGCTTTTTAATATGCTGTCTATGTTGGTCATAACTTTTCTTCCAAGGAGTAAGCATCTTTTAATTTTGTGGCTGCAGTCACCATCTGCAATGATTTTAAAGCCTAAAAAAATAAGTCTGCCACTGTTTCCACTGTTTCCCCATCTATTTGCCATGAAGTGATGGGACCAGATGCCATGATCTTCATTTTCTGAACGTTGAGCTTTAAGCCAGCTTTTTCACTCTCCACTTTTACGTTCATCAAGAGGCTTTTTAGTTCCTCTTCACTTTCTGCCATAAGGGTGGTGTCATCTGCATATCTGAAGTTACTGATATTTCTCCCGGCAATCTTGATTCCAGCTTGTGCTTCTTCCAGCCCAGCATTTCTCATGATGTACTCTGCATATAAGTTAAATAAGCAGGGTGACAATATACAGCCTTGACGTATTCCTTTCCCAATTTGGAACCAGTCTGTTGTTCCAATTTCAATTCTAACTGTTGCTTCCTGACCTGCACACAGATTTCTCAGAAGGCAGGTCAGGTGGTCTGTATTCCCATCTCTTGAAGAATTTTCCACAGTTTGTTGTGATCCACGCAGTCAAAGGCTTTGGCATAGTCAATAAAGCAGAAGTAGATGTTTTTCTGGAACTCTCCTGCTTTTTCTATGATCCAACAGATGTTGGCAATTTGATCTCTGGTTCCTCTGCCTTTTCTATAATTTTACTCTTAATCTATCTGTGTCCTCATATTTAAAGTAGGTTTCTTGTAGGCAGCACATGGTTGGGTCCTGCTTTTTTGTTCAATTTAACAAGTCTGTCTTTTAATTGAGAGACTCAAATCATTTATATTTAATGTAATTGTTGACATGGTTTAAATCTACCATAATTATTTGTTTTCTGATTGTTCCATCTGTTATTTGTTGTCTTTCTCCTCTCTTTGTGCCTTCTTCTTTGATTAATTGATTTCACTTTATCTTCTTTGCTTATTAGCTAGAACTTTTGTTATTTTCATGGTTGTTTTAGTGTTTATAGTATACATATTAATATTTAACTTATCATTCCATCTTCAAGCAATAGTATACATTTCATGAACAGTATGGGAACCTGAAACAGTATCCCTATATTTCTCTTCCTCTCCTGTTTTTATTATTTTCTTTTTTCTTTTATTTTTTTACTTACTTTGGTTTTGATCTGATCTTCTTTTTCTAGTTTCTTTGGATGAAAGTTGAGGTCATGGATTTCAGACCTTTCTTCTTTTCTAATACACATACTTACTGATACAAATTTCTACCTGAGTACTACGTTAGCAGCTTCCCACATGTATACAGAGATGTAAGATGGATTGTTTTTCAGACATTTCACATCTATATATGCTATGAATTCTCCATTGCTTTTCTATAATTTCTTACAGGCTCAGTTACCTTTTAAAGAGTTGAATAATAAGAAAAATATCTTGAATTACAATCTTCAGAACTACCATTTCCAGTGTTCTTATTTCCTTTGTTTAAATCCATATTCCTTCTGGTATCATTTTCTTCTGCCTAAAGGACACTTTGAGACATTCCATAGTGTCGATCTGCTGGTAAGGAATTATTTTGATTTTGTATATCTTAAAAAGTCTTTATTTCACCTTCATTTTTGAAAAGTATTTCTTTTCTTAGAATAGAGTTCTAGATAGACAATTTGGGGGCTTGGTGTTTCTTCAGTACTTTAAACATGTAGTTCCACTGACTCCTCATTTTCATCGTTTCTAACAAGAAATCTGCTGTCATCTTTATCTTTGCTTCTTTGTACAGTATGTGTCTATTTTTCTGGCTACTTTTAAGATTTTTCTCCTTACTACTGATTTCGAGCAATTTGATTCTGATGATGGTGAAGCTTTCTTCCTGCTTCTTGTGCTTGGGGCTCCTTGGAAGCCCTGAAATTACACACAGAAAGACCCCTGCGTGTGTGCTTGTCATCCAGCATTTCCATCCAATTTTCCGTGGTTGTCCGTACTTCAGACATTGCATAACGAAGGTCAAGAGCCCACTCTCCAACCTGACGTCTATTCTGAATTTTAAAAGCAAATCCAATGACAATGATATGAATCAGGGACACTGTATAACATACGTGTACTTATAATAAGCACCTTATAATGAGGTGCTGTCCTTAGTGATTCATCTCACTCTTACACTTCCACTAACTATTCTACTAATATCATTATCAAACTTAGCATAAATCATTTATTAAGATGTGGAGTCTATCAAGTATTATAACAAAAATTTGTTCTTGGCAACCAGAAATGGAGTCTGAATCTCTCCTGAAATGTCAGGAAAGAATCAGTTAGCTCCAGCGTCAATGCCCCTAGCTGAATTTCTTTTTAAACAAACAAAATTTTATACACGTAATGTGCTATATTGGTATTGATAGCATTTAATTCTATTTAATGTTTTCATATACATAATGCTTTAATCACTGCTGCATTAAAATGTACTAATTGTAAACAGATTCTTGAAGGAACCAGCTACCAGAAAGCAAGTTGAGAGTAATCATCAGAGGTAAGAATTTTTAACACTCAAAGCTTTCCCACTCCACCTTTCTTCTGCTTTTACTTCTCTTCTCTGCCTACACTCCAGCCCCCTTCTTTGTCTCTCCTTGCCCTTCTCACCCTGCCTCTCCCACCTTACCCTCAAGTAGAAGTCTGTGACCTGGGCTCACATCCTGGCCTCACATTGTCTTGTTGGGTGACCTTGGTTAAGGTGATTTCTTAACCTCTCAGAGCCTCAGTTTCTTCACATGTAAAAGAGGAACAGTGAAATTTACCTAAGACAATGGTCCTGAGGCTCAAATGAGATGATGGGCATAAAATACTTGGCACCTAGTAGGTGCTTGGTCACAGGAGACATAATGTCTTCATTTGATGAACATTTACTGAGCACCTACTGTGTGCCAGGCCCTGTGGTAGGTGCTGGAGATACAGAAAGAAAGGAATTTGATAAGGGAGATAGGTGAACAAACAAATTACATTAAACTAGAATCAGAGATATTATAGAAGGCTGAATAAGCTATCAAAGGACAGGGCTGCCCCCATGCTGGTGAACTCTTTATCACTGGAGGGGTAGATGGAGAATGTGGGCACCCTTTTATTGGGATGGGAACACATTTATGGTCTATGTCCTGGTGTTTGGGATGAGGGTTGTATAGAAGTTGTATCTCTAACTTCAGGCAGAGTTGACTATACTCCCAGCTTGGACTTGAAGTGCAGGCCTGTGTGACTAAGCCTGGCCAACTGGAACAATCCATCTTAAGATCTTATGTGGGACTTGAAGATGAGGATCTGGAGCTGCTGACAACCATCTTGCCTCCTTAGAATGTTGAGAATGTGACCACAATAGAGGGAGCAGAGCCAAAGGATATTCTGACACCAGGCCTTGACAGCATGGTTGGGATGGCTGGATCCAGCCATACCTGAAGCCAAACTCTCCTGAACTTCACATCAGCCGAGTCATAGAACCTCCCTTGATTTTTCCATCTAGATCAGTTTAGGTATGTTTTATATTTCTTGTGGCCAAAAGAGTCCTATAATTGATAAACCAAGATGCTGAGATATTTAGTAGATGTTTGGTAAGGAGGAAAGAGAAAGGAGGAAAGGGATGACCTTTAAGAGCCCTTCCGGCCAGAGAGACTCTGAGTTGGGCATTGAAAGGGCTGAATTGGTGGTTGTTTGAGGGACGGAGCAGCAGAACAGGCAACACAGTGCCCCTGCATTCCTCGGACTCCAGTTTCCATTCCGGGGCACTTCCTGGTGCATTTAAATGCAGCCCTGTGTGTGTGAGTGCCTTCAGGGTGTTTCAAAATAGCCTGAAATATAAACAGACTGGAAACCCACTCCTTCTCTTCCTCCGACTGCATTTCCTCTCTCCCTAGGACAGGGGTGGGGGGCAGGGGCTGCAGAACCTCTACATGGAGGATTCAGAGAGCATTTCAAATTAGCTCTCCCTCTTCCTGGGCTAAGCAAACCCCCACTGCCCGGGGGAGGGGGATTTTCCCCCTGAGTGCCAGGGCCCAGGTGTGTGGGCAGGAAAAAGTGGCCAGTTGTGCTCCAGCTTCAAGTCCTTTGGGTCCCAGGACCTGATCCCCCCTTTACCCTCGTACCCTTATCAGCCTCGAATTCCCAAGGAAAAGGGGCCTGCAGGGAACAAGGAGCCATGGAAGAGGCTGATCGCTGTCATTTTCCGCTGTAGAGCAGAACCTCCCCACCCCCATCACAATATAATTCAGTATAACAACAATTTATTAAACAACTGGAACTTCGCTAGTGGTCCAGTGGCTAAGTCTCCACACACCCAATGCAAAGGGCCTGGGTTTGATCCCTGGTCAAGGAACTAGGTCCCAGGTGCAGCCACTAAGGGTTCTCATGCCGCAACCAAAGACCCCACCCACTGCAACTAAAACATCCTGCGTGCCGCAGTTAAGACCCGGTGCAGCCAAATAAAGGACTTTCCTGATAGCTCCGATGGTGAAGAATCTGCCTGCAATATCGGAGGCCCTGGCTCAATTCCTGGGTCAGGAAGATCTGCTGGAGAAGGCATAGGCTTAAAAAATTTATTAAGACACTACCTCTGTGCCAAGCCCTGTGAGTGACCAGGTTGGACAAAAATAGAGAGGAGAGGCACTTTCATCTAGGGTGCAGGAGATGCATACGCTTGCCGTGGGACTGGGATGGCTTATTTCCAAATGTCCTTCCCAACCTACCTCACGGTATGCATGCCCTGAGTGGTCCTCTCCTCTGAATCTGTGCTGGCCTGTGACTCGCTTCTGACCCCCAGAATACAGCAGAAGGGACACAGTCATTTCGGAGAGTAGGCCAGAAGGAACCTTGCAGCTTCCACCTGTGTCTCTCTGAACACTTGCTCTGGGGCTGCTCCCTCTTGGGATTCAGCCACCATGCTGTGAGAAACCCAAGCCACAGGGAAAGCCTGCAGAGAGTGTTGTGATTTGAATTGTATCTCTCCCCACAGTTCCTCTGGTAAAGTCCTAACTCTCAGAATTTCCTTATTTGGAAATAGGGTCAGTGTAGATGTAACTGGTTAAGATGTGTGTGTGCTCGGTTGCTCAGTCGTGTCCAGCGCTTTGCAACCCCATGGACTGTAGCCCACCAGGCTCCTCTGTCCATGGGATTTTCTAGACAAGAATACTTGGGCAGTATCTCCTCCTCCAGGGGGATCTTCCTCTCCTCTAGGGGATCTTCCCCTCCTCTAGGAATCTTCCCCTCCTCCAGGGGATCTTCCCCTCCTCCAGGGGATCTTCCTCTCCTCTAGGGGATCTTCCCCTCCTCTAGGGAATCTTCCCCTCCTCCAGGGGATCTTCCCCTCCTCCAGGGGATCTTCCTCTCCTCTAGGGGATCTTCCCCTCCTCTAGGGAATCTTCCCCTCCTCCAGGGGATCTTCCCCTCCTCCAGGGGATCTTCCTCTCCTCTAGGGGATCTTCCCCTCCTCTAGGGAATCTTCCCCTCCTCCAGGGGATCTTCCCCTCCTCCAGGGGATCTTCCTCTCCTCTAGGGGATCTTCCCCTCCTCTAGGGAATCTTCCCCTCCTCCAGGGGATCTTCCCCTCCTCCAGGGGATCTTCCTCTCCTCTAGGGGATCTTCCCCTCCTCTAGGGAATCTTCCCCTCCTCCAGGGGATCTTGCATCTGCTGCATTGACCGGCAGATTCCAACTGGTTCAGAGGAGGTCCTACTAAGGTGGGCTGGGCCCTAATCCAATACGATGGCTGTCCTTATAAAAAGGAGAAATTTGGATGCAGACACACACACAGCGAGAACACGGTGTGAAGATGAAGGCGGCGATCAGGGTGATGCTCTATAAGCCAAGGACACCAAAGACGGGCAGCAAACTACCTGAAGCCAAGAGAGACGCAGGGAAGATCTCCCTCTCACTCCACAGAAGGAACAGACCCTGCCACAGCCTGAGCGTGGACTCCCAGCCTCCAGAACTGAGACAATACCTTAGTGTGTTTAAACTGTGTGTGTGTGGGTGTGGGTGTGGGTGTGGGTGTGTGTGTGGCAGGGAATCAAATAGGTTGGGAGAAATGAAGGGAATCGGGGAGATGGGGGTATCTACATGAAACCCCCGCAAAAGCCTGACCTGTGGGTCTCTGCTTCTGCACTGCTTTGGGGTAAGACTCAAACAGTTCAGGAGAAACTGACTAAAACTGCCCCTGAGCAGAACGTGAATCTAATTTGGGGACATGGGTCTGGCTCTATGAGAACCCCCACTTCCTACCTCGGAGGTGCCAAGATGGGGGTCACGGAGCAGCAGAAGCCCCTCTCCCCTCTGTGATCTCCACCCACCCCCACCCACAGGACGCAGGGCAGCAGCCTCTGTTTACTTACCAAGGACTTTGCATTTGTCGTCTGAAGAGTCTGGGCACAGGCTCTGCCACCGAAACAAAAAGGCCCTGACACAGTGATCCAGCAGGAAGGAGGCTTGCTCCTTTCTCGTGTCCAAAGGTAGACAAAAGGTGCAAGAGGTGTGGGCCAGCTCCCCAAGATTATCTTGGTTCCCAGACACCTTCTGTCTTGCTCCTCCGTTTCCCAGGGAGTCACCCTCTTCAGCATGGTAGAAGCTGCCCACCATCAAGAGCCTCCCTCCAGCTTCCAGCCAGCAGGAAGGGGACAGGGAGTGTGGCAGGCGGGCAGCTGGCATCCCGAGGTTGCCTGCCTCACTTCCATTCATATTTCAACGGCCTGATCTCATGGCAAAGACCAGGAAATATAGTCTTAGACGTGCATATGTGCATTCGGCCAAATAGGGGAGTCTATTAACAAAGGGAAAAGAGGCGGGGAGTGGTGAGGAACAGCTAGTGGTCTCCCACACAAATCTGATGCCATCAAGATGGCATCATCAATTTCACATTCTGGAAGAAAAGGGCTCAGAGAGGGGCAGTGGCTTGCCCAAACTTACCTAGCTAAGAAGCTGCAGAGCCACGCAAAGCCAGGTCTGGCAGGATGCTGCAGCCACAGCCCTCCACACAGAATTCAGACCCTGTTACAAAGTCGCGGGTGGGCCCAGGGAGCTTTCTATGTCTCAGTCATCTATCCTGGGTCAGCCAGTCTCTGAGACTTTTACCCTTGGTCCTGGGCAAGCGGCCGAACTGCTCTAAACCTCAGTTTTGCCATCTGTTTAACGGGGTCATAGTCGTTGGTCATAAGGTCGTGGTGAAGACGAGATGAAACAGCACCTGTGAATGTTTCAGCACAGAGCAAGGAACAGGGAAAACATTCAGTCCTTGATAATTACTGTTGCAGCGGAGCCACCTTGTGAACCCCCGCTGCCACACCAGCTATTTTAACGAATTTGTAATCCGGCCAGCCCACTGTGGTTTTGCCCTAATGCACCTTCAGAAGTTGCGTAAGTTGTCCGTTGTTGCGTTAACAAGAGTACCACAAACGTAGTGCCCTTAAAACAATATGCAATTTTTATCTCAGAGTTTCTGTGGGTCAAAGTCTGGGCATGGCTTAGCTGGGTACCCTGGAGGGCTGTGATCACCGTGTGGGCCGGGCAAGGAGCTCACCACAGGAGAAGGAGTCACTTGCAAGTTCATGGGGTTGTTGGGCGGGATTCAGCTCCATCTGGACTGTCTTGCCAGCCACGGAGCCCACCCTCAGCCCTCACCACACAGGCCTCTCTTTAGACAGCTCACAACATGGCAGCTGGCTCCATCCAAGCTAGTCGGGCAGATAGTCTAGCAAGAAGCAAGTGAGGACCTCATGTAACATAATCATGGGGGTGAATTCCCATCACCTCTGCTGTACTCGGTTGACTTGAAGCAAGTACATTCAAGGGAAGAGGAGGACCTAAGGCCTTGAGAGCAGGAGGCAAGGATCACCAAGGCCATATCGGTGTCTGCCCACCCTGAAGTCAAGGTCACAATTGGCGAGTGGACAGCTGCCAGGGACCATGGTGTTTGAGGAAACTGAAACAATCCTGAGGTGTCCAGAGACACAGAAAAGGTTCGCCAGCATTTATGGAGCACCTACTGGGCACCAGGCACTGTCCTAGTGCTTTAGAAATATTTAATCTTTTTTAAAGTGTATTTGTTTATTCTTTGGCTGTGCTGGGTCTTCAATGTCATGTGCAGACTTTCTCCAGTTGCAGCGAGTAAAACTACTCTCTAGTTTCAGTACACAGGCTTCTCATTGCAGCTCCTCTCTCGATGCAGACAGGCTCTGGAGCATGGACTCAGTGGTTGTGGCTCACGGGCTTAGCTGCTTCTTGGCACGTGGGATCTTCCCAGACCAGGGATCAAACCCAGTGTCCCCTGCATGGCAGGTGGATTTGTGATCGCTGGACCGCCAGGGCAATCCCTCATTTAATCTGTATAACAGCCCTTTGAGAAAGGGGTTTCGAGGATCTCTTAGACTCAGAGAGATTCCGCAACTTGCCCGAGGTCACACAACAGAGAGGCGGCCAAACTGAGATTCAAGCTCAGGCCACCTCACATCAAAGTCCTGGCTCGCAACTCTGATGATGCTTCGTCTGTGTCAGCCAGTTTAAAAAAAGGTTGGAATCAATGACTGCTGAATCTGGACTTTTCTCTAAAAATAAAGGTCAGTCGTCGTCACACAAGGAAAGATGAAAGAATTGGGGGGGAGGGTGTGATGAGAGAAGAAAAGGAGGAAAGGGGTCACGGTCACTGACTTCAGACCTCAGAGGGCTTGGCCGGGGGAGGAAGCACATGCTTTCTGATTGGCTCCAAGGCTTGACGGGGGAGGGGCAGACCCTGGAGAGCGAGGGCAGGACGTGATGGACCCCCTACCCCAGGCCAGTGTCTTCCCTCTTTGTGTGGAAGGACAGACCTTGTGAGCTTGTCTTTGCAGCTGAGCAAATATTTCTGCTTCCTCTTTGCAGGCTGGAGCCAGCCTCTTTTCCAGCCAGCTCCACGGGCCTTCAGAGAGGCGGCCTCGAGCTGTGAGGTAGAGGTCATCCTGGCCACCCTGACCAGATGGGACCATGGCGGAGGCTGCCTGGTGCAGGTCAGAGGGTGCCACAGACACCCCATCTCCCTCTTCTGGGCCTCATCACCTGGATGACAGCTATGGGCTCCCGGCTCTCCCCTTGTGCCCATTCTCCCTGGAACAGCTGAGCGTTCTTTCTACGACTTAAAGCCAACCATGTCACTCCCCTGCTCAAACCGTTCCACGGGCCCCAGCTGTCCTCAGGATAAATTTAACTCTTCAAGGCGCCACATGACCAGGCCTGCAATGCTCCCAGGCCTGAACCCCAGAAGCTTCCCCCATCAGCTCCCATCTGGCCTTCCAGGCCTCCTGAATGATATGTGGGTCCCCTACCCCGCACACAACCCCAAACTTCCATGCTCACTCTGCCTGAACTGCCCTTCCACCTAGAGCACTCTTATACGTCCTTCAAGAACTGATGCAAACCCCACCTCCTCTGAGAAGCCCCTCCAGGTTCCCTCCATAGGAGATGCTTTCCTGGCTCTGTGCCTCATGGAAGCAGACATTTCTTGAGGACTCACTGGTGGCCAGACCCTGTGCTCAGTGATTTGCATCCAGGAGCTTCCTAAGATTTTCCCACTTTTATCCGCTTTTTATTTTCATCCCCATTTCCCAAAGGAAGAAACAGTCAGAGAGGCTAAGTAGTTTACTTCAAGCAACCAGGAAGCAACAAAGCCAGGACAGGAACTGTCTTTGTCTGACTTCAGAATTAGTGCTCTTTGTTGTTTACTTGTGTATGTGTTCAAACAAAGTAATTCATGCATTCATGAATTCATGCATTCATGCATTACCATTTTTAAAATGGTAAAAAATATGTTAGTAGCAAAGAGGAAAGAAGGAAAAGAAAGTCTCTCCCTCTCAGCCCGCGCCAGCTACATTATCCAGAAAATTTTTTTGAAGTCTTGAGAGTCCAGATTTTGGATGGTTAAGAGTTGGTTACAGCCTCTTGGGGTCAGACACCCTAGGATTTAGATTCAATATCCACCCTTTACAGTCACTTAACATTTCTGTGCCTCAGTCTCCTCCTCCATGAAATGAGGGTGATGATAACGATGTCTGCCTTATAAGATTGTTTAAGGATTCAGTGAATCCCTGCACATTTGCAACAACGCCTGGCATGTGGAGAACACTCAGTGGGACTTGATCGTCATTATTTCTTGTCTTAGTTCTTCTGGTCATTCAGTTCAGTTCAGTTCAGTTCAGTCGCTCAGTCATGTCTGACTCTGCAACCCCATGAATCACAGCACGCCAGGCCTTCCTGTCCATCACCAACTCCTGGAGTTCACCCAAACTCATGTGCATCAAGTCGATAATGCCATCCAGCCAGCTCATCCTCGGTCGTCCCCTTCTCCTCTGCCCCCAATCCCTCCCAACATCAGAGTCTTTTCCAGGGAGTCAACTCTTTGCATGAGGTGGCCAAAGTATTGGAGTTTCAGCTTCAGCATCAGTCCTTCCAATGAACACCCAGGACTGATCTCCTTTAGGATTGGTTGGATCTCCTTGCAGTCCAAGGGACTCTCAAGAGGCTTCTCCAACACCACAGTTCAAAAGCATCAATTCTTCAGCACTCAGATTTCTTCGAAGTCCAACTCTCACATTCATACATGACCACAGGAAAAACCATAGCCTTGACTAGATGGACTTTTGCTGGCAAAGTAATGTCTCCGCTTTTCAATATGCTGTCTAGGTTGGTCATAACTTTCCTTCCAAGGAGTAAGTGTCTTTTAATTTCATGGCTGCAATCACTATCTGCAGTGATTTTGGAGCCCCCCAAAATAAAGTCTGACACTGTTTCCACTGTTTCCCCAGCCATTTGCCATGAAGTGATGGGACCAGATGCCATGATCTTCGTTTTCTGAATGTTGAGCTTTAAGCCAACTTTTTCACTCTCCTCTCTCACTTTCAACAAGAGGCTTTTTGGTTCCTCTTCACTTTCTGCCATAAGGGTGGTGTCATCTGCATATCTGAGGTTGATATTTCTCCCAGCAATCTTGATTCCAGCTTGTGCTTCTTATAGCCCAGCATTTCTCATGATGTACTCTTCATAGAAGTTAAATAAACAGGGTGACAATATACAGCCTTGATGTACTCCTTTTTCTATTCGGAACCAGTCTATTGTTCCATGTCCAGTTCTAACTGTTGCTTCCTGACCTGCATACAGGTTTCTCAAGAGGCAGGTCAGGTGGTCTGGTATTCCCATCTCTTTCAGAATTTTCCACAGTTGATTGTAATCCACACAGTCAAAGCCTTTGGCATAGTCAATAAAGCAGAAATACCCATATATAATACTTCTATTTCTTCATGCGTCAACTTTAGACATTATTTCTTGACTCCTCAGCATTAAAGGTGAGATTTTCTTGAGAAAAACAAATATTTATATTAATGCACACAAATGGAAACTAGAAGAAAACTGTACTGATGAGCCTGTCTGCAAGGCAAGAATGGAAACACAGATGTTGAGAATGGACTTGTGGCCACAGAGAGGGAAGGAGAGGGTCGGATGAGTTGGGAGAGTAGCAGTGACGTGTACACGCTCCCGTGTATGAAGCAGATGTAGCGGGAGGCTGCTTCACCCAGGCAGCTCAGCTTGGCACTCTATGGTGACGTAAAGCGGTGGGATGGGGGTGGGAGGGAGGCTTTAGAGGGAAGAGATGTACATATGCAAATAGCTGATTCAAGTTGCTGCAACAGCAGAAACTAACACCGCATTGTAAAGCAATTATAACCCAATTAAAAACAAATAAATGGACTTCCCTGGTGGTCCAGCAGTTAAGAATCCACCGTGAAATTCAGGGAACGTGGGTTTGATCTCTGGTTGGGGAACTAAGATCCCTCTTGCCATGGAGCACCTCCGCCCGCCTGCTGCCACTACAAAGGCTGCATGCCACAACTAGAGAATCCGGTGCCCCAAAGAAGGATCCCATGTGACGCAATAAGATAGATCCATGTGCCACAGCTGAGACCCAACACAGTCAAATAAGTCAATAATATTGAGTAAATGAGTCATTAAAAATAAAAGTATGTTGTGATTATTATTAGATCCAAAAAAAAAAAAGTGAGACCTTTTGTTAGAAAGTCCCATCTTCCCACCCTTCTTCAGGATGCTTGACGGTTACACCGAATTCTTTCTCCTGTTCAGGACCACAGTTGCACTCCATGCCACCGTCCTTGGCAGAGATGCATTTGCACGTCAGATTTCTGCTGCGCGTGCCCTGGTGGGGCATCTTTATATCCCAGCACCTCACACCGAACTCAGAACAGGCTGAGAGGTCACCTCTGTTTCTCAAAGATGTAACGAATTCAGACAGGAGAACGAAAGTCCAGCAAGGGACAGCAGTTGGAATAAGGACAAGACGCTCAGATTTCCAGACCTTTCCACTCAATTCATGGAACAAATAGGTTGTGGCCTCCTAAAATTTCAGTGATGTCCTAAAGTTTCAGTGATGCCCTAAAGTTTCAGCGATGTCCACCTCAACTCAAGTGGACTTAGGCAGCAACTTTTCTAACCCACCACCAGGAACCCCTCCCTGGCCACGATTTCTGGCCAGAGAGAGGAAAAAGGTGAGTTTTGAGGAAAACAGAGGCTCTATTGCTCTCCATCAGCAAGGAGCTGCTGTCCAAATCTGCCTCCCCAAGACCAAACTGGGGAGAGGGGACCTCACCAGGCAGGGGTCGGTGAGAGTCCTTCTCTCGTCCAAGATTTAGGGGGAGGTTCTTGATATGGGGGCAGGAAGCAGAGCGCTGAGGGCTGAAGAGAAGCTGGATCCAAGGAAGCTGCCCAAACACCTGCACCAAAGGGCCTTCTTGCAGAAAAAAGCCCAGAACCCAGCTGCCCAGAGCGCTCAACCCCACAGCAGGGCAGCTTCCACCTGCTACTGCACGTGGTCAGACGGCTGGATGCCCCGAAGTGGCTCAGAACACGAGCATCAGCGAGGAAGGGCTCCTCACACGATCCCGAGCAGACTGTGAGATCGGGAAAGTTCCAAGGAGGAGAACCGTGCTGGAGAGAGACTCTAGAACCAGGCAAGTGTAGGGGGTCGTGCCCCGGTGAGTATAAGGCGCAGGTATTTCCAACCATTCCTTGAGCATCAAAAAGGGCCTCTGTTTTCCTTACGGAATATTGCACTGGCGTGTGTAAAGAAGGCAGCAACAGTGGCTGGTGTTATGAAAGGCCCAGTCACCACGGCTAGTGCTTCACCAAGCACTCTGTAGCACACACTCCTTCCGTCCTCACGGCCACTCTCTGAAGTATCATCACTTCTACTTCACAGATGGGGAAACTGAGGCTCAAGAATTAAATGATTTGTCAAAGGTTACCCAGCTCACAAGTCCTGGGGATAAGACTCAAACCCAGGCAGCACTGTTCCACAGCCCACGCTTCTTAAATATTACCCCCGAATAAAGCACAAAGAGTTAGACCGACTGAGCAACTGAACAACAACCACAAAATAAAGCCACTCTGGTTAAAATAGGCATGGTAGCAGAGAGCAAAGGTGAACCCACGCACCCCGCTGCCCTCCAGCCGTTCCCTTGAGGCACCTCTACCAAGCACCAAACACTCTCAGATACAGCCTGAAAACCATTCGGGCAGTTTGGTAGCATTCTCAAAGGCCTGGTCATAACCTGTTCTTCTCAGATGAATCTTGTGGCCTGGTTGGTCCTTCCCAAGGCACTCTGAAGGCTGCCAGGGCTCAGGCACCAAGGTCACCAAGGCTACCAGGAAGCAGGAGGGTGCCAGGTGCCAGGAAAAGCCCCCAGGCTCTGGAGACAGGCTGGAAGGGCAGTCCCACCAGTGCCCAGAATTAGCCAGGCTCTAGCACGTCAGCTCAGGCTGACAGAAGCAGAGGGGAAACGGGAAGGAGGACAGGTCGCTCTGAGCCAACGGGAGGCTGGAGACGGGGGCTCGGGAGTGGCAGGCCCCTGGGCGGCTCAGGAAGGCTGGGGACTTGCCGGCCACGAGCATTGCTGTTCCCAGGGCCTCCAGCTCAGCGCCCTGTGCAGGGCGGTGCTCCCAGGATAGCCACAGGTGAAATCAATGAGCGCCTGCTTGCAGGCAACGGCTGCTCAGGACGTGATACAAAAGAAAGGCCACAACCTGCAGCTGACTGGCTTGGAACCACTGCTCAAGGCTCACAGACTCAGAAGAATGCTGTCACCTGGTCAGCTCCGGCTGTGTGCCACACCGGGGAAGGGACAGGATGGTGGTGGCCCGCTCTATTCTGGGAGAGGGACTTTCTCTCACTGCCACCTTCACCACCAAGATGACACACAGAGGGCCAGGGCCATTCACCCCAAGGAATGCAGAGGTCGGACTCTGGCAACCAACCCAACAAATGCCTGCTATCGCTGCCTGATCACACAGGCAGTGATCATCGAACTGACGTTAGAATGTATGTTGAATATAAGACATCCCAAGATGCTGCTAAGTACCTTCCATGTGCATCCTACCGATTCTTCCCAACAGCTTTATAGTTATTACCCCCATTGTACAGATGAGGAAACTGAGGCTCAGAAGGGACGGGTCACTTGACTAAGTTCACGGGGCCTGTGGGTGATGGTAACAAAACTCAGAATGTTGGATCCCGAGGCTGTGTTCTCAACTCCTATGGCATATTGCTTTCTCTTTCACCATGGGGCTGTGTAACTTTCAACCAGTGACTCAGTCTCTGTTCTGTCCACCAGGACGTCTGTGACATGTTGAGGAAAGAGCCTGGCACATCGCGGGCTGCTGGCACATGGAGCCAAGCCCAGCAGCCCCTGATATTGCTCTTCTTCTCAGCCCTCTGATGGGATGAACAGAGACCTCAGCACACACTCCCTGCCTGCCCACTTGGCGCCTGGGCTCTCTCCCATGGTGAGGGTTTGGGCAAGTCACCCTCCGGCCGGGGCCTCAGTCTCCTCATCTGTCAAAGGAGGGGGTAGCGGAGGCACTCTCCAAAGGCACCCGGGCGCTGACATCCGATTAGAAGCAGTGATATAGCAGCGCTCAGCTCCGGAAGGCAGTCCATGTGGGTTTCACCATGTCTTCAGAACCGGCCAAATGAACGCTGTAAATTTCCCCTCCTCCGAGGACGTCTCTCCTTCCACACCCTCCTTCTCGAAGGCTCACACTTTCTCTGCTTTCAGAGAGATGTTTTTCAAGCTTCCCGTGCGGGGGCCTCCGCGACAGCAGTGTGCAGAAGCCCAACCCCAGCGGTAATCCCGGGCGGAAAACGAGCGGGAAGGAACGTGCAGGATGGAGGCGCCAAAGAGGAGGCTTCAGTCCTGATTTTCCAGCCGTGCACTGGGGGTGGAGGCCGAAGACGGGGTCTCCAGGGAGGCCAGCAGGTCCTCTGAGACGGCCTCACTGGGGCTATTCACATCCCCGGATCCTTGCCGGAACCTGGCAGGCAAGGGGCTGGCACCAAAATGGATCTTGCTTGTTTGTGGCCCAAACACTGGCTGAGTTGTTAAGGCTGTTCTTCTTCCACCCCCTCACACAGCCTCAGACCAAACACCATCTGTCCAGAAGCCTGAACGGGTGTCCAGGACCCAGAATGTGGTCTGTGAGCTGTGGGCTGTCAAACGAGTGCTGGATTTAGAGTTGGGGAGTGGGGTGGAACTGCGGGATTTGGCCAGACGCTGAACAGGACTGCTGTGTAGGGTGGTTCAGACTGTGTACTGGACCAGGGCACCTGGGGTGATAAGGTGAATCCATCGTGTGCTCTGCTTACCAAGCAGTCATCCCCAGAGGGGCACATGTTTCTAAGACACACACAAAGGTGCTCTACGAGCTCGCAGAGGTCCTGACCCTGAACTTGAGTTTCTGCCTCTGTCATGACCCACCCATTTTCTCCCTGTATACAGGGATATGGTGAGGACTTAGTCATATAACCTATGTGAAAGCAATTAATCATTATTTGCAATGAATTATCATTATTTACTTATATAAAGTCTTTTTTCATATTTGCTTCTCTGCCTTAGGTCTTAGTGGTAGCACGTGGAATCTTTGCTGTCATGGGGATCTTTCACGGCAGTGCACAGACTCTCTAGCCTTGACACACAGGCTTAGTTGCTCCATGGCCATGTGGGATCTTCGTTTCCCAACCAGGAATCAAACCCATGTCCCCTGCCTTGAAAGGCGAATTCTTAACCACCAGGGAAGTCCCTATACAAAGTCTTCTTCAACAAAGGCAAAATAGGAAATATTTTGTGGTTAAATAGGATACATAAAGTAGTGTCGCTCAGTCATGTCCGACTCTTTGCGACCCCATAGACTGTAGCCTACCAGGTTCCTCCGTCCATGGGACTTTCCAGGCAAGAATACTGGAGTGGGGTGCCATTGCCTTCTCCAGGAGATCTTCCCAACCCAGGGATCAAACCCAGGTCCCCCACATTGTAGGCAGACGCTTTACTGTCTGAGCCACCAGGGAAGTCAAATAGGATACATACATACATGCAATTTTATACACTGAACGAATGAAGGAAAGCAGAGAAGATGCATCCCACCAGTCCTTCCCTTCCTGGCCCTAAGCAGACATCACTCGCCAAGGCCAACCGTGATATGCATTGTCCGTGTCCTGAGACTCGGGTTCTACCTCGGCATAAAGGAAAGGACATTGTTGGTTAGTGGAGGGCTGTACCTTACCTGCAGCACAAGAGGTGCTCAATAAATAACTATTATAGTTTGGAGCCAGGGGAGGAGAGCAGGGGCGTTAGCAGGATCGGGGCGTCCCGCACTGTTTTGTGTTACCATTTCAGCCCTGAGCTTCACGGTGGGCAAAACAAAGAAGTAAACATTCAGGTGTGCACACAAACGTACACACACGCACAATCCGTGTCTATGGTACAAAATGATACCAGCTTCTCAGACTTCATGCAAATCGCCTACACTGAATTCTAAGTGAATTCTTCCTGTGGGTCCTCCTATGAGGCCATACAGTAAGTCAGATAACATCCTCTGCAACAGCCAGGAATAAGCACAATGGCAGGTTTTGACTGCACACAGAGCAAGCCCGGGACATAAAATCCAAGCCCATTCTCATGCCCGCACACGGAAGCCCGGTCCCCACCCACCCCTGGCCCATGGGAAGAGTGTGGGAGTGAGTGACAGGAGCCCACCCTCCTCCTCACTGTCTGTCTGGGGTTGGGGTGTAGACCTTCAAATGGCACCCAAGCCCTTCTCTAGGTGAAGAGACCGTGGGAGGTCAGGAGGAGCCCCAGCCCGGGGGTATTTCAGAGTCCCTCACTGCCTCCCAAGGGGCAAACCTGTGGGGCTCGCTGTTCACCAGCAGGCTGGTGGTCCTCTCCAAAGTCCTGGGGCCTCGCCCCCCCCAAGCCACACCCACCTTCCCCACTGGAGGGCGAGGCTTTGTGTTCAATTGCCCCAGAGAACCTCTTTGCGGATACAGGAACCCAGATCCCAATGTGCTCCTGAGGCTTGGTGGGGGAGCAGACCACAGAGAAGGGGCCTTCCTGCCCCGGAGCTTGGAGGGACAGACAAAGCATAAGGGGCTTCCCTGGTGGCTAGCTGGTAAAGATTCCGCCTGCAATGAGGGAGCCCTGGGTTCGATCCCTGGGTTGGGAAGATCCCCTGAAGAAGGGAACGGCTACCCACTCCAGTATTCTGGCCTGGAGAATTCCATGGCCTGTAGAGTCCATGGGGTCGCAAAGAGTCGGACATGACTCAGCGAGTTTCGCTCTCACTTTTTTGGGATCAGGCAAACCGCAATTGAAATCCCCACCCTGCTGCTTGCGAGCTGGTCCTTGGCAAAGTCATGTCACCTCCTCTGAGCCTTACTCCTCCCACCTGCAAAGCCAGGTGTGTACCTGAGCCCCTTACGGCGTTGTCGGGAAGCCTGAAACCAAAAGCTTCACCCAGCTAGTGGTCTGTCATTCACACCACTGTCACTGCCAAGAGGAGCTGACTCCTGGGTGCTGGGCAGAGCTCTGGAGGTGGGCAGGTCTGAGTCTGGATCCTGGCTCTGATGTGACTGGCTAGTAACTTTCTGAGCCTGCTTTTCATCCTTTAAGTGAGAGGCGGGACAATGCTAAAGACCCGCATCCCATGGGGGTATGGTCCTGGTTTGGCCCTGCAGATTCTGGGAAGCCCAGGGCAGCCTGAACCTCACCTGAAGGAAAGCTGGGGCTGAGAAAGCTGCAGGGCTCACCGCCTGCTCTGCTCCGGGCCTGAGCCCTGGGAATGTGCAGGAGGGAGGTCCAGGGAGGGGCCCGGAGCCAGGAGGAATAGCCTGGGCGGGCGGGCAGCAGCGGTGACCCAGGCGGGAGGGAGCGCTTGGCTCCAAGCTCATCACTCAGCGAGCTGTCTCCCCCAGGCCCGGAACCCCAGCGGCCTGTCCTCCCCACTTCCTGCGTGCTGGGTCAATATTGTGATTTCCCCGAGCCGCCCGCCTGGGACGGCCTGGTCCTGCGCGCCGCCCAGGGTCACGGGGCTGGGGGGAGACAGGGCTACGGAGAGGTCACACGCTGCCTGGAAGATGACTCAGGACCTGAAGGCAGCAGGCGGCGCGGCTGAGAGCCAGGAGCCCCGCGCAGCCTCACCACGGCCTCCACGGGGACGTGGGCCGGCGCTGCGGCCGCCGGAGACCCGGGAACCAACCCAAGTGGGAACTGGGATGACGCCTTACCCAGACCTGTGCGTGGGCTCCTCCCGTGTAGACGGAGGAGTCCACTGAGGCCTGCAGAGGGGTGGGGTCTCACAGCCAAGGTCACGCGGTGTCTGGGGCTGAACTAGGACCTGAAGATCGTCTCTGAACTTCAAATCCAGATTCAGCCACGTGTCCTGGACTCCCTTCCCAGGTCTGTCTACCTCCTGTCCCTCTCATCAGCATTCAGGGCATCTTTCCTCCCACACCTCTGAGGAGCAAAGAGAGAGAACAAGACCCATCCCAACACGAGGGTGTTGGTGCGAGGCCTCCCCAGTGGTGAGAGGTTGTAAGAGGGTGCTGTGCACAACCCCCACGCCTGCTTAGGGCTTCCCTGGTGGCTCAGACGGTAAAGAATCTGCCTGCAGTGTGGGAGACCCAGGTTCAGTTCCTGGGTTGGGAAGACTACCCCCCCTCCTCCCCCAGAGAAGGGACTGGTGACCCACTCCAGTATTCTGGCCTGGAGAATCCCACGGACAGAGGAGCCTGCCAGGCTACAGCCCAAGGGGTCTCAAGAGCCGGACACGACTGAGCAACGAACACTTCCACTTTGACACATGGGTGGTTCTGGAGATGGCGGTTAGAGGCACCCGCTCTGAGAACCGGGGCTCTGTGGTTTCGCTTCCACCTGTGACCTCGTCCCGCCAAGACTCAGCGTGGACAGCACCGCCTTCCCCAACCCCTCACCATCCTCCCACCAAGCAAGCTGCTCCCTGACCACCAGCTCCCGCAGCCCACACCTGCCACCCCTGGGCAATGGGAATTCCTGCAGGAAGCGGCCTGGCTATTCACCCAGCCTGGTGCCACGGCCATTCTTGGTGCCTAGTTGGCACCAGCTGAGTGAAGGGAGGGAGAGACGAATGGATGGTTTCATGCCCATATTCCCACGCCACGTGACCTCCATGGGCAGAAGCTCCACTCTTCCCAGTATCACCTCTCCTGGGACATCTTATTCTTCACCTGGCTACCTCCCACTCTTCCTTTAGCTCTCCACTTAGCTATCGCTTCCTCCTGGAAGCCCTCCCTGACCACCCAGCCAAAACTACATTAGCTGGCCCTTTCCTGAGTACCCTAGTCTCCCCTACAGATGCTCTGAACCCAGGGAAATATACGGGCTCTTTTAATGCTGTTCCCCTCTAGGCTGAACGAGGACTTGAGAAAAGAAACACTCGTCTCATCATTGTACTTCTAACTCAGTGCTTGGCGCAGAGTTGATACATGATAATGAATGAATGAGTGAGTGAACGGATTCCTCACGGAACCTGACCCACACGTGGACTCAGTAAATATTGCAGACAGTGATGGTGGTGATGGTAGTGGTGGCTGAGGTGGGTATCGCTTGCTCGTTTCTGCCCAACAGGCCCCATATCACATCCTTTGTCCCATATCAGCCACCCCATCTCCCCTGGGAAGTTGCCCTTCCTCCAACATGACTTCGTCAATTGCTAAAACAGAACAACCCCGACTTGGTCAATGACTGTACCCCGATTCCCTGATGGCACTGATTGGTCCAAGAGTGGACACATGACCCAAACAAGGCCAGTCTAAGTCTTTCCTTGGGGCTGACACAGATCCCGGAGGAGACCGCTCTCTTGCTTTGGGTCGGGGATGCCAAATGTGGTAGCTGCTGGCCAAGTACATAGAAAGGAGAAAGAAGGAAAATGAAGTCGCTCAGTCGTGTCTGACTCTTTGTGACCCTATGGACTGTGGCCTACCAGGCTCCTCCGTCCATGGAATTTTCCAGGCAAGAACACTGGAGTGGGTCGCCATTTCCTTCTCCAGGGGATCTTCCTGATCCAGGGATCAAACCCGGGTCTCCCGCATTGCAGGCAGCCACTTTGCCATCTGAGCCACCAGGGCAGCCCCTTAGAAAGGGGAGGATGAGGCCAACTCTGAAGGGAAGCAGAGGCAAGCAGAAGTGAGTGGCGGCACAGAGAATCCGGGTACCCTGAGGCCTGGTTCTGGACCCCCGGGCCACTTCCCAGGCCATCAAGTTCCCTTTCTGCTCCAGCTGGTGTGATATGGGGCACTCTCACTTGTAATGGAAAGAGTTTCAAATCACATTAAACCAAGGAGAAACAGTGAGAGGAACAAGGTGGGTCCGAGTGGAGATGCGCTGAGCAATGATTGGGCTGTTGACTCAGAGGCGAAAGGCTCTCCTGCTGGGGCAGGACAGAGAGGCCACTGGCCCCACTGCAGGGAAGGACGAGGGCAAGCAAAGAGAAGGACTTGGGGTGGGTGTGCTGCCCTTTCACTGCAAACGACAGAGATCCAGTTTATACTGCCTTAGTAAGCAGGAGGGAGAGTTCATCAGTTCAGGTAACTAAAATGTCCACAGGTCTCTGGCTTTAGGTGTGGCTGGATCCAGGTGCCCAGCTGCTGCTGGCAGGAATCTGTCTCTCTTCAAACGATGGCAGCTGTAGGCTTCCTTCCTTACAGCAATCTCAGCTGGAAGAGGGCACTTCTGTCCTCAGCATTGCAGCAGAAATCCCAGAACTTAATCAGACTGGCCTTGTCTCAGTCTCGTGTCCCACACCCCTAGGAAAATCCTCAGACAAGGCAAATGTGGAGTTCTCAACAGCCAGGCGTGCACCCCAGGTAAACCCCTCCCAAACCAGTGACCCTAAAGCGGAGCGGGAGAGGCTCCCGGAGGTGCTGGTGGGGAGAGGTGGGAGTCTACGCTGGGCAGGCAGATCTTGGGCTGGCAACCATTCCTCACAGGAAGAAAGGCCTGAGGGAGAGGGGAGGAACGCTGTGGGGGAGAGCCAGCGCTCCCCTTGGCTGGGTTGGCTTTTGGAGGAGGCAGGGGGGACACCCCCTCCGAAGGCGAGGGGATGGATGGGAGGGCCCCTCGGTCACTCCCAGCCCTGGAAGTCTCCATCCGCTCTGCAGCCGTGACGCCAACTGTCTGCAGCCAGACACATTCCTGGACTTGGCTGGAAGGGCGGAGAGAGAGTCAGCCATCTAGGAGCACCTCCGATTCCCACATCCGTCTGTGACTCCTCACGCAGGAGGGGGCCATGCTGTGCATGCTTGGAGACGATCACAGCCCAAACTGCCCAGGACTCCTGGGTTTGGCAGTTTTTGAGAGAGAGAAAGAGAGAGAGCCAGTGGCTCCCAGGTGATCAGAAGAAGGCAACATCCCAGAGCCAGGACTCTGGGGGTACTTCCTAGTGCCCCCTCGGAGATGGGGGAGCTGCAGATGGGAGGCTTAGAAACCCCCTGCCCTCTGCTCAGAGAACAGCTCAGCTGTCCCTTTAAAGCTGCCAATGTCCCCTTACATCACTGTAGCGACCCTGCCTCCCCCTCACATCGTGTGGTGCCCCAGCCTGGTTTCCCGTGGCCGGGGACACCCCCGTAACTCCCTGCTGCCCCTTCTCTTCTGTCTGCACAGCCAAGATGGACGCGTCATCAAGAGATCTACGCATTCCTCATGGCAGAGACTAGATGTTTCCTCAGCTGTACAAGGGGGACAGACCTTCCCTGCCAGCCTCTCGGGGATGCTAAGTTGATCAGATGGACTAGAGCCGTGACAAGTCTTTGGAGACAATAAAGCATCGAACAGGTGCAGTGTGCTGACCCGACCCCCCGCAGCGAGTGGACACCTGGGGGGTCGGGACCCCCAGTGCGCCCTCTCCTGGAGATGCGGTTTGGGGAAAGGGGTGAGTC
The DNA here is from genome assembly GCA_006408695.1 of Aepyceros melampus. Lineage (NCBI taxonomy): Eukaryota > Metazoa > Chordata > Mammalia > Artiodactyla > Bovidae > Aepyceros > Aepyceros melampus. The sequence continues at coordinate 305,825 of SJXQ01010561.1, read as the reverse complement.
TGTGCCTGGCCTGGAGGCAGGAAGATGGGCAAGAAGATGTTTCAAAACCCATGCCTTCAGTTGTCTGTGATCAGGCTAACTTCCCAGAGGACTGGTCCCCCAGCCCCTTGCCATCTCCCCAGCATGTGCTGAGCATATAATAAAAGCTCAGAAAGCACCTGCCCAGGGAGCCGAAGGTCACGAGGAGTGCATCCTCTTACAGCCCCGTCTAGTCCACCAGCTGGTCCCATGGACTCTCCTTCACAACGGCTCTTGGATCTAGGCACTTCTCATCACGTCCATGGCTGCTGGCTGGACCAAGCCACCTTCCTCCTTGGATGACCGTCCAGCCTCCTCTGTCTGCCTGCATTTATCCCCGCTGCTCTAGCATCCTTACTCCTCAGAGCAGCCAGAATGATTCAACAGAGTAAATTTTATATACGTATATGTATATGGGTATGTATAAGTATTGTATATAATCATTATAGTAATCCCCTTTCAGGAGTTCTCATTACTCTTAGAAAATATCCAAATTCTTGACCAAGGAGAAAAGATGATCTTACATTTTTGATTTTTTTTCAATTGTGGTAAAATACACGTAACATAATCTCAGATGGTAAAGAATCTTGTCAGAGAAGGTAATGGCACCCCACTCCAGTACTCTTGCCTGGAAAATCCCATGGGTGGAGGAGCCTGGTAGGCTGCAGCCCATGGGGTCGCTAAGAGTCAAACATGACTGAGCGACTTCACTCTCACTTTTCACGTTCATGCATTGGAGAAGGAAATGGCAACCCACTCCAGTGTTCTTGCCTGGAGAACCCCAGGGACAGAGGAGCCTGGTGGGTTTCTGTCTATGGGGTCGCACAGAGTTAGACACGACTGAAGCAACTTAGCAGCAGCAGCAGGGAGGGTACATAAAAAGAAATAATAGCAAATGGGATCATCGTACCACCTTAATAAAGATACCCCAGGAGGCTACCTTAGAATAAATGGTTCAGGCTTAGGAGGTCCAGGCATGCCTTTGGGACTCACCAAACTGCCCTGGGTCTAACTGACTGACTGCAGGAGGCTGGGCATGGAACCGACTGCCAATGAAGTTTTAAGGCATCACAACATACCTACAAGTAAGAACAGGCTTGAAGAATGCTGAGTCTTGACTGTTAGATTAGCCCTCTCTCCTTTGGATGAGCGAGTGGGGACAAAAAGTGGGAGGCAGTGGTGTACTTTCCATTTATTTGCGGGAGAATAGTAGGAAATGAATTCTACAAATTGACATGTTGACCCATCCAGTTAATAAATGTGCTCTCTACTAGTAAAAAAAAAAAAAAAAAAAATCTGCCTGCAATGAGTAAACCCAGGTTCAACCCCTGGATCAGGAAGATCCCTGGTGAAGGGAATGGCTACCCATTTCAGTATTCTTGCCTGGAGAATTCTGGGGACGGAGGAGCCTGGTGGGCTGCCGTCCAGGGGGTCTCAAAGAGTTGGACACCACTTGGTGACTAAACACCAACAATGCTGATAAGTATGAGGTGGGAGTCTGTCTAGTCAGCGGAAGCAATACCAGTGTTCCGTGGGACTCTTGTGTTACCGGACGGTTATTATCCCTCCTGGTACTAAATGCCAGTGACACGGCCCCCAATCCTGTGACAAGCAAAAATACACTCCCTGGGGCAGGAGGTAGCCCCCAGCTGAGAATCCGCAGCCCCGCTCAACCTCCCAGCCTCATCTCACACGGCACGCCCCCTTGCCCACCACCCCAGTCACTCCGGCCTCCCTTCTGCTCCTCAGTCCTGCCAACCTCGGGCTCACCCCAGGGCCTTTTCACCTGCCATCCCTTCTGCTTCACACATTCTTCTTACCAATCCTCACATGACAAACCTCTTCCTCCAGGCCTCAATCAACACCCGCTGAATGAATGCATGGCCGGTTTGCATGCAGCATTAGAACTAGAAGCGAGATCACTCACTCTTTTCACCATCCCATCCCCAGAGGGGAAAACGTGAGGCCCCAGAAACGGGCCAAATGGAAGGGTCCTGGCCGAGGTCACAGGAGGCCCAAGCCGAGGTCAGCCTCTGGTTTGGTGATCTCAGCCTGGTGTTCTCTCTCCTCCCTGTCGCACCTGGAGGACTTCTGGGCTGAGGCTGGGGCCCATGCAGTGATGATCACGGACGCTTGCTCTGCCTCGGGGCCAGCACGTCATCTCCAGCCAAGGGGTTTTGTCTTCAGTGTGCTTTGTTCTTTCTTTGGCCATCCGATGACAAGTTAGCTTGTTTGGAGGCTGGGTAGTGTGAAAATCCAGTGTCTTTACATGGCAGGACCACTGCTCGAGGGCCTTGTAGAAATGAGGCTGCCTGCAGACCTGCTGATACTTCAGGCCCAACTCACAAAGTTGATGGCAAGACGGCTGCAGATGGGCCCTCCATGCAGGCTTACCCCATCTGTCTATTTATCACCTATCATCTCATCAGTCCTAATGGAGTATACCTGAACTTAGGCACACGAGCTGTCCGATGGCTGTGCCTCCTTCGCTTGAGAAAGGCCAGGGCTGCCCACACACGCTCTCGCTTAGCTCTGCTCCAACTCCAATCCGCTGAATAAGCCTTTGGCCTCCTTGGCGGATGGAGCTCTCAGTCAGCATAACACTGACGTGGGCTGGAAGGTATTTCTCCAGCTCAGTGTAGAGTCAGGCTGACCTGGGTTCAAATCCCAGCTCGATCCCTTGGGAGTCAGATCCAGGTTACCATCTCCCGAGTCAGGGGTTTCTTTATCTTCAGGGTGGGGCTCTTACAGGGGTGTTGGGAGGATTGTATGAGATAATAAGGCTCATAAAAGACTTAGCGCTGCCCTGGCATGCAGCTGACGGTTTGCTTAGTCACCACTCCCGGTCAGCAGTTGGAAAGACTGCAGAGCCCTCTCCTCACTCCCAAGTCTTGCCCAAGCTTCCCTGGGAAGTTCCTCCCACTTCCATTTCCGGAAGACTGGACAAGACTCAGTGGCCAGTGAGTCAAGAGGGACAAAGAAATAAAAATAAAATAAATCTGATAATTTATTATCATATATTGTTAAAAAGACCCTGATGCTGGGGAAGATTGAAGGCAAAAGGAGAAGAGGGTGGCAGAGGATGAGATGGTTGGATGGAGTCACTAACTCAATGGACATGAGCTTGGGCAAACTCCGAGAGAGAGTGAGGGAAGAGAGGCCTAGTGTACTGCAGTCCACGGGGCCACAAAGGGTAGGACGCAATTTAGAGACTGAACAGCAGGAAAATGTGGTCACGCTGATCATGACTGCAGACCAGTTTCTGGCACACCAAGGACTCGCCAGGCACCATCCTGAGCCTAAACAGATGAGAACAGAGGGGATACCCACAGCCACCCTGGAAGCTGGTACCTTTTATTCCCATTTTGCAGATGAAGAAACCGAGGCAAAGAAAGGCTAATCAAATTGTCCAAGTTCTCATGGTTAAAAGGTGGCTGGGCCAGGCAGCCTGGAGACAAGGAGAACGGGTGGTCAAAGGTCATGAGATGTGGCTTGGAGGAGGCGGGGGCGAGGGGGACTGCCCCACCCAGGCTGCAGGGTCAGACGAGCTTTGCTCCCAGAGTCCAAAGCAGTGGCTGATGAAGGAGAAGCTCTCTGCTCCAGTGTCACTTTCTCAGGGAGGATCCCAACTGACCACCCCCTAAAACAGCAGCCTCTGCCCCCAGCCTCCCCGTGCCCAGCTTTATTCTCTTAGTGGTGGCCCAGTGGTAAAGAGTCAGCCTGCCAGTGCAGCAGACACGAGTTCGATCCCTGGGTCGGGAAGATCCTCTGCAGAAGGAAATGGCAACCCACTTCAGAGTTCTTGCCTGCAAAAATCTCAAGAACAGAGGAGCCTGGTGGGCTACAGCCCACGAGGCTGAAAAAGAGTCGGACACTACTGAGTGACTAAACAGGAACTCTTCTCGGAGCACAGAGCCATAATCTGGCAAAGATTTACGGGCCCGAGAAGCGGATCGAGGCCAGCTGGGAAGGGCCCAGTAAGCTGGGATGAAATGTTGGGACTCTATCCTTGAGTCCCCAGAAGACAGGCGAAGACAATTGTGGAGGCAGCCTCCACAACACATACACACAGCTGACCTCCCACACGAGGACTTTGAAAGGTATCTGAAAGGATAGCCTACAATTACCTGGGCGTGGAGTCCAGGGTCCAATCCTCTGGGCCAGGCTGTGGCTGGGCCTAGGGACAGTAAGACGAAAGCAACAGGAGCCTGCCCGGGGGTGCCCACAGTGCTCCCTGGGGGTGCCCACATTCTTCCCTGGGGTGCCCACAGTGCTCCCTGGGGTGCCCACAGTCCTCCCTGGGGGTGCCCACATTCCTCCCTGGGGTTGCCCACAATCCTCCCTGGGGTGCCCACAGTGCTCCCTGGGGTGCCCACAGTCCTCAGGGGGGTGCCCACAGTCCTCCCTGGGGGTGCCCACAATCCTCCCTGGGGTGCCCACAGTGCTCCCTGGGGTGCCCACAGTCCTCAGGGGGGTGCCCACAGTCCTCCCTGGGGGTGCCCACAATCCTCCCTGGGGTGCCCACAGTGCTCCCTGGGGTGCCCACAGTCCTCAGGGGGGTGCCCACAGTCCTCCCTGGGGGTGCCCACAATCCTCCCTGGGGTGCCCACAGTGCTCCCTGGGGTGCCCACAGTCCTCAGGGGGGTGCCCACAGTCCTCCCTGGGGGTGCCCACAATCCTCCCTGGGGTGCCCACAGTGCTCCCTGGGGTGCCCACAGTCCTCAGGGGGGTGCCCACAGTCCTCCCTGGGGGTGCCCACAATCCTCCCTGGGGTGCCCACAGTGCTCCCTGGGGTGCCCACAGTCCTCAGGGGGGTGCCCACAGTCCTCCCTGGGGGTGCCCACAATCCTCCCTGGGGTGCCCACAGTGCTCCCTGGGGTGCCCACAGTCCTCAGGGGGGTGCCCACAGTCCTCCCTGGGGGTGCCCACAATCCTCCCTGGGGTGCCCACAGTGCTCCCTGGGGTGCCCACAGTCCTCAGGGGGGTGCCCACAGTCCTCCCTGGGGGTGCCCACAATCCTCCCTGGGGTGCCCACAGTGCTCCCTGGGGTGCCCACAGTCCTCAGGGGGGTGCCCACAGTCCTCCCTGGGGGTGCCCACAATCCTCCCTGGGGTGCCCACAGTGCTCCCTGGGGTGCCCACAGTCCTCAGGGGGGTGCCCACAGTCCTCCCTGGGGGTGCCCACAATCCTCCCTGGGGTGCCCACAGTCCTCCCTGGGGTGCCCACAGTCCTCAGGGGGGTGCCCACAGTCCTCCCTGGGGGTGCCCACAGTCTTCCCTGGGGTGCCCACAGTCCTCAGGTAGGTGAGCTCACACATGCCATGGCTTTTCATAGACAACGTGGCTTGTCACCAGTGACCCCAGACTTGGGATGCCTGCATGCCTCTGCTTATGCTGTCCCTGCTTCCTAGAAAGCTGTTCACCCATCCAGACATATGTATTGATCTCCTGCTGTATACTAGGCATTGGGGAAACAAGGGAAATCCAAAGCAGACGTGGTTCCTAACTTCCCAGAGCCCTGGAATCCCCAGGAAACTTCTATTCAATCCTCAAAACCCTACTCTGATACCCTCTGCTCAACATGAAGTCTTCCCTGATTCCCCCAAGCAGGAGCCTTGCTCCTTTTCCAGGGCTCTCCCAGCATCCTGTGACTTCACCTGTAGAGAAAAGAAAAAGGAAAGAAAAATCAACCAACCACTGAAAAAAAAACTCAGCATGCACCAGACCCTGGGCTGGGTAATTCACAAGGCAATGTCCTGCTCCCAGTCACCCTTTTCACAGATGAGAAAACGGGCCCAGAGAGGTTACGTCTCTCACCCAAGGTCACACAGTCAGCTGACAAGTGAGAAAGCAGGGACGGGGAACCAAGCTCCGCTCCAAGGTTGGCCGCTGTGCACGCTGTGGGCACCCCAAAGACTGGGGTGGTGGGTCAGCGGACACGCACTCTGTCCTCAGGCTCCAGCACAGGCCAGGCACACAGTGGGGCCCTGGATAGGCGGGCGGGCGGGCACCCAGAGGAAGCCCGGCTGGGCCTGCACTGCCCTCCTCGGGGCCTAGGTGGCGATCTGAACACTCCGTCCCTCTGGCCCTTGCAGGCGTCCACCTTTACCCGGAAAGGCTCTTCTGGCCCTCTCCCAGCCTCCTCTGCCTGCCAGTCTCTTGGCCCAGGTCAGCCTCTGTCCCCCTGAATGGGCTCTCCCCACGCTGATACCTGTCACCACTATGGGACCTCAGGAAGGGCTAGTTCTTCGCCAAAGTGTTTGTAGAGGGGAAGGACTCACTCACTCACGTCCACGGTCAGAACCTGGGAGCAATGACTTAGGCACCCAGGGGGCTGTTGGGACCCATCTTTGGTGGGTTTTCCCTCCCCGTGCTCTGGTTGCAGGGGGTGGTTTGGGGGTGGCTTCCCCATACCCTGCCAGGCTGTCACCATCTGCAAAGCTCCAGAAACCTAGACAGAATATGTCGGTGGAGACAAGACCGAGAGGATCAGGGGCAGGATGCTGTCCAAAGCACCCCGCGAGTCAGGTGGGAGCTGGGTGGGATCCCGTCGACTTCAGCAATCGCCAGCACAGTGTGAAGCTGTTTCTCCAGGGCTGCGGCTTGGTTGGAGGATGGGGGGGTGGTGTGGTGCTCGGGGGCTGGCAACGGAGAAAAATGCAGTCCAACCAGTTATCTGATGGAGTAATAATAAAAATAACAACAACTCCCATTTCTGTCAAGATTTCAGCCTTTTACCTGCATTACCTCATCTGTCCTCACGCCTCCAGTGGGAGGAGGGTCCACTGTCCTGAGAGGAGAGAGGGGTTGACCCCAGTCCCAGGGGTGCTGGGACCAGGTCCCAGCTCCCAGGCCCACAGAGCTTCCTGTTGGGGATGAGGGACAGGCAGGGGGGTGAGGGGAAGCCTGAGATTTTTGGATGGGGGGGCAGCCAAGATGGGAAGGGCGTTTCCTCCCCCCTGGCTGGTCTCCCCCACTCCCCCTAACCTTCTTTGCGAAGCCACAGCCCTGCCCTGGGCCAGGCCACCTCTCGTCCCTCTCTCTCCTCCTCAACTCTGTCCCCGTCTGGGCCTCTACCGACCATCAGATCAGGTTCTCTCCAACTGCCCTTAGGCACGTTCCTCCCCCATCTTAGACTCAGTTTCTCCATCTATCCAACAAGCAAATTGAGCGTTGAGTTCGGGCTTCCAGCACTCATGGTCTGATCTCTTGGGGGAAAAGGCGAGATTAACACAGGAATGACCCTGTCTGTGGCCTTGACTAAGGGCCAGGCACGAAGCGCCAGCTTCCCTGCTGGCGACACGGAGCAGCCAAAGGCAGACGATGCCGCAGAGACTCGGGGTCAGTGGACGCTTCTTCCCCCACTTTCTGTGCCTCGGTTTCCTGATCTGTCTACGGGGACGATAAAGCTCCCTGGCAGGGTTTTGGGAAAGCCCACTGCAATACCGTATGTAATGTGCTTCACAGCATCCGCCACACGAAAGTATCATCACTGCCACCATCATCACCTAACCCCTCCTCCCGGTCTGGTCCAGCCCCCGCAGGGCTCAGCCTTTGAAGAAACCTCCTGACCTGGCATCAGAAAAGCCTAGGTTCTACCTTCAGCTCTGTCATTAGCCTGCCAAGTCACCCAAGCCTCAGTTTCTTCATCTGCAAAACGGGACCAATAAGCTTTGTGTGGAAATGTATCATGGGCCTGAAGCAAGATTTTTCATGGAAAAGGGCCTGGGACAGTCGTGGTCAATGGAAAATGCTGGTGAGCATTGTCTCCTTCTCTGTGGACCCAAAATGACGTTTTATGACAGTAGAGCAAACATACAACCCTGCTACAGCTAATAGTGAATGAGCACTCTCGGTGTGCCCAACACTGGGCTAAGGATTTTGCTTATTGAACTCACTTAAGCCTCATAAACCTCTGTGGTGGACAAGAGACATGATGCCCATTTTACAGAGAGGGAAACTGAGGCACAAAGACTGACACCCAGCTGTGGGGAACACCTCTACCTGGACCAGACCCCATCTGGAGTGTGGCACTCCCATGAGGTCTCAGCAGCACCCAGGGATGCAGGCCAGGCCTCCATAGCTCCAAGAGGTTGTGAGGTGATGAGTGCTCATATCTGTGGCCCTCAAGGAGCTGGGGGAGGGGCGGGTCTCAGGTGAGGCCAGGCGACCCTCTCTCAGGAGGGCACACATGCTTCCCTGGCCCCGCCACCGTGCCAGAGGGGTAGGGAACAGGTGTATAGTCGCCTAGCCCCAGGCTGGGTAAGGGAGAGACTCACTTGGCAGCCGGAGCCCCACATGAACCAGAAGAAACCCAGCCCGCAGCCCCCTGGCCTCGGCAGGAGATTAACAAAACAAATACCCGCGCAATCTCAATTTCAACACTTGGGGAGGGGGCCAAGTGTCAGGGCGCAGGGGCGGGTGGGAAACGCCAAGACATTTTACCACCTAAATAACTTTCCCTCTGTTTCGTTTCACACAAATGTATACTCTCAAGTGCTCTCTCTCTCTCTCTCTCTTTTTTTCACGTTTTTATTTTATTTTTACAAATGCTCAAACTTTCCTGCCACAAATTATTCTTGGCCAGGTTACAAGTAGAAAGGCCGTGTGGATCTTTGACTTGACAAAAACGGGGTGGAGTGGGGGAGCAGCGTTCCTGTGAAATATTTTGGTTGTGCGTTTGAGGGGGGATTTCTTGCTTCATTTTCCCGGCGGCGCCTTTGCCCACAAGCCGTCTCCAGGTGGCCTCAGGCCTGCAGCTGCCCTTCCCTCCGGCGGTCTCTGGCTCTGCTTCCACCAAGCAGACCCGGAAGGGCATTTGCCAAGGGCAGGTTGGAGCTGGCACGGTATGGCTCCTCTCACTCTGGCCCTCTTGGTCCTATCTGGAAGCCTGGGGTCTGGGGGACAAGTTCCTGGATTCCCAGATGGACTTGCCCAGCTCTAGCCAGGAGCCAGTGAACGGGCTGGCTCTGGGGCCTCCCCCCTGGTGCAGAAGGAGGCAGCACGGCCCGTTCACCTCAATGCTGCTCCATCCCCTGCCCGCCCCCCAAGCCCATCTCTCTGCTCTGCCTCACCCCACGCCAGCTGCATCATTTCGCAAATATACCAGGCTCTTCCCACCTCAGGGCCTGGGCCACTGCTTTTCCTCTTCCTGGAATCCCCGCCCCTCCACTCTTCCCACAGCACCCTCCTGGTTATCGTCCAGGTCTCAGCTGGATTATCACCTCCCCAGAAAGACTTTACGGATGACCTCATCCCAAGGAGGGACCCCGTTATTTGCCATCTCAGCCCCTTTGTGGTTTTTATTTTCATAATACTTAGGTAATTTATTCTAGTTTTGTTTGTGTGTGTTCTTGCCTTTTTTTTTTTTCCTGGTCTTACCCAACTGAGTAAATAAATAAATGAGGGTGTGAGTAAGTCAATGAATGAATGAATGAGGATTAAGTCAATGAATGAATGAGTGAGTGAATAAGTCAATGAATGAATGAGGGAATGAATGAGTGAATAAGTCAATGAATGAATGAGGGAATGAATAAGTCAATGAATGAATGAGTGAATGAATGAGTGAATAAGTCAATGAATGAATGAGTGAGTGAATAAGTCAATGAATGAATGAGTGAGTGAATGAATAACCAAATGAGTGGACACATGAATGAGTGAACCAGTGAATGAGGGGAGTCCTGAAGGTTGGACTAATTTTTGATTCCTCACACTGATAGCAATTCTGGGCATCCATGACTGCCTTACTGAGGGCCACTTCTCCCAGGCTGGTTAGAAGGGAACACAGCGGGGCTGGACTAAAGGTACCTGGTGTCCGTCAGTCCAGGGGGGTTTGCTGTCCCCAGCAGGGAGGATCCAGGCCCTCTTGGGGCCTGAAGACACCCCCAAGAAGGTTTCATAGCGTTTCTTATAAAAGCGAGATCACGCGTTCACAGCCACGTGGCCCAGAGCCCACCCCGAGCCCAGCACGCTTGAGTCAGGCCACGCTCACTTAACGTGGGTCAGACAGAATTGACTCGACCATGTGTTTTTTGTTGACGGGCTCACTTTTCAACGTGAGCTCACACTCTCAGAGGTGCCATCGAGGCAGAGGTTCAGAATCCCATTCAACAGATGAGGAAACGGAGGCTGGGAGGGGAGAGGGGAGGCGCACGAGGCCACTGGCAGGTCCCATCTTTGCCCTTCGGTGCCCCTGCTGGCCCATCTTGCTGTGATCTGTGTTGGCTGTGGAGGTCCGTCTTTGTCCAGATGGAGCAGACCCCCAGAACTATCCCTGATGCCTCCCTCCCCACCAAACCACCGTCCAAACGGCCCCAAGGCCCATGGGATCCACCTCCCCACTGTCTCGCGGCTCCTCGTGCACAACAAACACGCTCTGGGGTGACTGTTATCAGCCTCGACTTGCGCAACCGCAGAACAACGGGCGAAACCACGACCCTGCCGCTGCCTGAGGAGCTGTGCATTCTATTAGCATGATGAGTGAGTTCATGGAGCTCTGTGGTGTATAATTACACACTCATTTTATTGATTAGCAGCTTGAGGCTGGAACTTTCTTATCCCTTAATAGAAACCCTGCCGCTCCCCTCCAGCAATTATGATGGAAATTAATGGCTACTGACACAGGATTGAGCTCCTGAGTCGTCATTTGGGAGCCAATTACATGTGAGTCATGAGGACTGAACTGTATCTCTCAGACGAGCTGTCTATTGCCCTTGTTAGGTCTTACTGGGCTGCACGGTGGTTCTGGGGGGCGGGGAGAACAGAGGCTATTGTCCTTCTAGACCCCCCATTCATACACCCCAACTTTGAGCCCCACAGGCGCCTGACATGTCTTTGCTGAGCAGATTCCATCATCATCTTTTTTTTCAGCCATCCCTGGTTAAGAAGGAGAGAGGTTGGTGGAGTGCTAAGAAGCGATTCCAGGAAGAAGGTCTGGGGTGAGGACAGATGAGGTGAGCACGTTCTCTGCTCAGCACCCTCTCATCCTGAGTCCGGGAGTACCGGGCACACACCCTGGGGCACGTTCAGTGTGTGTGTGGCGCACACCTTCCACGCCCAGGTCCCATGCTAGGGTCATGGCGCGGTCCAGGACAGTCAGGAACCCCTGGCTGCAAAGAGCTTCTATTTTGGAGGGAGAGGACAGACGACTGGCAAACCTGTAACAACTGGTAAACCTCGGAGTGTTGGAGCAGGAACAGACCAAAAAAAGATCAGTGGGACAGAATGAAGCGTAGCCAAGCCTCGAGAAGAGACTTGCGAGCACTAAGAATCGCAGCGTTATGATCTTGGATTGGGAAGCCCTTCCTTAGCAGGTGACCAAACCTTAAAGGAGAAAACTGAATTTAAATATGTTAACATTCAGCCTGAGGGCTTCCCTGAGAGCTCAGCTGGTAAAGAATCCACCTGCAATGCAGGAGACCCCGGTTTGATTCCTGGGTCAGGAAGATCCGCTGGAGAAGGGACAGGCTACCCACTCCACTATCTTGGGCTTCCCTGGTGGCTCCGCTGGTAAAGAATATGCCTGCAATGCGGGAGACCTGGGTTTGATTCCTGGCTTGGGACGATCCCCTGGAGAAGGGAAAAGCTACCCACTCCAGTATTCTGGCCTGGAGAATTCCACGGACTGTATAGTTCATGGGATCACAAAGAGTTGGACACAACTGAGTGACTTTCACTTTCGCTTTTCAGCCTTGAGGAGCCTGGAGCAGGAGAGGGGGCACAGGGCATGGAGGTGTGAAGCAATGGCCTCCAGGATGGCAGCCAGTTGGTGCCCTGGGGCCCGTGAGGATGAACGGATGAATGGACGGGGCCCTGCCACACAGTGCTCAGTCCGTCCCTGCCCCAGCCACTCCTGTCTCCTCTGTATAACCTGTCCTGTTCCCCGGCCAGGCCCGACAGACTCCCCAGGGGCAGAGACTGAGCCCTCCCAGCCCCTTTCTCGGTCCCGCTGGCCCAGTCAGAGGCCCAGCCTGGCCAGGGCAGCCCCGCAGCCCCCGGCTCAGTCTCCTGCTGATGCAGAAGGTGAACCTGGTGCCCGAGGAAGGTGCCTTTCCCTCCCGGCCCTGACCCGAGGCCACCCGGCGCCTTGCTCACCATCCTGCCCTCACCCAGACGTCCTGAGGGCAGTCCCTCCCCTGTCCCTGAGCTGTGGCCCCCTCACAGACAAGCCTGACACTTGCTGTTCTTCCAGAACCCACCGGGAGGCCTTCCAGCACCTCAGGGCCCCCTCCCACGGGGACACAGCTGGGAGGTGGCAGAGCCAGGTTTGGAAGCCAGCTCTGGCTGGCCTGACCCGCCTCTTGCCTCTGGGCCTGCTCAGTGTGACCAGCCATGCCCAGCGCCTGCCTGAAAGCCAGGCTTCTTCACCCCACGACACCAGAGGAAAAGGTGAACTTGTTGGGGTTCCCGGGTCCTTAACACACCTGGAACGGGTCTATGTGTGTCAGGCAGGGGCAGGAGAGAAGGAGTCTGTGGGTCAAGGCATGAAGAGGACGGAGAAACGGGAAGCTGGCCCAGAATCATGGAGGCAGAGCTGGGGCCGGGAGGCCGAGGGGTGTCCTAGAGCCTGCCCAGAGCCTTTGGGCAGGGAAGCCAGGCCAGTTAGACATGGACTGGGAAACAAGGCCAGCAAGGCCACGCAAGAGAGAAAGAAGCTTCCTACGCATCCCAGCGTTAGCAAACCCCACAGCCCCAGGCCAGCTGGAAGCCCCCCTCACCAGGCCTCCGGCTACAGCCCCCAGGTGTGGAGGAGGGAGTCTCTCCAGGGAAGCAAGGAGATCAAAAGGAAGAGGAGCTGATAAATCACTAGTGTGAGCCTCCCTCTCTGCCCGCCATGCACCAGGGAGCCTTCCCATAGCTGCTCCGATGTGGTTCAAGGACCCCCAGGAGGTCTTATCCCAGCCTGGCTCCCTGAAGCCCCCCCTGCCGCCAGGCTCAGGCTTTCATCCACACGAGTCTGAATGACCCCTCTCGCGCCAACAGCACACACGTGGGCACAGGTGATCAAACACAGGAGACGCACGTGCAAAGGGCCAAGGGGCCGCACACCCTCCACGGGGTGAGTGTAGCTTTGCCCAGCTCCAGCATCCTTGCCCAAACTAAGGCATCTCAGAGGCCCTGTGCCCAGAGTCCTGTGCTGCACAGGATGGTCTCCCCACATCCTCTCCCTGGGAGCCAGCATGTGTTCCACAGAAATCAGAATGAAATGAGCTCCAGGGCCCTGCCGAAGTGGGTTGAGAGAGATCACAAGGCCACACAGGCCGCAGGCGTCACACCTCTGGGCAGAGCTTCCTGGGTGGCAGCCTGAAGACAAGGGTTGGGGGAGCATGGCACAGAGTCGGGTCCAGTGCAAGCCTCCCCATTGCTGTGTGCCCTTGAGCAATCCCTTAACCTCTCTGAGCCTCAGTTGCCCCACTCATCAATCGTAGATGGATCCAGGCACCTAGGAAACATCACTTTTTCAGCCCCAAGCAGAGGAAGAAGCTGAGTCATCCAAAAGGACTCTGCTCACATCTTGGAGTTAGCCACATGGTAACGGTGGGGACGGTGCCTAGTCCAGACTCATGCATGGCCTGATTCGCAGCTCCCCCTCCAGGGAGGTACTGTTACTATTTCCACTTTGCTGACAAGAGGATGCAGCTCAGAGTTTGAAGCTGACCTTGGTTGTCCAAGGTCACACCAAGATGCAAACCCAGCTGTCCGACACCAATATCCATATGCCCTTAATCACTCCCCAGAACTGGCCCCTTAGCTCCACGCTGCCTGTGTTCATCCCATCCTTTATGCCTCCCCTGGGGCCTGGCCTGTCCCTGGGATGCTTTGCTTCAGTCCTTCAGCTACATCGGGGCACGTGCACACATGAACACACCCAAGCAGATGTCCAGTGTGGCTCCAGGTGAGCTTGGCTCTAAGTGCTCTCCGAATAATAACTCTGCATCTCCAGCCCCAGGCTTCAGTGATCACATCCCGGTAGTCCAATAGTTATATCAAACTCAATATCGCCACCGATCTCCAGTAGCATATTGGGCACCTACTGACTTGGGAAGTTCATCTTTCAGAGTCATATCTTTTTGCCTTTCTTACTGTTCATGGGGTTCTCAAGGCAAGAACGCTGAAGTGGTTTGCCGTCCCCTTCTCCAGTGGACCACGTGTTGTCAGAACTCTCCACCATGACCGGTCTGTCATGGGCAGCCCGGCACGGCACGGCTCATAGTTTCATCGAGTTAGACACGGCTGTGGTCTGTGGGGTCAGTTTCATTAGTTTTCTGTAATTGTGGTTTTCATTCTGTCTGCCTTCTGATGGAGAAGGATACGAGGCTCATGGAAGCTTCCTGGTGGGAAAGACTGACTGAGGGGAAAACTGAGTCTTGTTCTGATGGGTGGGGCCATGCTCGGTAAATCTTTAATTCTCAGTAAATATTCATGGGAAGGACTGATGCTGAAACTGAAACTCTAATACTTTGGCCACCTGATGCAAAGAACTGACTCACTAGAAAAGACCTTGATGCTGGGAAAGATTGAAGGCGGGAGGAGAAGAGGCCCAAGAGAAATGAGATGGTTGGATGGCATCACCCACTCAATAGACATGAGTTCGAGCAAGTTCCAGGAGTTGGTGATGGACAGGGAGGCCTGGCATGCTGCAGTCCATGGGGTCACAAAGTGTCTGATATGATTTAGTGACTGAACTGAACTGAAAAACATCTCTAAAAGTGGGGCTTCTCCCACCCCTCCCACTGGGCCCCTTGCCTCCCTCCCTCTGACTCCTGAGTGAGCCTGCTCAAAGTTCTGCAGGGGTCCCCTGTCCCCCAGAGCAGGAGCCAGAGCCCCCACCGCTTGACTCTGTGGCTTCACTGACTCCCCTCCCCCCTCTCTGGCCACACTGGCCTCTGATGGCCCGAGCACGCCCCGAGCATGCTCCCACCTCAAGGCCTTTGCATGTGCTATTCCCCCAGCCTGGACAATCACACGTCCAGGTCTCTCGTTCCCCAGGTCTCTCTCAAATATCCTATCCCCGGGGCCCTCCCTGAACCAACCATCTGAAACAACCCTTCCAGCCTCACAGCACCTTCCCTTCACCCTGTTTAATTTTCCCCTTGCACTGGTCACCATCTGACATGGGACCGATTTCCTTATTTGTTTAACGTCTGTCTCATCACAGGAGGGTATGCACTCCTGTGAGATCCGGAATCTCTTCTGTTCTGTTCATCTGCCGTCCACCCTCAGGGCCTAGAACAGTGCCTGGCTCTTGGTGTACCCTCAATAAATACTTTTGGAAGGCAGAGGGCGGACTGGTTAACATAGAGGTGGCGCTGAGGATAAGGGGAGAGGAAAGGAAAGAGGAGGAAAGGGACAAGCAGAGGAACAGACATGAAATAGACCGAGACGGACACGTCAGACCACACAGACGTGTGCACACGTACACGTGGGAGCTTAGACCCAAGGCCACACAGAGAGAGAGAGAGAGAGAGAGAGATGCTCACCGAGAGAACATGCACCCACACCCTTGCACACGTGCCCACCTACACAGAGCTCCTCACCAGCACTCCGCTCTGCCCTGCACCCCCACTCCACCCCCTCCCCAGGCAGGGAGAGAAGCTTTTCCAGGTGACCTCACTGAGCAAGGAGGGAGACTCCACCAGCTCTTTTTCAAAGCTGACTTGGCTCCAGTCTCCCTTGTAATCTGCTCCCGGATCAGTGCTCACAGGGGCGCTGGCCCCGGCCCGAGGTCAGGACCTCTCGCCTTCTCCCAGGAAGTCCCACTCAATGCCCCCCGCCCAGCTGCAGCTCTTCCCCTGACCAGTATAACCTGCTGAGCTGAATTCTTGCTGAGCATTTTCAAACAATTCAGGTTATCTTGGGGGAAGGGTGATACTGTGATTCTCAGGAGGGCAGAAGGAACCCCCTTCAGGGTGGGGCCGTCTCTGATTATTTTGCAACCAAGAGTCCCTGCCCTTCCTCCTCCTCACGTACACACGCACACACCTGCCACCTCAGTTCTCTAAAAACACTGCAAATTCTCAAACCTCCAGGCCTTTGAACTTGCAGTGCCTTCTGCCTCCAGGGCCCTCTCCTCACTTCCCCAACTAGCTACGCGCTCCTGTGAGATTAGGAATCATGTCATTTCATTCAAGGCCCACAGCGAACTCCTCCACATCCCTCAAGGCCTCAGTCAGAAATCCCCAACACCTCTTGACAGGGGCTCCCACCACCGTCTGCCTGAACTCATCTCCCTGTTATGCTTGTCGGTTTCGGTGTCTGCCTCCCCAGCTGGACAGGGTCTTGGAGGGCAGAAAGTGTGATGATGCAGCTGTGCCCGCTGCAGCCCCTCACCCCAGCACCCGCCACAGAGCACAGCCCCAGAAAACATGCTTATGGGTGTGAGAGAGGGAAGGGAGGGCACGCGGAGGCTGGGCCAGGTGCCAGAAGTCCTGGGTCACACTCGTGGCCTCCAGCCGGTCCCCCACCCTCTGTGGCTGGCCATTCCTGAGAGCCTGGACTCAGGCAGCCCGTGATGGTCGGCCAGGTGACCCTGGCCCAAGCAGAGGGGGTGCTGCTATGAGAGAGCTGTCGTGCTCAGGGGTGAGCCAGGGGCTCCCGCAAGGCTGAGGCAGAGGCCAGACAGAAATGGGAGGGAGCCAGGGAGGGCGGGCACGTCCACCACTTCACTCAGTCACCAGTGCTGCTGTCACTAGCAGCGTCCGAGACCAACATTGCCTCCCAGACCACCATCCCCACCAACACCGCTGGCCCTGCCCATCGCCGCTCCAGCTCCATCAGCTCCATCGCGGTCACCTACATTTTTGTCCGTTCATCACCCACATGAACTGACATACTCTCTACACCCCTGCGTGTGCAGGCATGCACACGTGCACACACACACACACAGGATTCTGTTCTCCTCCCATGAAAACCACATCTTCTTCCTCTCTGGACCCTACTCTCTAAGCAGAGAGCCTGGCACATTCTAGAAGTTCCATGTTGAAGGAAGGAATTGGCTTAGTGAATGATGGTATGGCCTCATGGTTTGGTCCCACTTTTTAGATGGTCTAAGAGGGCTTCCCTGGTGGCTCAGATGGTAAAGAATCTGCCTGCCAATGTAGGAGACACAGGTTCGATTCCTGGGTCGGGCAGATCCCCTGGAGAAGGGATAGGCTACTCAGTCCAGTATTCTTGCCTGGAGAATTCCATGGACAGAAGAGCCTGGCAGGCTACGGCCCAACGGGTCGAAAAGAGTTGGACATGACTGAGCGACTAAGCACAGCACACATCAAGATGGTGTCGCCAACAGAGAAAGCTGGAGCAGAACTGGCTCAAGGTCGTGGATGATCCCAGAGACCTTGCTCCTGCCCTGGCTGCTCCAGACCAGCGGGGCCACCACGTAACTGATGGGGATCTCACTGAGTCCCCACACATTCTATGGCAGCTGTGCTGAACCTCCATCCTGGACTCTGAGGACTCACTGAGCAGTCATGTCAAGGTGAGAACTCAGAGGGCAAAGCCCCCTAAAATGGGTATCATGTCCCTGACTTTCAGGACTGCTGGAAGGATGAAGTGAGCAACAGCAGGAGAGGTGGCCAGCCCAGGGCCTGGCCTCTGGCAGCAGGGCAGTCCCTCAGCCTGCCAGCCCCCATCCCCAGCGCTGCGTGGCTACTGGAGGTAGGATGGGAGGAAGGTAGTGTTTTTCCAGGGCTGGGGCTCCAGAGGGCCAGACACTAAACCTGAGATTGCCTTACTCTGGACCTACACATGTTCCGTGGACTATCTCATTGGCCCCTCATGCCAGCCCTGTGAAGAGGCGTCTGTATTCCCCATGTTGTGCTGAGTCGCTTCAGTCATGTCTGGCTCTGCGATCCATGGACTGTAACCACCACCCACCCCCCCAGGCTCCTCTGTCCACGGGATTCTCCAGGCAAGAATACTGGAGCGGGTTGCCATGCCCTCCCATTTCACAGATAAGCAGATGGGAACTCACCCGAGGTTGCCCAGCCAAGAGCAAAGACCCCACTGCAATTTGCCCTCATGGCCCCCTCAGCAGGGGAGGAGCCCAGAAGGGTGTCGTGAAGCCCTTAGCACCTGGTCCTACTGGATGCCTGGACCCAGTGCCACCACCCTCCTGTTCAGCAGGAGACCAGAGCTCCAAAGCAGCGAGGTTGGAAACCTGCTATGAAAGACATCTGCTCGGTTCCTTT
Organism: Aepyceros melampus; assembly: GCA_006408695.1. Lineage (NCBI taxonomy): Eukaryota > Metazoa > Chordata > Mammalia > Artiodactyla > Bovidae > Aepyceros > Aepyceros melampus. Next base: position 287,620 of record SJXQ01010561.1, on the reverse strand, counting down.
CATCTGTGGGCCTGAGGGTTTTTTTTTCACTGTCCACCCTCAGTCAGGACTCAGGCAACTGTGTTTTGGGGGGCATCATTCCTGTGCCCCACCCCCTACACTCATCAGGAAGACTGGCGGTTGGTGACCCAAACCAGGCCCCATCTTCCTCTGGAAGATGAAAGGAGCTGGGTCTCCCAAAAGCCTGCCCATCCCACTATCCGTGCGGGAGCAGCTTCCTGTTTGCAGGGATGGGCGCTTGTTGCTATGGTGTCAGCGGGAGGTGGCCCCTCAGGTGACTGATACCAGGCCTCCCCCGTTCCTCCCTGGGCCTGCCCCCTATTGCTGCAGCTGCTTCTCCCACTGCTGGGCTGGCAGAAGCATCTGGTCTGTGATCAAAACGGCTGGGCAGTGCACCCCTTATCTCTCCCAGGCCCGGGAAATTTCCAGACTCAGGGCACCAGGAGCCAGTGGGGTAGGAGGGGCAGGCCAGAGAGCGTGGGAACAGATACTCTCCGGAGTGGCGGAAGGGATGTGACACTTGCCAGGAATGAGGGTTGAGACTGGAGACAGGAGGAGTGGCAGGGGCGGGGGCGGGGGGCGCTCAGTGTTTCATCCATAGGCGTCTCTAACCCACGCATCCCTCCTCTTGCCTGGGCCCAGGCAGCTGTGTGAACCAGACCTCAGCACCCCTCTTCTCTGAGCCTTGGTCAGCTCTGCTGCAAGTGGGCATCAACGCACTGGTGATAACGATCCAGCTGTGCAAGATCCATAGCACCCTGGGAGACAGGTTTAATTCTCAAAATGTTAGTGACAGTTTATTAATTCAAGCCCTCAGCGTGCATTCTTCTCACTTGATTCACATGGCAACCTGAGAGGTGGGCTCACCGTTACCCACAGTCCATAGAAGAAACCCCTGACGTTCACAGAGGGCAGGACACGGCTCCCAACATCACAGCTCGCAAGTGGCCGGCAGACATTAGCCGCTAACCCTACGATTTTCCTCCTCTGATATTCTGGCTAAGTTTACAACAGCCCTAACTGGTCCCTGGCTCCAACCTCTCCCCACAGTCCATCCTGCCAGGCCACCAGCTCTATCTTCATCCACTGGTTCACTCTTGTATTCACCTGACAATTATTCAGCTCAGTTCAGTTCAGTTCAGTCGCTCAGTTGTGTCCGACTCTTTGCGACCCCATGAATCACAGCACGCCAGGCCTCCCTGTCCATCACCAAGCTCCCGGAGTTCACTCAGACTCACGTCCATCGAGTCAGTGATGCCATCCAGCCAGCTCACCCTCTGTCGTCCCCTTCTCCTCCTGCCCCGAGTCCCTTCCAGCATCAGAGTCTTTTCCAATGAGTCAACTCTTTGCATGAGGTGGCCAAAGTACTGGAGTTTCAGCTTCAGCATCATTCCCTCCAAAGAAATCCCAGGGCTGATCTCCTTCAGAATGGACTGGTTGGATCTCCTTGCAGTCCAAGGGACTCTCAAGGTTTTCTCCAACACATTTATTATGAATAGCAATTATTAATGAATGGGCTTCCCAAGTGGCTCAGTGGTAAAGAATCTGCCTCCCAATGCAGGAGACACAGATTCGGTCCCTGGGTAGGGAAGATCCCCTGGAGAAGGAAATGGCAGCCCACTTCAGAATTCTTGCCTGGGAAATACCATGGACAGGGGAGCCTGAAGGGCTACAGTCTATAGGGTCACAAAGAGTCGGATATGACTGAGCACGCACACACACAATATTTATTAGCCCTTGACTGTAACCAGCAAGTGCTGAGCCCAAGCACTGAATCAAGAGTTCTGTCATCTTTGTGAAGCCCTGTGAGGCCAGAACCATAGCAGGAATGAGGAAATGGAGGCCCAGAGAGGGGCACGCACGCACACACACACACACACCCACACAGAGCACACACACATGCGTTATGCTCCAACCCAGAGGGACTGAACTTGTGTCTCCGGAAACGTACTTGTTTCTGTCTCACCTCTTGGTCTTCGCCATGTTGTCCCCCTCACCTGAAATAACTCATCCTTTGGAAGATGGTGTCTAGGCTGGAACACGGTTGCCTGGAGGACAAGGATGATGCCTTTCCAAGTACAGAACCCAAATAAAGGAGGCTTTGTGTTCAGAAACAATCCAGGACTTAATTAACAAAGGAATAATTACTCAGAATCTTATTCATATCAACCTCAGTTCAGTTCAGTCGCTCAGTCGTGTCCAACTCTTTGCGATCCCATGCAATGCAGCACACAAGGCCTCCTCGTCCATCACCAACTCCCGGAGCTTACTCAAGCTCATGTCCATTGAGTTGCTGATGCCATCCAACCATCTCATCCTCTGTTGTCCCCTTCTCCTCCAAAGTTCAATCTTTCCCTGCATCAGGGTCTTTTCCAATGAGTCAGTTCTTCGCATCAGGTTGCCGAAGTATCAGAGTTTCAGCTTTAGCATCAGTCCTTCCAATGAACACCCAGGACTGATCTCCTTTAGGATGGACTGGTTGGATCTCCTTAAGTCCAAGGGACTCTCAAGAGTCTTCACCAATACCACAGTTCAAAAGCATCAATTCATCGGTGCTCAGCTTTCTTTATGGTCCAATTCTCACATCCATACATGACTACTAGAAAAACCATAGCTTTAACTAGATGGACCTTTGTTGACAAAGTAATGTCTTTGCTTTTTAATATGCTGTCTGCTGCTGCTACTGCTGCTAAGTCGCTTCAGTCGTGTCCGACTCTGTGCGACCCCAGAGACAGCAGCCCACCAGGTTCTGCCGTCCCTGGGATTCTCCAGGCAAGAATACTGGAGTGGGTTGCCATTTCCTTCTCCTATGCATGAAAGTGAAATGTGAAAGTGAAGCCACTCAGTCGTGTTTGACTCCTAGCGACCCCATGGACTGCAGCCTACCAGGCTCCTCCGCCCATGGGATTTTCTAGGCAAGAGTACTACAGTGGGTTGCCATTGCCTTCTCCAATATGCTGTCTAGGTTGGTCATAGCTTTTCTTCCAAGGGCAAGCATCTTTTAATTTCATGGCTACAGTCACCATCCGCAGTGATTTTGGAGCCCATAAAATAAAGTCTGTCACTGTTTCCCCATCTATTTGCCATGAAGTGACGGGACCAGATGCCATATCAACTTGACAGAGCCTAAAAGATAATAACCAGTCTCTAGCATTTTTTCAGACTCTCTCCCGGTAGAACAACCTCCATTCCTGCAGCATGTCCATGTAAGAATTCTTCGAACCCTGAGTTTCCAGTAGAAGAATAGATAAACCAGTGAAAAAGTGACTGGATGAATTCTTAAGTGAGCTGGTTAGTGAGCAAATAAATCAGTGAGCTAGAACATGAATCAGAGATTCATTGAAACAATGAAGTCAGTGGTCAAATAGAGGAGTGAGTGAATAGATGGGAAGGGAGGAAGAAGAGGAAATGAAAGAACAGACCAGCCAGCTGGAGGGGCACCTCCCGAGGGTCAAATGCTTGTAAGCAGGTCAGAGGCCTCCAATCCACAAGCCCAACCCCCACCCACAGGCCTAAAACCATAGGCTCCGAAAGGTTGACCCATAGCTTGTCTTTGTAAGTCAAGGTTTCTGAGACTTCCTTGGTGGTCCAGTGGTTAGGACTCCATGCCCCCAATGTGGGGGATCTGGGTTATCCCTGGTTGAAGGTCTCCCAGGCTGCAACTAAAAAAAAAGATGGCTCGTGCCACGAAAGTATTACTTGCTCAGTTGTGTCCAACTCTTTGTGACCCCATGGACTGCAGCCCACCAGGCTCATCTCTCCGTGGGGATTCGCCAGACAAGAATACTGAAGCAGGTTGCCATTCCCTTCTCCAGGGGATCTTCCCGACCCAGGGATCGAACCTAGGTCTCCTGCATTACAAGCGAATTCTTTACCATCTGAGTCACCAGGGAAGCCCCTCATGCCATGAGGTTTAGCCAAAAATAAATAAACGATTAAATGTTTTAAAAATAAAGCTTCATTGGCACAGCTATATGATAAGTCACTTCAGTCGTGTCTGCCTCTTTGTGACTCCATGGCCTGTATCCCGCCAAGCTCCTCTGTCCATGGGATTCTCCAGGCAGGAACACTGGAGTGGTTGGCCATGCCCTCCTCCAGAGGGTCTTCCCAACCCAGGGATCAAACTGGCGTCTCTTCTGTGTTCTGTTTTGGCAGGCGGGTTCTTGGCCGCTAGAGCCAACTGGGAAGCCTTTGTGAGTTGTCTGTGCTGCTTTTAGGCTCCAGGGGCAGAGTTGAGTAGTAGGAACCAGGACCATATGGCCTGTAAAATCTAAACTATTTTCCCCGTGGTCCTTTACAGGGGAAGTTTGCCCACCTCTCCAAGCGGGCTCTTTGCTGAGGGACCTGAACTGGCATCCTCCCTGGGATCCTCCCGATGTTGGCTGGAGTTCTCCAGCCTTCAGGGGGTCCTCAGGGTCTCACTTGCACCTCAGGGCCCAGACCCGCCCCAACTCTTCAGAAGCACCTCTGGCCCTTGGGCCTTTGAGAACTCTTCCTTCTGCCTAAGGGAAATATTCCGTCCGCCTTCCCATCCTTCCCCTCCTCTCGACCTCCTGCCTTGACCGCGAATGTTTACGCCAACCTCTGCCCCATGTCTCATTGTCCATCAGCCAGGACGGCTCAGGCTCTGCTGGATCCCTTTCTCAACCAGGGAGGCAAGTGAGTCACCGAGTCTGGAGAGGGGACATCTGCTGGGCTCCAGCCCTCAGCTAACTCTGAGAGAGGCCCCAGCCACCCCTGCTGCTTCTTGTTTGCACTTGGGCCTGGCGTGGAAGCTGGCGGCTGGAAAGGAGAGTCACTCGCCCAGAACTGTAGGGTGTTTGGACCCTGAGTGTTTATTTCATGTTTGCTCCTGGAATGATTTCCCAGAAGAGCTGGGGAAGTCTGGCCTCGACTGGGCCTGCACACTCGAAGGCAGAGCTGTTCTCATTTGACCCCCATGCAGACTCCTGGACCCACTTTACAGAAAAATGCACACGGGTTGTCCAGTTACCCATCCAGCACGCCTGCCTTCTTGTTGCCATTCTCATTTGGAAAGCTTCTGGAACGACTGGAAGATCACATAAGCTTCGGTGGGTTGCTATCCCTGGTTGGGGAGCTAAGATTCCCACATGCCCCAAAATATAAAACAGTGGCAATATTGTCACAGATTCAGTAAAGACTGGATTTCCTCGTAGCTCAGTCAGGAAAGAATCTGCATCTAATACAGGACACCTGGGTTCAATTCCTGGGTCGGGAAGATCCCCTGGAGAAGGAAATGGCAACCCACTCCAGTATTCTTGCCTGGGAAATCCTATGGACAGTGGAGCCTGTCCATGGGATAGCAAGAGTCAGACACGACTTAGCGACTAAACCACCACTTCCCTCTGTGTTCCATGGGCTCCTTAGCCCCATTTCACAGATGGGAAGACTGACACACCTCTGACAAACTGGGGCCAGGGATTCACATTTCAGGTTGATCAATGGACAGAGGATGGGAGGAGAGAGCAGTGAGTTGGGGGTTCCGAAGCTGGAGGCCTGAATTCCTGAGCCCAGTGGTAGGGAGGGAAGGCAGGCCACCCGGAAACAACATGGGCACAGGTGTGGCATCAGATTCTGAGGTTCTAAGGTTCTTTTATTCTCTGTGGGACAGGAGAGGAGGCAAAAGGGAGAGAAATATTGGGTCGGCCAAAAGGTTTGTTTGGGTTTTCCATAATACAGTACAGAAGACTCAAACGAACTTCTTGGCCAGCCCAGAAAGTGAGGAATGCACAGCATGGAACACGGGCTCTAGGGTCAGGCTGCTGGGGTGCAGGCCTGGCACTGTCCCCCTTTTAGCAGAGCGCCACTTTCCTCGCCTGCCCAGGAAGGCCCATAACACTGAGCTCACGGCTCGTGGAGGGTGAAATGAGGTAATGCGTGTCCAACGCCGGGCCGGGGGTCTGGCATGAGCTGCATGCTTGGCTCCAGGTTTTCCTTCCACACGGACTCAGCGTGCCCCTCATCACTCACTTCGGGAATCCAGAGCTGATCTTGAGCCCCCGGGGTGAGGTTACGTCTAATCGTCGTCAGAGTGAGCCCTCCAGCGTTGCCAGTCCGGCCCGGCCAGGGCCAGGCGGGGGCCGTGCTGCCACGGGAGCATACCTGGCCTGCCTCTGCCCCCATGGCGTCACCTGTGCACATTAATGAAAACTTCACAGCGCAGAGCACCGCCGGGCCAGTCCAGGAAATTGCAAAGTCTCGGACGCCTTACCTCAGCCCCACTGCACACTCTCTGCTTTTATAGCTCCACGTGTAATAACATAAAAGCATAATTTATTAAAGTATCACTTTAAGTGGGGATGGCAGGAGGTGGTCCGTGCCCAGGGGGCTGAGTGCCATGTTGAGTGGAGATGCCGAAGGAGGGACAGGGCCATCCCCGCGAGCACCGGCCTGCGGGTCACAGGCCAGGGTGCAGTGGCTGGAGCACCAGGGAATTGCCCAGGAGTGCTGCCAAGCTACACCGCTCAGAGATGGCAGAGCCCGAACAGCAGAGCTCAGCCGTGCAGGTTGGAATCCCGGCTGTGTGGCCTGGGACAGGTCAGATCCCCTCTCTGAGCAACACTTCCTCATCGGTCAACGTGAGGAACTCCTGAGAGACCCCCAGTCCCCCGTTAGTGGCTCTCGCCCTGAGCCCATCCCTCCCAGAGTGAAAGAGACTTCCAGGCACTGAGCTGTGTCAGGAAATGGGCCTGGGATTGCCTCATTAAACACGGAGGGGTATTTACACTAGGAGAAACAAATATTTATCTCTGGACCGAGAAGGAGGAAGGTCTTTGGAACCCCAGTCTGAATCTGGCTCAGCCCAGCTTGGAGGGAGCAGGGTCGGGCAGGAAAGGGAAGGAGGAAGAGGGTGGGGAGAGAGGGCAGGGGCAAGGCTGGGAGTCAGGCAAGCCTGGGTTCAGATCCCAGCTCGGTGACTCTGAGCACGGGTCCTCACGCCTCTGTGTCCTCTCAGGAAACACGGTGCTAAGAACACTGAAAGCTCTCAGGGTAGATGGATGTTTCAATGAGATGATGTGTGCCTGAGATAGGACAGGTGTTCATTTATTACTGACTCTGTGCCAGGCACCTGTCCCAGCTCTCAAGATCCTGCAGGGAAGAAGGCAAACAAGGAGCAAGGTTTTTTTTTTTTTTGGCTGGGGGCAGAATGTGGTAGGGGGAGAAACCTCTCACATAGTGACCTGCAACACTCTAAGGAGCTAGAAGCACCAGGACGGGACCATTGAGCATGTGACCTGCACAGAGCTTTTAGAAATCAGTAAATACACACCAAACGGCACAACCCTCTCCTGGCTTTCATTGGCCCACCCATCCCAAGGGAATAATGGAGAGGGAGGCCTCCTCACAAGGGCCAGATGCAAATTTTCAGAACCTAAACTCAAGATCACTGACTCAACGGACATAAATGTGGGCAAACTCTGGGAGATAGTGGAGGACAGGGAAGGCTGGTGTGCCGCAGTCCACGGAGCCGCAAAGGGTCAGAGACGACAGAGCGACTGACCAACAACAAATTCAAGAGCTTGAGTTGGGCGAAGCAGTGTGTGATGTTCACCAGAGAGGGTCTGGTCGCTGAGGGGAAAGTGCAAATGGACACAAAGCGGGAGAGGACAGGGCAGGATGTGAGAACTTCCTGATGACAGGAAGGAACATCTTGGAAGCGGCCCTGGGAGAAGCTACACAGTCTCCCGTGCTTCCAGTCCTGCTGCAGTGGGTGGGCAGAGGGAGGCTGGGAATCAGCCTCTCAGCGGAGCCAAAGCACAGGATGGGGCCAGAAGATCCCAGGGATTTGTGAACACCAGAACCGGGGCAAGCAGACCATGTGACTAGACCAGACTTGGGGGGACAGGAGCAAGGGTCTCTCCAAAGCTCCAGGGGCGAGCAGCTGCCCTCCAGTCAGATCTTATTTACTTAACATTGAGGCTGTTGAGTTTGGTGTTTGTTGAAATCACTCTGAGGCTCCCCTCCTGCGAGCCCCAGGCCCCCACTGTGGGCTTGAAAGTGACATTCCTCAACTCAGCTAAGTGGAGGGCAGGAGCCCAAGTCAGAAGAGAGAGGGAAGGGCAGGACAGCTGGGGAGACACGCAGCAGGGTCCCAGCAGGAGAGAGACGCCCAGAAAAGGCACTTTGGGAGGAGAGGGTGGGGTTCAGGGAAGTTGACCAAGGGGTCCTGCCCCTCTGGAGGTTGGCAACAGTGGGGAGCTGTCAGTACCGCCCCACAAAGGGGCGGACCCTCTCCCTGCTTTGCTCAGCCCCACCCCATCCAGGTTTCCCTTCCCTTCTCTGCTCGCTGGGGAGCCCTGCTCCCCTGGAAGACCCATCCGATATCATCACTGTTCATGAACAATGACAGCTATTTACTCACACCAAGTATGTGCTGGGATGAGATGGTTGGATGGCATTGCCAACTCAATGGACACAAGTTTGAGCAAGCTTGGGAGATGGTGAAGGACAGGGAAGCCTGGCGCGCCTCAGTCCACGTAAAGAGTCAGACACGACTGAGCAGCTGAACGGCAGCCGTGTGCTGGGACCAAGCTTAACAGTGAAGAGTATCTGAAGGCAGCCCTGGATTGCCCTTCCACACTGCGTGAGTTCAGGCAAGAACTGCAGGGGGTCTCCTGAATCTCCATTTCTCTGTGTGAAATCGCCCCCGACCCCCTCGGGGTGGCTGTGAGGATGGAAGAAGGCCTGATGCGCTGGTCTCTGGCTAGAAGAATAGGAAAGTCTCAGGACTGGTTGACTTGCTCACTTTCCTCACAGGAAAGAAACCAAGACTCAGAGAGAGCCCATGACTCACCCAGGACACACAGGCCAAGAGACAAAGCAGGGAGTCAAGCCCCAGTCTCGCCCCACGGCTAGCCTTCTGCGTGAAGCCCTCCTCGGCTGCACAGGTGAGAAGAAATGGCTCCATCTTGGATGTGACTTCTCCTTCCCTTCTTTTTTCCTTTTTATATTTATTTATGTATTCGGCTGTGCTGGGTCTTAATTGAGGCACGTAGGAGCTTTAGTTACAGCGTGCGACCTCTTAGCTGTGACAGGTGGGGTTTAATTCCCTGACCAGGGATTGAGCCTGCTTTGGAAGTGCGGAATCTTAGGCACTGCACCACCAGGGAAGTCCCACTGGATGTGATTTCTATAATTAGAAGAACAGCCAAGACGCGTGGAGTCTCACTATGCTGGGCACCTGAGCTTGAGTTCACTTTGTCTTCATAACCCCTGTCTAAGGTCACCCCCATTCAGGAGGAATCTGGGGCCCAGAAAGGTTAAGCATCAAATCCACATAGGTCAGCATTTGAACTTAGGCATCAGCCTAGCTCTCCAGAATCTTTCTGCTTGGCCTCAGCCCAGATCTGCTCCCCTTTCAGGTCTGCTCTGAGGCACTCATCTCCCGACCATACAGGAAGGAAGCTACCTGAGGTCACCCCAACCGACCATCACCTCTCTTCCTCCAAGCTCAAGCAGAGGGGCTTTCTTCGATATGGTTGGGCTAAGACATGTTTGTTACTAGAAAGCTGATGGGGAACAGGGGTGAATGGTGAAAAAGGCCAGAGTTGGGGTCGCCTCCACCTGGCAACCCTGTCTCCCCACCCCATCAGACCCACTCCTCCTGCCCAGCTGGGGCGCGAGCTCCGTGGTGGTCACCATCACCCCCCCGCCAGAAGCCAGGTTCTCCTTCTGAAGCATAAATCTGCACCTGCCCCACCCGATCAGGCCCAAGCCCTCTGACTCTTGCTCCCTCAGGGGTACAGCACCCTCCCCAGCCTAGCACCGAGGACCCCCACAATGTGGCTGCATCTGCTGCTCATTGCTGTTCCCCCCACTCACCATACACGCAAATACCTGCCCCTTCCCAGGATGCCCTCATGTATTCTACTGCTTTTCTAGAAGCATCTCCAGGTCAGGGATGGTTCTATCCATCCAACCACCCTTCACCCCTTCACCTGACCCAATACCTAACCAACATCAAGCACTTAACAATTGTTAGCAAAATTGGAATCACAAAAGCAGAGACATCACTTTGCCGACAAAGGTCCATCTAGTCAAAGCTATGGTTTTTCCAGTAGTCATGTACAGTTGTGAGTGTTGGACCATAAAGAAGGCTGAGCACTGAAGAATTGATGCTTTCAAACTGTGGTGCTGGAGAAGACTCTTGAGAGTCCCTTGGATTGCAAAGAGATCAAACCAATCGATCCTAAAGAAAATCAAATCTGAATAACATTGGAACGACTGATGTTGAAGCTCAGGCTCCAATACTTTGGCCATCAGATGCAAAGAACTGACTCATTGGAAAAGACCCTGATGCCAGGAAAGATTGAAGGCAGGAGGAGAAAGGGACGACAGAGGATGAGATGGTTGGATGGCATCACTGACTCAATGGACATGAATTTGAGCAAAGTCTTGGAGATAGGGAAGGACAGGGAAGCCTGGTGTGCTATAGTCCATGGGGTCGCAAAGAGTCGGACACAACTTAATGACTTAACAACAACAAAAAACCTGGGAGATCTGAGTTCTGGCCCCGACCTGTTCTCGTAATTTAATCAGACACATCCCTTCTCTACCTCCAAGCCTCAGTTTCTCCATTTATACAAGAAAGGGTGTGAATGGCAAGCTCTTTGGGGGGCTTGGACACTATTGAACTCTCTTTTGCACCACACACAGTCTGGAAGGCCTGTGCCAGCCTCTCCCCGGGACACTGAACTTCTCCCTGGATTGAATTACCAACATTTCATCAGTGGGAGGAAGGGAGGCGGGGCAGAGAAGGAGTTGTGAATTCCGCACACCAAGCCTGTCCCCGCAAGGCCTGGACTGAATGCCATGGCGTGTCTGTGCCCATCTGCCTCTGGGTAGCGGATGGGAGGGGGTGGAGGTTCAGACAGGGATAGGCTCCCCAAAACTGGACTGCCAGAGAAAAGACACCCAAGGAATCTCATGCAGACTCACACACCATTCTGTCCTCTCAGACACGACTGCACGCCCATGCATTCACGCGCGTGTGCCCACACACTTAAACACATGCGTGTGTCCTGCACACACTTCTACACACATGTGTGGCACTCTCTTTTATTTCAGCCAACAAACATTCACGGAGCCAGTCTGCCATGAAAGCCTCACCCTCCGTCTCTCACTCTGGTGGTCACATCCCTACACAAACACACACACACACCCTAGTCACCCACACAAACACACAGCCCAAGGCTTGCCCTGCAGGCTTCTTCCCAGGCTTGGAAAGGCCCTAGCAACGTATCCACTCACACGATGTTGAAGCCAGGATCTACCGGCAGGAAAATCAGCACTACAGAAGTGAGCCAGGAGGTGAATAATACAAATATTGTGACATCTTTCTGGATGTGGTCCTATTCGCGGTGCTTGTCAGCTCTAACACTTGTGTCCTTTGCTGTGGTTTCTTTCTCATTTTGAAGACCCTTTGGCACTAGTCCTTTTGCAGTTTGTGTCATAAAGGAGGTCCCCAAAACGGAATTCATCTTTTACTTCTCCACGCCTGAATCTGCCCCTGCAAACACCCAGAGGTTCCACCAAACAATCACTCCCACTTTCTCTCACATTCACGCTGTTGCACACACATCCACACTCCCCACTTAGTCAGGTGCGTCTAAGGCAGCCTCAGACCCTCCGGGGACAGATGGCCTCTCCTCCTGCCCACACGCGCTCACGCAGGTGGGCGGGCAAGCTGGGCACCACCGACCCCTGGCCTCAGGGCAACCCCTCCCTCCTTTGCTCCCAGGCTGCTGCCCCACAGTGAGCTCCAGGATGCTCTCTACACGCCAGGACCAGCCCAGCAAGGAACCACCTGCCGGACTTGCCAAGAAGATCTCCTCATGGGCCCAGGGCAGCTGGCTTTGACAAGAAGACATGAGAATTGGAATGATACACGGTCCTTTCTGGGTTCAAATCCTGTCTCTAACAAAATCCTGTTCCGTGCTCACGGGCCAGAGAGGAAACGTCCTGGGGCCTCAGTTTCCTCATCTGTAAAATGTGAGTGATCATCCTACCTCATAGCCGTGTGGTGAGGATTAACTGAGCAGACACCAGCATGGCACAGGGACAGCCCAGAGCCTGCTCGTGACATTC
>SJXQ01010561.1:242047-267711 GCA_006408695.1 Aepyceros melampus | reverse complement strand
TACCCTGGCGCTTGAGTGCCCCCACCCATCAAGCGATGGGACGCTGAAGCCCAGAGAGGGGCGACCGGCCTGAGGTCATACACAGCGGGGACCAAACTCCAGGGCTCCCGGGCCAGCCTGAGGGCGTCTGCAGGGCGCAGCCGGCTCATCTTGAGCACTGACGTGGGATGAGCCCGGCTCCAGGCCCCGACATCCGGTCTCTGCGGTTGAAGACGGTGAAAGACGAGGAGAGTCTTCTTCTGTGTCTGGAGTCCAGACTCCTGCAGGGCAATAAGCACTTCCGGGCCTTCCAGAGCGGTGGGACGAGCCTCTCTCCACCAGCAGCAGTGAGCTTTCAGTGAGGACCACCCTGGCGTCATCCCTCTGAACTTCCGGAAGTGAAGAAGTCCCCACCCGGCCCAGCCCAGCATCTTCTCCCGAAGCTGCCAACCCCAGCCACCCTGGCCAGGGGCAGAGGTCAGAGCCACCCCGACCTTCGGCTTTATCCCAAGAGGTCTCTCTGCCGTCATCCCTGGGCCTCAGCTGGGACCAGCCCACAGCAGAATTGTGAGGCTGGTGAAGGTTGTCTGGGGTCCTGCCCACCCCTTCCCTCATCCTGCCCCCATCTGCTTCACCCTCCTAACAACCCCGCTCAGCACAGACTCACATCCTCCTCAGGCTCTCAGGGACCCCATGCCCAGGTGATCACGGCCGGCAAAGACCCAGAGGGACCCCAGGGAGACACCACAGGCTTCGGAAGATCAGGGAATAAGCTCCGTCCTCCATGGCTCAACATTAGGGGATCTTTGGACTCTGGTGCACGGCCATCAGCAAACATAGGGCACCCAGAAGGGCACCTGCTTGAGCTGTGGGCATCGGTGGGTATGCAGAGAGGCAGGCTGTGCCTGGCATAGCTGTATAATAAAACTAAACCGCCACCCTTAAGCGTTGACTCTAAGAACTCTGTCTTGCATGTAAGCCTCCCTTCCCTTGGGGCGGGGTGGGGGTGGGGGGGATGAAATACTCTTTATTCCCATTTGAGAGAAAGGAAAAGGACCAATGTCAAGGGGCCATCAAGAGGTGGAAGTCTGTATTCAAAGCCAAATCTAACTGCCTGCCCGGCAAGGATACCCAAAGAGTTTGCCCACCAGTCCATCCAAAGCAGGCTGGTGTCATCAGTCCTGCCCTTTGCACGGCTGAGCCCTTCAGAGCTAAGTGTAAGTGCGGGTTACAGAGGAGCTAGTCACCGCCCGTTCTATTCCTGCCAGCCAACCCCAAGAGCTCTGCGAGGTGTAAGAGTGAAGGTGAGTGTGTGTCCATGTGTGTCCATGTGTGTATTCAGGGAGTTGCCAGCCAGACATGGTTCTTGGGGCCATCTGCGGTCATCCCTACCCACCTCTCCCCACAGTCCAGCCCCCCTCAGCCACCCCTGGGCACCCAGGGCAGAGAGTAGCCAGGAGGGGGGCTGCGTGGGCCCTGCCTGCTCCTGCCCACCCCTCCAGGAGCCAGCCGGGGCGGGCAGGGATTAGACAGATAATGCTTCTTGTAAGAACAAGGGATTGTTGCAAATGGGAAGCGAGACTGTGGGCCTGGGGGTCCAGTTCAGATTTCTCCCGGGATGAAAACTGAGCCCGCCGGGAGGAGGCACTCCGCCTGCCAGGCCCTAATCCCCGGCGTTCTCACCAAAACCCCAAAGAAGAGGCTGTTCACTGGCGGCAGATTCCTCGGATTCATTAATTCAGGATTTGCAGGAGGTTGCCCGGGGTTCCTCCTGCAGGCAGCAGCCTGAGCAGGGCGTCAGGTGTGGGCGGCAGGGACAGGCTGGGCACCCAGGGAAGGCCGGCCTGACCTCAAGACTCCAGTCAGAGCTGGGGCATCCTGGGCTCCAGGGGGGCCAAGGATCTGCCTCAGGCTTCCCCGGGGACCAAGATCCACCCCCCTCCTCGGCCTCACCCTAGAGCTGTGTTGCTTTTTACCAGTTCCCAGCTACTGAAACTTTTGCTCTTCTTTTTATGAGCTATAATTTACCTGCAATAAAATGCACAGATCTTAAATGGACAGTTTGTGGGATTTGATGGGTATCTGCACGTGAGGAACCTCTGTCATGAAGACAGAGAACATTTTCCTCCCCAGGAAGCTTCCCTCATCCCCTCTTCCTGTGACCCCATCACCCTGGCACCCAGCCTCCTGCCTCCACTCCAGAGCAGCTCTCCAAACGCACAAGTTGCTCTCCTTCTAGGCTCCTCAGTGTCTCCCCATTGCCCACAGGAGAAGGTCTAAGCTTCTTTGCCGGCATTCTAGGCCTTCAAGGCTCAGCATCACTAAAGCTCATCCATTAGCATCTTCCATGGCACTCTGGGCTCCCATCCACAGAACCACTCCAGGTGATAAAGCTACTGTGTTTCCTCTGCCTCCTTCTCTTTCCAATGCCTCTGCTCATGCTGTCCCCTCACCCAGGAACACCCTTCCTCGAGAGCTGCTGCCCTGCAGTGCTTGGAAGCCTGCCTTGAACTCTCTTGCCCTGGCTGGATCAGGCTCTTGCTCCACCCCTGCCCCTCCCACCAGGCCTCTCCCATCAGTCCCTCCCCAACCTTGATGTCCAGCTTCCAGGGACAGCGTTTTGTTCAGATCTGGGTCCTGGGGACCACGTCAGAGTTGGCACGTAAATAAATCTCAGCCAGGTCTTGCCACTGCAGCTCCCCTTACCCTCCTCAGCTCTGGCCTGGCACATACCTGGGCACAGAGAAACTGGATGGAATTGGGTTGAATCAGCAAATGTGTCCCTGGGGCAAAAGTCAGACCCAAAGTGGCAGGAGAGGCGGGAAGGAGGAGGGCACGTCCGTTTCCTCCAAGCCCCGGACAGATCTGTGTTCAAATCCTGCCCCAGCAACTGCATGAGCTCACAAAACCACTTCAACTCCCTGAGCCTCAGTTTCCTCATGTGTAAACTGGGCACGCACGTAGAATCCACTTCATTGTTTGTTCTTCTGTTTGAGGATCTGTTGACATTCTGTGTACAAAGGTCTTGGTATAACATTGCCAAGTGGACAGGTGGGAGGAGGGCAAGAGGGAAGGGAGGTAAGTGCAATGGTAACAGGTGGGGAAGACAGAGGGGTCCCCACCCTCCAAGGCCAACGATTTCTTCCCATCAGCTTCCAGAATCCCATTCACATATTGAGTTCCCACTGTGTGATTATCCTCTAACACTGGCCTTCCTGCCTCGGACTTGGTGGCGATGTCAGAGGCTGCAATGATTCTGAGGAAGAATCAGGTAGAAGGTAAGACACGAATGTCCACTGCAGCACCACCTACATACAACAGCCAAAACGTGGAAGCAGCACAAATATCCCCCAACAGATGAACAGATAAACCAAACATGGAATATCCATATTCAGTTCAGTTCAGTTCAGTCGCTCAGTCATGTCCGGCTCTTTGCGACCCCATGAATCGCAGCACGCCAGGCCTCCCTGTCCATCACCAACTCCCGGAGTTCACTCAGACTCATGTCCATTGAGTCCGTGATGCCATCCAGCCATCTCATCCTTGGTCATCCCCTTCTCCTCCTGCCCCCAATCCCTCCCGCATCAGGGTCTTTTCAAATGAGTCAACTCTTCACATGAGGTGGCCAAAGTACTGGAGTTTCAGTTTTAGCATCATTCCTTCCAAAGGAATCCCAGGGTTGATCTCCTTCAGAATGGACTGGTTGGATCTCCTTGCAGTCCAAGGGACTCTCAAGAGTCTTCTCCAACACCACAGTTCAAAAGCATCAATTCTTCAGCGCTCAGCCTTCTTCACAGTCCAACTCTCACATCCATACATGACCACTGGAAAAACTATAGCCTTGACTAGACAGACTTTTGTTGGCATAGTAATGTCTCTGCTTTTCAATATGCTATCTAGGTTGATCATAACTTTTCTTCCAAAGAGTAAGTGTCTTTTAATTTCATGGCTGCAGTCACCATCTGCAGTGATTTTGGAGCCCAAAAAAANCACAGTCCAACTCTCACATCCATACATGACCACTGGAAAAACTACAGCCTTGACTAGACAGACTTTTGTTGGCAAAGTAACGTCTCTGCTTTTTAATATGCTATCTAGGTTGGTCATAACTTTCCTTCCAAGGAGTAAGTGTCTTTTAATTTCATGGCTGCAGTCACCATCTGCAGTGATTTTGGAGCCCCCCCCCCAAAAATAAAGTCTGACACTGTTTCCCCATCTATTTCCCATGAAGTGATGGGACCAGATGCCATGATCTTCGTTTTCTGAATGTTGAGCTTTAAGCCAGCTTTTTCACTCTCCTCTTTCACTTTCATCAAGAAGCTTTTTAGTTCCTCTAAAATGGTTCTTTGAAACCGTAACCACAATCAAATGATGAATGTCACCATCACTTCCTAAAACTTCCTCGAGCTCTTTGTAATCCACTCCCCCCATGCTTCCCGTCCTCATAACCACTATCTACTGGCCTCTTTATTCTGCTACATTAACTGCTGCTGCTGCTGCTGCTGCTGCTGCGTCGCTTCAGTCGTGTCTGACTCTGTGCGACCCCATAGACCGCAGCCCACCAGGCTCCTCCATCCATGGGATTCTCCAGGCAAGTGTACTGGAGTGGGGTGCCATTGCCTTCTCCGACATTAACTGCTATAGTATACATCATTATGGTACTGTCTATCTATATATTAGTATGATACTGTCTTGATTAGTGTCGTATTGTAATAAATCATTAAATGTATCCATTTAGTTTAAGCTCTCTTTGTCCTATTTTCCCCCCAAAGTGTGTGTGTGTGTGTGTGTGTGTGTGTGTAGTTTTTCTAGGTGCTTTTATTTTAACATAAATTAATATGCTGCTGCTGCTGCTAAGTCACTTCAGTTGTGTCCGACTCTGTGCGACCCCATAGACAGCAGCCCACCAAGCTCCCCCGTCCCTGGGATTCTCCAGGCAAGAACTCTGGAGTGGGTTGCCATTTCCTTCTCCAATGCATGAAAGTGAAAAGTGAAAGTGAAGTCGCTCAGTCGTGTCCAACTCTTAGCGACCCCATGGACTGCAGCCCACCAGGCTCCTCCATCCATGGGATTTCCCAGGCAAGAGTACTGGAGTGGGGTGCCATTGCCCTCTCCGATAAATTAATATATAATTTAATATAAATATATATTATATTGAATTAATATAAATTAATATAAATACTATAAATTACTGTCCTAGCCACCAGGGCCACCCTGGTGGCTCAGACAGTAAAGAATCTGCTTGCAATGCAGGAGACCTGAGTTTGATCCCTGGGCTGGAAGATCCC
This sequence comes from Aepyceros melampus, assembly GCA_006408695.1. Lineage (NCBI taxonomy): Eukaryota > Metazoa > Chordata > Mammalia > Artiodactyla > Bovidae > Aepyceros > Aepyceros melampus. The sequence goes on along the minus strand of SJXQ01010561.1, from coordinate 262,444 downwards.
CTGGAGAAGGAAATGGCAACCCACTCCAATATTCTTGCCTGGAGAATTCTATGAACAGAGGAGCCTGGTGGGCTGCAGTCCACGGGGTCTCAAAGAGGTGGATGTGACTGAACAACTAAATATAAATTTTAAAATCAGCTCCTCCATTTTTACAGTGAACTTGCTGAGATTTTCATTGAGTTGGTATTGAATCTGTACGTTCATCAGGGGACGCCTGACAGCTCAGCAGCGCTGAACCTTCTGATGCGTGAAGCCAGTGTCTCTCCGTTTACAGAGCTGTGCCTCTCACACTGCTGGGTTGGGTTTTGTGTTGTTTGCACACCCTTTTTCAAATTCAACCCCAAGCATTTTATCTGTTTTGATTATATTTGAATAACTTTATCTTTTTCTATTTCAATTTCTTTTTGTTTACTTGTTAATTTGTAGAAATATATAGGCTAGTTAATATTAATACATAGAATCATTCATATTGACCTGTATCTTGCAAGCCTGGTAAACTCACTTATTAGTTCTGGTGGTTTTTGTTTTTTGTAGATTCCTTAGGATGTTCTGCGTTGAGGGGTCATGACTATGAGCAATTATGGCAGTTTTACTTCTACCTTTCAAGTATATACGCCTTTTATTTCTTCTTTCTGCAATTTTGCATTAGTGTATGTGTGTGTGTGCTCAATCGCTTCAGTTGTGTCTGACCCTTTGTGACCCCATGGACTGTAGCCCACCAGGCTCCTCTGTCCATGGGATTTCCCAGGCAAGAATACTGGAGAGGGTTGCCATTTCCCCCTCCAGGGAATCTTCCCGACCCAGGGACTGAACCTGTGTCTCCTGAGGCCCCTGCATTGGCAGGCAGATTCTTTACTTCTTGAACCACCTCGGAAGCCCCCTTTGAGTTAGCTAGACCCTAAAAAAAAAATAAAGTTAATAAAAGTGGTAAGAACAGACATCCTTATCTTGCTCTTGAACTTGGGGGAAAGAATTAAGTTGTCTACCTTTAGTAATGTCACTTGTAGCTGCTTTCCTCAAGTTGAGGAGTTTCCTCTAATACTAATTTCCTGACAGTATTTATAAGGAATGAGATATTGGGTTCTGTGAAATGAGTCTTTTGTGTTTGTTGATATAATCCTTTCTTTTTACTCCTTTATTCTGACAACATGATGAATTATACTATCTGATTTTCAGGTGTTAAGTCAACCTTGCATTCGTTCATAAACCCCATTTAGCCACAATGTAGTATCCTTTTTGCCTATTGTTGGATTATATATGCTCAAATTTTGTTGAGAATATTTATGTCTATGTGTAAAGGAGAGGGATATTGCTCTGCAGTTTCTTGTAATATTTTCTGGTTTTGGTATCAGTGTACAAGTTAGAAAATGCCCCCTCCTCTTCAGTTTTCTGGAAGGATTTGTGTAGAATTGATTTTGTTTCTTTCTTACGTGGTGGTTGGAACTCTCTCGTTAAGCCTTTTGGGCCTGGGATATTACTCTGTGAGAAAGATTTTAAGTACAAATTCAATTTCTTTAATAGATATAAAGTTAAACTATTAGGACTGCCTGTTTATTCTTGGGTGAACTTTGGAAATTTGTGTCTTCCAAGTAATTTCCCATGTCATTAAGTTATTGAATTTATATAAAGGTGTTCATAATATTCTCTCATTATTATTATTTTTGCCTATAGGATGTGTAGCAATGTCACTCCTCTTTCTTATTTCTGATATTGGTAATTTCTTTTCTCTGTCTCTTTTTCCACATTTGTTTGTCTAAAGGTAAGGGCTTCCCTGGTGGCTGAAATGGTAAAGAATCCACTTGCAATGCAGGAGACCCAGGTTTGATCTGTGGAATGGGACAATCCCCCAGAGAAGGAAATGGCTATCCACTCCAGTATTCCTGCCTGGAGAATTCCACGTACGGAGGAGCCTGGCATCCTAAAGTCCATGGGGTCACAAAGTGTCGGATATGACTGAGCGACTTTCACTTTATCAGTTTGAATTGATCTTTGCAAATACTCAGTTTTCATTCCAATTCCAAAGAAAGGGAATGCAAAGAATGCTCAAACTACTGCACAATTGCACTCATCTCACATGCTAGTAAAGTAATGCTCAAAATTCTCCAAGCAAGACTTCAGCAATACGTGAACCGTGAACTCCCTGATGTTCAAGCTGGTTTTAGAAAAGGCAGAGGAACCAGAGATCAAATTGCCAACATCCGCTGGATCATGGAAAAAGCAAGAGAGTTCCAGAAAAACATCTATTTCTGCTTTATTGACTATGCCAAAGCCTTTGACTGTGTGGATCACAGTAAAGTGTGGAAAATTCTGAGAGATGGGAATACCAGACCACCTGACCTGCCTCTTGAGAAATCTGTATGCAGGTCAGGAAGCAACAGTTAGAACTGGACATGGAACAACAGAATGGTTCCAAATGGGAAAAGGAGTACGTCAAGGCTGTATATTGTCACCCTGCTTATTTAACTTATATGCAGAGTACATCATGAGAAACTCTGGACTGGAAGAAACACATGCTGGAATCAAGATTGCTGGGAGAAATATCAATAACCTCAGATGTGCAGATGACACCACCCTTATGGCAGAAAGTGAGGAGGAGCTAAAAAGCCTCTTGTTGAAAGTGAGAGAGGAGAGTGAAAAAGTTGGCTTAAAGCTCAACATTCAGAAAATGAAGATCATGGCATCTGGTCCCATCACTTCATGGGAAATAGATGGGGAAACAGTAGAAACAGTGTCAGACTTTGTTTTTTTGGGCTCCAAAATCACTGCAGATGGTGACTGCAGCCATGAAATTAAAAGACGCTTGCTCCTTGGAAGAAAAGTTATGACCGACCTAGATAGTATATTCAAAAGCAGAGACATTACTTTGCCGACTAAGGTCCGTCTAGTCAAGGCTATGGTTTTTCCTGTGGTCATGTATGGATGTGAGAGTTGGACTGTGAAGAAGGCTGAGTGCAGAAGAATTGATGCTTTTGAAGTGTGGTGTTGGAGAAGACTCTTGAGAGTCCCTTGGACTGCAAGGAGATCCAAACAGTCCATTCTGAGGGAGATCAGCCCTGGGATTTCTTTGGAAGGAATGATGCTAAAACTGAAGCTCCAGTACTTTGGCCACCTTGTGCGAAGAGTTGACTCATTGGAAAAGACCCTGATGCTGGGAGGGATTGAGGCCAGGAGAAGAAAGGGACGACCGAGGATGAGATGGCCGGATGGCATCGTGGACTCAATGGACGTGAGTCTGAGTGAACTCCGGGAGTTGGTGATGGACACGGAGGCCTGGCATGCTGCGATTCATGGGGTCGCAAAGAGTCGGACACGACTAAGTGACTGAACTGAACTGAATTGATGTATGTAACTGGAAGAGGTGAGACATTCAATAGTTCTGCTCTGTACTGGGCATGTTAGTGTTTCTGTTACATTATTTATTCCTTTGGATTCTTTCTTTCTTTTACCCATTTCATCTTATTCTCTTCTTGTTTTAATGCTAGCCTGTTTTCTCCTAATTGTTTACTCTTCTTTGATACAGGTCAGTGACTTGTCATATTGAGTATGTCAACTGCTTTTCTAAAGTCATTCAGTTTTCTTGATAAAGGTGCTGAGATAGAAAGGAGTCTTTTTAACTGATAGTGCTAGACAATTGAATATCCACATGGAAAAAGATGACACTGAACTAAATCACACTATATATAAAATTTAACTTAAAATGGATCACAAATCTAATCTAAATGTAAAAGCTAATACTGCGAAAGTTTTCAGAGAAAGCATGGGGGAAATTTTCTTGGATGTGACAAAAAACTACAAGTGAAAAAAATTTTTTTGATAACTTCTGCATTTCAAAAGGAGAAGGCAATGGCACCCCACTCCAGTACTCTTGCCTGGAAAATCCCGTGGATGGAGGAGCCTGGTGGGCTGCAGTCCATGGGGTTGCTAAGAGTCGGACACGACTGAGCGACTTCACTTTCACTTTTCACTTTCATGCATGGAGGAGGAAATGGCAACCCACTCCAGTATTCTTGCCTGGAGAATCCCAGGGACAAAGGAGCCTAGTGGGCTGCCGTCTATGGGTTCGCACAGAGTTGGACACGACTGAAGTGACTTAGCAGCATTTCAAAAGGTACCATCAAGAAAGTGATAAGATTCATAGAATGTGAGAAAATATTTGCAAATCACATATCTAATAAGAGACTTGTATCCACAATAAGGAACTCTTACAGCTCAATAATATAAAGATATATATAATCTAATTAAAATGAGTAAAGGATCTGAATTGACATTTCTCAAGTTTCTTGACAAATGGTCAATAAACACAAAAAAGTCATTAACTATTAGGGAAATATAAATCAAGATGACAATGAGATGTCATTTCTTGTCCACTAGAATGGTCACAACAAAAAAGTAGGATAGTAACAAATGTCGGAGAAGGCAATGGCAACCCACTCCAGTACTCTTGCCTGGAAAATCCCATGGATGGAGGAGCCTGGTAGGCTGCAGTCCATGGGGTTGCTAAGAGTCGGATAAGACTGAGCAACTTCACTTTCACTTTTCACTTTCACGCATTGGAGAAGGAAATGGCAACTCACTCCAGTGTTCTTGCCTGGAGAATTCCAGGGATGGGGGAGCCTGGTGGGCTGCCGCCTATGGGGTCGTGCAGAGTTGACATGACTGAAGTGACTTAGCAGCAGCAGCAGCAACAAATATTGGAAGACATGGATAAATTGGAACCTTCATACACTGCTTGGGAATATAAAATGGTGTAGCTGCTTTGAAAACATTTTGGCAAGTCCTGAAAGTTAAGCACTGAGTCAACATGTGATCCAACATTTCTGCTTTTAGATATCTACCTAAGAGAAATGAAAAGTAAAAATGTCCACATAAAGACTTGTACATGAATGTTTACAACAGCATTATTCACAATAGCTCCCACCTCCAAAATGAAAGCAAATCAGATGTCCATCAACTGACAAATGTGTAAGCAAAATGCAATGGGATACTCTTCAGTAGTAACAGGCAATAAAAAGAAGAAGAAAAATGAGCTGATATATGATACAGTCAGGGCTGGGGGCAGGTGGGTGAGGATGGGAAATCACTGTGTATGCCTGTCATTTAAAAAAAAATAATAGAAATCTTCTAAAATTAGATTGTGGTGATGGTTGTATATGTAAACATAAGATATTTATTCATTTAATTATTTCAATCAATGACTTTTATGATATATAGTTTGTATTTTAACAAAACTATTAAAATTACCTGTTCTTTTGTATACAATAAATAATTTTCAGTGATCCACTGTTTGTTCAATTGAATGCTTTTTCTGTTTCCTGAAGTCCCTCTCATAAATGCTATGGTTTTTTTTACCTTCATCTTTAAACAAGGAGAGTTCTGATCAAAAGACTAGACAATAAATATGACATCCATTCAGTTTTTCAAGCCCCAAATTTTGAAGTCATCCTCAACTCCCTGAAAGCCCACAACAAATCCATCTGTATAAATGTTTAGTCCTGTTAGTTGACTCTACCTTAAAGATACATTTATAATAGGCAAAGTTTTCTGAGAAGTTCCATATGAAAGATGCCTAAAGAGACATGAAAACTAAATGTAACACTGGATCCTATATTGGAAAGGAACAGTGCCATAAAGGACATTACTAGGTCAATGTACTAGGACAAGATTGGAATGTAATGGTGAATTAGATAAAACTAGATGCTCTGTCAATGTTTTAATTCATTGTTGATGTTGAATTTGTACAAGGGTTAGGTAAGCGATGATCCCTATTCATCAGAAATGCACAGTGAAGAATTTAACAGTAAAGGGCCATGGGGACTTCCCTGGCAGTCCAGTGGCTAAGACTCTGTGCTTCCAGTGCATTGGGTTCAACTTCGATCCCTGGTTGGCGAACTAGGATCCCACATGCTGCAGAGCATGACCAAACAACAACAATAAAAGCAAACAAACAAAACTATTTGTTGAATAATTCAATAAATAATCAGAGCATTCTTTCAAAAAAAAAAAGTAAAGGGCTATGATGTATGATGAATCTAAATTACCTTCAAATAGTTCAGAGAGAGGGTAATGAGGCTTGAGAAAGAGAGAGGAAGAAGGGGATAAAGCAAGTGAGCTTAATATTACCGACAGGTGAACCTGGTAAAGGATATATTTGTAGGTTTCTTTATCTCCAGAATCTAAGCACACCTTACCACCCAATGCAGAACAACCTATCTCAAAGCCACCATCTTCATTCAGTTCAGTTCAGTCACTCAGTCATGTCCAACTCTTTGTGATCCCATGAATCATAGCATGCCAGGCCTCCCTGTCCATCACCAACTCCTGGAGTTCACTCAGACTCGCGTCCATCGAGTCAGTGATGCCATCCAGCCATCTCATCCTCTGTCGTCCCCTTTTTCTCCTGCCCTCAGTCCCTCCCAGCATCAGAGTCTTTTCCAAAGAGTCAGCGCTTCGCATGAGGTGGCCAAAGTACTGGAGCTTCAGCTTTAGCATCATTCCTTCAAAAGAAATCCCAGGGTTGATCTCCTTCAGAATGGACTGATTGGATCTTCTTGCAGTCCAAGGGACTCTCAAGAGTCTTCTCCAACACCACAGTTCAAAAGCACCAATTCTTTGGTGCTCAGCCTTCTTCACAGTCCAACTCTCACATCCATACATGACCACAGGAAAAACCATAGCCTTGACTAGACGGACCTTGTTGGCAAAGTAATGTCTCTGCTTTTGAATATGCTATCTAGGTTGATCATAACTTTTCTTCCAAGAAGTAAGCATCTTTTAATTTCATGGCTACAATCACCATCTGCAGTGATTTTGAAGACCCCCAAAATGAAATCTGACACTGTTTCCACTGTTTCCCCATCTATTTCCCATGAAGTGATGGGGCCAGATGCCATGATCTTCGTTTTCTGAATGTTGAGCTTTAAGCCAACTTTTCCACTCTCCACTTTCACTTTCATCAAGAGGCTTTTTAGTTCCTCTTCACTTTCTGCCATAAGAATGGTGTCATCTGCATATCTGAGGTTATTGATACTTTTCCCAGTAATCTTGATTCCAGCTTGTGCTTCTTCCAGCCCAGTGTTTCTCATGATGTACTCTGCATATAAGTTAAATAAGCAGGGTGACAATATACAGCCTTGATGTACTCCTTTTCCTATTTGGAACCAGTCTGTTGTTCTATGTCCAGTTCTAACTGTTGCTTCCTGACCTGCATACAGATTTCTCAAGAGGCAGGTCAGGTGGTCTGGTATTCCTATCTCTTTCAGAATTTTCCACAGTTTACTGTGATCCACACAGTCAAAGGCTTTGGCATAGTCAATAAAGCAGACATAGATGTTTTTCTGGAACTCTTTTGCTTTTTCCATGATCCAGTGGATGTTGGCAATTTGATTTCTGGTTCCTCTGCCTGTTCTAAAACCAGCTTGAACATCTGGAAATTCACAGTTCATGTATTGCTGAAGCCTGGCTTGGAGAATTTTGAGCATTACTTGACTAGCATGTGAGATGAGTGCAATTGTGCGGTAGTTTGAGCATTCTTTGGCATTGCCTTTCTTTGGAATTGGAATGAAAACTGACCTTTTCCAGTCCTGTGGCCACTGCTGAGTTTTCCAGATTTGCTGGCAAATTGAGTGCAGCACTTTCACAGCATCATCTTTCAGGATTTGAAATAGCATTACTTTACTAGCATGTGAGATGAGTGCAATTGTGCGGTAGTTTGAGCATTCTTTGGCATTGCCTTTCTTTGGAATTGGAATGAAAACTGACCTTTTCCAGTCCTGTGGCCACTGCTGAGTTTTCCACATTGGCTGGCAAATTGAGTGCAGCACTTTCACAGCATCATCTTTCAGGAGTTGAAATAGCTCCACTGGAATTCCATCACCTCCACTAGCTTTGTTCATACTGATGCTTTCTAAGGCCCACTTGACTTCACATTCCAGGATGTGTGGCTCTAGATGAGTGATCACACCATCGTGATTTTCTGGGTCATGAAGATCTTTTTTGTACAGTTCTTCTGTGTATTCTTGCCACCTCTTCTTAACATCTTCTGCTTCTGTTAGATCCATACCATTTCTGTCCTTTATTGAGCCCATCTTTGCTGAAATGTACCCTTGGTATCTCTAATTTTCTTGAAGAGATCCCTAGTCTTTCCCATTCTGTTCTTTTCCTCTATTTCTTAGCATTGATCGCTGAAGAATGCTTTATCTCTTCTTGCTATTCTTTGGAACTCTGCATTCAGATGCTTGTATCTTTCCTTTTCTCCTTTGTTTTTCACCTCTCTTCTTTTCACAGGTATTTGTAAGGCCTCCTCAGACAGCCATTTTGCTTTTTTGCATTTCTTTGCCATGGGGATGGTCTTGATCCCTATCTCCTGTACAATGTCAGGAACCTCATTCCATAGTTCATCAGGCACTCTATCTATCAGAACTAGGACCTTAAATCTATTTCTCACTTCCACTGTATAATCATAAGGGATTTGATTTAGGTCATACCATCTTCATTACTCTGATTCTAATCTTGCTGGTTCTACAGTCTGCTCCCCACAGGACAGCCTGAGTTAGCCTTTAAAAACATAAATAAGGTCGTGTCATTATCCAGTTCAATGAAATGGCTTCTTACTGCATGAGATCTGAAGACCTAGATAGCCCAATGTCTTGCCCTCCGGTTATCTTTTGTGCTGTTACCTTCTTCATTCACCTCTTCTTCCCTCTCTTTGTTTCACTCATCCTACCTGCTTGCTATTATTGAATACGCGTAAGCAAGTTCCTGCCTCTGAATGACCACTCCAAATTTATATTCATTAATACTCAGTTTTTGTATAGTAAGTTGATATAAAATATTCGATGTTATCTTAAAGAAGCTTTCAATATTTTTTATTTTGCTGCAAGATTTTAAAAATAAAGCAGATGAAAAAATATAAACAAGTGAAAACTAGGTCATAGCTAGCAGCTGAAACAATATAGTGGCAATGAATCTGAAAATATAAACAATAAAAAATAACTATTTTCATATTAGAATCTTATTTCAGTTTAAACTGCCACAAATGTCAATACTATTATAAAAATTCATTTTACTTCATCTTTTTAGAACTGATGTTTAAGAAGTTCTTTAGGGAAAAGACCATATTTTTAATATTTCTTCATAATGAAAAAGGTCTATCCATGTATTCAATCTTAAGTTATTGTATTTTATTGAAGTTACTTGTTGGAAGAATAAATGATTTCTCAAAGGAAACAAATTATGTATTATGAATAGTAAAATAATCATATCTCAGTGTTTCTACTGAATGTGTATTAATTTAATAAAATTGCACATGTAAGCAGGCCTTTATCAGCCTGCTACTATAATCTCACGGGAAGGAAAACTACATTTAAGGAATAAAAGGTAAACTGAATGCATAATAAGAATTTAATTTTGTGCAGGATTTAAGTATATTCAAATTAGAAACCAAAAATGGCATATCAGAAAGCAGAGGAAGGGCAACAAGTCTTTTGGCATTCTGAATGAGAACACTGAGGATTAGAGAGAAATTTCAAATTACAAATGAAAATTGCAGGACAATGGGGAGGGAGAGGGTTAGGGGATAGAGGCTGGTGGGAGGTGACAGCTAGAAATTTTCCTGGAGCATACTCTGTTCTAATCTGAACTGAGTGACATCTTCCTTTATCATGATTACCGTGGAAGACTTCTGCTTTTGTTTTAGATACATGATGTTACACTCCATTTCCCAAAGATTCTAGATTCTTTAAAGTGCTTTATTTCAGACCAATCACAGTGGAACAACTGAACATTTTTTAGGGCAGTGGCTCTGTGAAACTGTCCTGTGAGTTCATGCACTCATCTCAATTAAAGTTAAATGAAAAAAAAAAAGAATATAGGTGAAGGTTATATATTTCTTACTCGTTTTAAGAAATATGATCAACGGCCCAAGTAATATAATAACACCAGAAAAGTAAAATATAATTCATCACTAGTCTTTCTTTCTGCCTCTTTATGAAATTATATTTTTGCTTTTATGCATTATTAACATTTTTGCCCATTTTATAGTTATAATACAAAAAAATAAAAATTTTTACCTCTTTGTAGTTAAGTATACAATACTTCATTTCTTAAGTGTAAGCATTAGTGCACTTGGCTTTTTAGCATTCTAAAATATCATTTTAGTCAGTGCACAATATTTCATCAAGTGAATCCATAATAATTAACTTAATCCTTTCATCATTGGTGAATATTTAGAAGGCATGTATACTCTTAACTATTATTGTAGGGTAGAGATTTAAAAAAAAAAAAACATTAATCTGTGCAGTTTGAATTCATTACAGTTTTCATTCTGGTGAATAAAGAGTTGGGTAAAGCAGGTTTAGGAATTCTACAGAGCGTTGTTGGCCCAGAGAGGAGAAAAGAATCAATTGGGTATGATATTTTTCATAATAGAAATGCAAAATACTCAATTATTTAAAAAATTCAGAACAAGAAAAATGAACATTATTTAATAATTAAGAAAAATATTCCAAGGAGAACTTTTGTTCCATAAAGCCTTTGAACAGTGAGGAGCAAGGCATAAAGGGAGGCAGAAAAGAGTGAAAAAGAGAAACATACATAAGGAATTAGGTGCTCTCGAAGAGAGAGATTCATGCAGATGGCTATGATCTCTGCTCGTTTTTCCTATCTCTTCTTACCTGGAAGGTTATAGCCACCACTCATAGCTTTTTTTTTTTTTTTTTTAATTAATTTTTATTTTTATTTTGTTTTGCTTTACAATACTGTATTCGTTTTGTTACACATTGACATGAATTAGCCATGAGCGTACATGAACTCCCAATCCCGACCCCCACCTCCACCCTCCCGCCCCACACCCTCTCTCTGGATTATCCCCGTGCACCAGTCCCCAGCGTCCTGCATCCTGCATCAAACCCGGACTGGCAACCCGTTTCACTTATGATATCACACAAGTTACATTGCCACTCTGCCAACCCATCCCACCCTCTTCCTCTCCCACAGAGTCCAAAAGGCCATTCTATACAACTGTGTCTCTTTTGCTGTCTTGCGTACAGGTTTATCATTACCATCATTCTAAATTCCATATATATGTGTAAGTATACTGTATTGATGTTTTTCTTTCTGGCTTACTTCACTCTGTATAATCGGCTCCAGCGTCATCCACCTCATTAAAACTGATTCAAATGTATTCTTTTTAATAGCTGAGTAATACTCCATTGTGTATATGTACCACAGCTTTCTTATCCATTCATCTGCTGATGGACATCTAGGTTGCTTCCATGTCCTGGCTATTACAAACAGTGCCGCGATGAACATTGGGGTACACGTGTCTCTTTCAATTCTGGTTTCCTCGGTGTGTATGCCCAGCAGTGGGATCGCTGGATCATAAGGCAGTTCTATTTGCAATTTTTTAAGGAATCTCCACACTGTTTTCCATAGTGGCTGTACTAATTTGCATTCCCACCAACAGTGTAAGAGGGTTCCCTTTTCTCCACACCCTCTCCAGCATTTATTGCTTGTTGACTTTTGCATCGCAGCCATTCTGACTGGTGTGAAATGGTACCTCATTGTGGTTTTGATTTGCATTTCTCTGATAATGAGTGATGTTGAGCATCTTTTCATGTGTTTGTTAGCCATTCGTATGTCTTCTTTGGAGAAGTGTCTATTTAGTTCTTTGGCCCATTTTTTGATTGGGTCATTTATTTTTCTGGAGTTGAGCTGCATAAGCTGCTTGTATATTTTTGAGATTAGTTGTTTGTCTGTTGTTTCATTTGTTATTATTTTCTCCCATTCAGAAGGCTGTCTTTTCACCTTGCTTATAGTTTCCTTTGTTGTGCAGAAGCTTTTAATTTTAATTAGATCCCATTTGTTTATTTTTGCTTTTATTTCCAGTATTCTAGGAGGTGGGTCATAGAGGATCCTGCTGTGATTTATGTCAGAGAGTGTTTTGCCTATGTTCTCCTCTAGGAGTTTTATAGTTTCTTGTCTTACGTTTAGATCTTTAATCCATTTTGAGTTTATTTTTGTGTATGGGGTTAGAAAGTGATCTAATTTCATTCTTTTACAAGTGGTTGTCCAGTTTTCCCAGCACCACTTGTTAAAAAGATTGTCTTTAATCCACTGTATATTCTTGCCTCTTTTGTCGAAGATAAGCTGTCCATAGGTGTGTGGATTTATCTCTGGGCTTTCTATTTTGTTCCATCATAGCTTTCAACCTATATAACTGTTTGAAACATTTCTGCCTTTGAGAAGCAACAGTGAAAATATAATTTCATAAAGAGGCAGAAAGAAAGACTAGTGATGAATTATATTTTACTTTTCTGGTGTTATTATATTACTTGGGCCGTTGATATTTCTTAAAATGAATAAGAAATATATAACCCTCACCTATATTCTTTTTTTTCTCATTTAACTTTAATTAAGATGAGTGCATCATGTCACTTGCTGTCGCTTTAACTTTGTAGCCTACTTTTGGCCCCTGGTGTTTTGCTGGTTCCCATGCCTGAGTCTTAGCCTTGTGTTTCTAAGATGGGTATACTAACTTCTATGAAGCTGAGCTTTCTTCCCTGTTTTTTTTTTTCTCACTTCAGTTCCACCCCTGAGAGTAGATTTCTATTGTTATCTTCAGGATCTTTTGGATGATGGGTAGATCATTGGATCTTTTGTTAATACATTCTGTACATGTACTGGAGCTCCCATCCATTGTTCAATTCTCCAGTATTGTAACTGACAATAACCTTCCTCAACCACTCTGGGCTGCTCAGTTCTAGTCATTCACCTGCCTTGCCTGTGGATGGATATTTATTCTGTCTTCAGATGCAAGTCATCTCAGTCTGTCTGTCTCACTGCTGGTCAAAACTGAGGGATGGATCAACAAAGTTCAGTAAAGAGTGAGGCTTAAAACCATCTTGTCTGTTTTAAACATTTAAGATTAAAATTAAAAAAAATTAAATATTAGGTTTTAAATGTTTAAAATGTGTTTTGACACATTTGCTTTTTGCAAACTTTTGCAATCCTTTTTAACAGTGGTTTGCATACTTTATATTATTTAGTGGGAAGTCAGCTGCAAAAACTCCAGGACTAGACAGGATAGTTCAATAACTCATGTTAAATGATTCACGAAAGGTTTTCATACAAGTGCTGAGTGAAGGGAAGATGAGGGTAAGTCATATTTGAGAAAAGGACACAGGGTTTAAAATCTGAAAAAGTCCCTCCTTGTTCACCACGACAGTGGGCTAGATACTTAACAACTCTGAGCCTCAGTTTGCTCATTGCCAAATTGGTGATGATAGCCATCTAAACATCTGATGGAGGATTAAGTTATTAATAAATAATGTAATAGGTTTTTGATAGTTAATGTGTATAACTAGTTTTTTTTTTTCTTTTCCTATGTACAAGCCCTGTGAAAAGGTCCTAAGCATACCAGAGGCACATTCTGAATTTGCAGGCTGTGCCACAGGAAGCCATTCATTTATGCATTAAGTGTTTTTTAGTTTTTCAGAAATATACTCCCCATAGTCAAGTGGCTTACCAGCTAGTGAACCTGGGTTGGAGAAAATCCTTATAAATTGGACGAGAAGTCTAGGATGAACCATCCCCAAATGATGTTACTTGTAAATGCTTAGAGTATTGTTTTGGATCTGATAACAAATTCGATTTAAAAAGTTGATATTACCTATGTAGTTTATTTGCTCTGGGGATTAAATTATGCAGAAATGTAAAAAGGAAGGAAAGAAGAAAGATCCAAGCTGTCAGATATTGATACCTCTGATTGTAGAGGGAAAAAGGACTGCTGAAAGGAGCAGTTTTCTGCACCTAATTTGAAAACCTAAAGGCCAAAGAGATACCTCTTTCTCTGTCTTTATTCACTCAGCAAATATTTCTGAATCCCTATTATCTGCTCTGTTTTGTGTCAGGTTTTAGGAGTTCACAAGTGTAGTTTCAGCCTTCTTTGTCTGCCTAGGGGGACATACAGAAATGATCACAATATGAAGTACTAATCAAGGTATGTGCAAATTCTATGAAAGCATGGAAGGAAAGCAATCAATATTATTTATTGGAGTCATGAAAGCTATTTGGGGTCTTAAAAAATAATCTAGATGTCACCAGAAATCTAAGGATTTTCCAAGAGGCTGAGACCTAAGCAAAAACATGGGATGTGAAGAAATTATGTATGTAACATATACAGAAACAGTGCATGATATGGGAGGGGGAGAAGAGGAGGTTTGGAGTCAGAGATACAATTTGAAGTTGTCTAAGTGAGTGGTTGGGATTCCCTGGTAGATCTGCTGGTAAAGAATCCACATGCAATGCAAGAGGCCTTGGTTTGATTGCTGGGTGGGGAAGATCCCCTGGAGAACGGATAGGCTACCCACTCCAGTATTCTTGGGCTTCCCTGGTGGCTCAGTCGGTAAAGAATCTGACTGCAATGTGGGAGACCTGGGTTCGATCCCTGGGTTGGAAAGATCCTCTGGAGGAGGGCACGGCAACCCACTCCATTATTCTTGCCTGGAGAATTCCCGTGGAGAGAGGAAGCCTGGTGGGTTGCAGTCCATGGGGTTGCAAAGAGTCAGACACGACTGAGAGACTTAGCACAGCACAAGTGAGTGGTTAGCAAATTATGGCCCTTAGGCTGGCCCACCACTTGTTTTAGTAATTAGAGTTTTATTGTAACACAGTCACACTGTAAATGATACTTTGCTGCTGCTGCTAAGTCACTTCAGTCGTGTCCAACTCTGTGCGACCCCATAGACAGCAGCCCTCCAGGCTCCCCAGTCCCTGGGATTCTCCAGGCAAGAATACTGGAGTGGGTTGCCATTTCCTTCTCCAATGCATGAAAGTGAAAAGTGAAAGTGAAGTCGCTCAGTCGTGTCCGACTCTTAGCAACCCCATGGACTGCAGCCCACCAGGCTCCTCCATCCATGGGATTTTCCAGGCAAGAGTACTGGAGTGGGATGCCTTACTTTAGGTATCATTATAGCTGCTTTCAAGCTGTAACAATAGAACTGAGTAGCTGTGAAAGAGGAGAAGGCAATGGCACACCACTCCAGTACTCTTGCCTGGAAAATCCCATGGACAGAGGAGCCTGGTAGGCTGCGGTCCATGGGGTCACAAAGAGTTGGACACGACTGAGTGACTTTACTTTTACTTTTCACTTTCACGCACTGGAGAAGGAAATGGCAACCCACTCCAGTATTCTTGCCTGGAGAATCCCAGGGACGGGGGAGCCTGATGGGCTACCATCTATGGGGTCACACAGAGTCGGACATGACTGAAGTGACTTAGCAGCAGCAGCAGCTGTGAAAAAGAACACATAGTCTGCATGCATAAAATATTTACTGTATGACCAGTAACAGGAAAAGTTTGCTGGTTTAGGTAATAAATGGTAAAGGACTAAGCTTAGGAAGCAGCATGCAATGGAGAGAAAAAGACAGATTTGTGAAGCATTTTAGAGAGTTTTTTTAAAATAAAGAATATATTTATTTTTATTGCTCTTTTTGCTTTTTATTACTACATAGTCCTATAAATGTAATAGATATTTAGTATAAACATTTTAAATAATGCAGTGTGTATAAAATAGATAGTAAAAAAAAATTCAAACAATAGCAAACTGAAGAGAAAGTGAATGTCCTTGGGGCAACAAATGTTAACAGTTTGAAGTATTAATACATTTTTTTCCCAAGACTGTTTCATGCATATATATATATATATTCATATTCATTTGCTTGCTTTTATAAGTGGGGTCATTTTATACAGACTGTGCTATAGCCTGCTTTTATCACTTAACAGTATACCACAGACCTCTTTCCGTGTCGTGATATATACATCTGTCTCATGTCCATTAACAGTTTTATATTTTAAACATTCTTTTGTAGAGAAGTTCAATTGAATTATTAATTCATTCTAAAGTTATCTATTGAGAAATGTAGTGTGTGTCTGTGCAATTGTCTACCTAGGATTTGCGTCCACATGTCTTCTGCGGACAACTCCCTCTGTCTCTGTTTCTGCACAATGATGGCCTTCATATTAGTAGTAGTTAATCTGGTTTCTTGGCCTCCAGTCTTCCGTTCAAGTATGGGCATTTAACGCAAGTTAGCTATTGCAGAAATAGCTGCCGCTGCTGCTGCTAAGTCACTTCAGTCATGTCCGACTCTGTGTGACCCCATAGATGGTAGCCCACCAGGCTCCCCTGTCCCTGGGATTCTCCAAGCAAGAACACTGGAGTGGGTTGCCATTTCCTTCTCCAATGCGTGAAAGTGAAAAGTGAAAGTGAAGTCGCTCTGTCGTGTAGCAGCCCCATGGACTGCAGCCCACCAGGCTCCTCCATTCATGGGAGTTTCCAGGCAAGAACACTGGAGTGGGTTGCTATTGCCTTCTCCAGCAGAAATAGCTAATCACCACCAAAATGTGGGTTTCCATTTCCACAATACAGTTGAAGAAACTGAACCACTGCTCAGATAATGTCCAGATACTAGAATGTGTGCCTTCAGAGAATACCAGCAGTCCATCAAAAGCTATTCTCCCATTCTTACTGGGTGTATATAGGTAGAGTTCACTTCTTAGACTCTCTTGTTTCTATGTGATTGTAGTAACTAAATGAAATGTGAGTGAAAGAAATACACTTAATTATGCTAGTCATGTGATGCTGTGAAACAATTTATAGTTTAAAAGAATAGTAAACATTTCATAAGGGAAAATATGCTGTTGGGTGAACACTATTGTCTCTGGTGACAGATACTTTAGCTTATTCACATTAACACTGACCCTCGCCAACAGCCTGCAGGCACCAATGCTGGGATGTCTTGAAAGTGTTAGTAGCTCAGTGACCCCATGGATTGTAGCCGGCCAGGTTCTTCTCCATGGAATTCATTGGTAACAATTCCCTTCTCCAAGGGATCCAAGCCTAGGTCTCCTGCACTGCAGGCGGATTCTTTACCATCTGAGCCATCAGCGAAGCCCCTGGGATGTCTTAGGCGAGACAACTAACTGTTCCACCTATCAGCAGGCAGGCTGCCTAAGACTAAAGGGCCCACACCTCCCTCTGGACACGCCCCTAAGCAGCCCTGCCCACCAGAGGGCCAAGACCCAGCCCCACCTCCCAGAGGCAGGACTTGTTCCTCCCACCAGGAAACCTCCAGACCAGCCTTACCACCAGAGGGCAGACAAAGGCCAGACCCTACCCCAGGGCCAGCTGGGCCCTGACCTTGCCCACTAGCAGGACAGTGCAACATTCGAGACACTCCAGACCCCATACCAATTGTGTCCGGAGCAGGTCTCTTCCCTCTAACAGTATGAAATGAGCTTTGGGATCCCTGGGCCCTGCAGCTAAACTCCACAAACAAGCTCTGCTGTCAGTCATTCAGCACTAACACCAGGATCTGGCTTCACCTGTCAGCAGATGAGCAACAGACAAGAGTCTTAAGGACCCTGACTCCACTTAACAGTTAATCAGCAACCAGCCACCTTGTGACTAGGCCCCGCTAGCCAACAATGGGGAAGCATCCACCCAAGTCTGGACCTAGCAACCCACCAGACTAGAGGCCAAACAAGCCCACCAGACTGCCCACATGGTCAGCTCACCACTATAGAAGAACCCATGCAGCCCGCTCAGGGGAAAACCACAGAGTATACAGGTTGGGTGATGAGACAGAGGGGAGTGCACCTCTGGGACACATACAACCTCCTGCAGAAGGTAGCTTCTCCAAGGCCAAGAAAAGTAAGCAACCTACCCATACATAAAAATACAAATGGCAATTTAGATCTTTAGCCCGCCAGACTCCTCTGTCCATGGGATTCTCCAGGCAAGATTACTGGAGTGGGTTGCCATACCTTCTTCCAGGGGAATCTTCTCAACCCAGGAATCGCACCTTTGTTTCCTGCATTCAGGCAGATTCTTTATCTCTGAGCCACTGGGGAAGCCCCCAAACCTTTGACAGTTTCTGCTTTAAAAATTAAGACCAACAATATGCCAATACATGAGAAAACTTAAATGAACAGATTCCTTTAAAGACACAAACCACCAGGCTCATTAAGGAAGAAAAAGTAAATGAAATTAGACTTTTATAATTTGCAGTTCACATTCCTGCTGTGAAAACTTTAGTCTCAGATGGCTTGACTAGTGAATTCTTCCAAACATTTAAGTAAGAAATAATACTAGTTTTCAACAAATTCTTCTAGACAATTAAAAAGGAGTTGCCTTTTCCCAATTCAATGAGGCAAAATTTGACCATAACAAAAAAATTGCCAAAAATAAAATTACAGATAACTATTTCTCATAAACATAGATGAAACACTTTAAATAAAAAATTTTGCAATTATGATAAACTATGTGGAAAGGACAATGCAGGATCACCTTGATTTATTGTGGTTCTTTTTAAAAATTGTGATTTATATGTATTATATTTTTATAAAATACTATTTTTATACTTAAAATATTATATTTTCTATAAAATATACCTTTGCGGCAATCTTGCATAAAACAAGTCCATCAGCACCATTTTTCTAGCAGCATTTGATCACTTTGTATCTTTGTGTCACATTTTGATATTTCTCACAATATTACAGACTTTTTCATTATTATATTTGTTGTGGTAATCTGTAGTCAGTGAGGTTTAATGTTACTACTATGTAACTACTATGTCACTGAAGACTCAGGTGATGGTTACTGTTTTTCAGCAACGAAGTATTTTTCAATTAAGGTATGTATACATTTTTTAGACATAATGTTATTGTACACTTAATAGATTACAGTATGTGCTAAGTTGCTTCAGTTATGTCTGACTCTTTGCGACCCTATGGACCATAGCCCACCAATCCCTCTGTCCATCAGATTCTCCAGGCAAGAAGACTGGAGTGGGTTGCCATGGGCCCCTCCAGGTGATCTTCTTGACCCAGGGATCAAACCTACATCTCTTATGTTTCCTGCATTGGCAGGCAGGTTCTTTACCACTAGAGTCACCTAGGAAGTACAGTGTAAACATAATTTTGTATGCACTGGGAAACCAAAATATTCATGTGACTTGCTTTATTGATATACTTGCTTTCTTGCAGTGGTGGTCTGGACTGAACACATAATATATCTGAAGTATGACTGTATGTCATGATCATATGGGGCTTATTCCAGAAATACAGAATTGATTTAACATTTGAAAAATAGGCAATGTAATTCACCATAACAACAAACTAAACAAGAAAAATCATATGGATTATCTCAGTAGACACAGAAAAGCATAGTAGAGAACACTGGTTTATGTGATATATTTTTAGTGAAGATACCAAAAACACCATCCATTAAGAAAATTGTAAAATTGTTCATCAAAATTAACCATTCTTACTCTGCAAGAGATATTTCTTGGAGAGTGAAGGATGAAACATGGACCGAATAGAAAATATTTGTAAATTATAAGTTTGATAAATGAATTATAGCCAGAATATACAAATAACTTTCAATATTTAGTAGTAATACAACAAGAAATCCACAAAAATGAGCAAAAGCATTTGAACATACACATTATTGAAGAAGATTTATCAGTGGAAAATAAGCACATGAAAAATGCTCAACATTATTAGTAATTAAGGAAATGCATTTGAAACTACTACATACCTACTAGAATGGCTAAAATTAAAAAAGATTGATTTTGGTGAACATGTTTAGAAAATATAATTGTCATACACTCACTGTTCATGGGAATATAAAATGGTATGACCATTTTTAACAACAGCTTGCCAGTTCTTAAGAAAGTAAACACACTTTCCTCAGGATTCAATGATTTAATTTCTAGGAATTTACCAAAATAAATTGATAAAGAGATACCTCACGTCCAAGGTAAGAGAAACCCAAGTAAGATGGTAGGTGTTGCAGGAGGGAATCAGAGGGCAGACACACTGAAACCATACTCACAGAAAAGTAGTCAATCCAATCACACTAGGACCACAGTTCAGTTCAGTTCAGTTCAGTTCATTTCAGTCGCGCAGTCGTGTCCGACTCTTTGCGACCCCATGAATCGCAGCACGCCAGGCCTCCCTGTCCATCACCAACTCCCAGAGTTCACTCAGACTCATGTCCACTGAGTCCACGATGCCATCAGCCATCTCATCCTCCGTCGTCCGTTTCTCCTCCTGCCCCCAATCCCTCCCAGCATCAGGGTCTTTTCCAATGAGTCAACTCTTCGCATAAGGTGGCCAAAGTACTGGAGCTTCAGTTTTAGCATCATTCCTTCCAAAGAAATCCCAGGGTTGATCTCCCTCAGAATGGACTGGTTGGATCTCCTTGCAGTCCAAGGGACTCTCAAGAGTCTTCTCCAACACCACAGTTCAAAAGCATCAATTCTTCTGCGCTCAGCCTTCTTCACAGTCCAACTCTCACATCCATACATGACCACAGGAAAAACCATAGCCTTGACTAGA
>SJXQ01010561.1:186890-241293 GCA_006408695.1 Aepyceros melampus | reverse complement strand
TTTTTGAGATTGCATCCAAGTACTGCATTTCAGACTCTTTTGTTGACCATGATGGCTATTCCATTTCTTCTGAGGGATTCTTGCCCGCAGTAGTAGATATAATAGTCATCTGAGTTAAATTCACCCGTTCCAGTCCATTTTAGTTAGCTGATTCCTAGAATGTCGACATTCACCCTTGCCATCTCTTGTTTGACCACTTCCAATTTGCCTTGATTCATGGACCTGACATTCCAGGTTATAAAGGAAATTTAGATTTAGTAAATACAATAGTGTCTCTATAGAGTAAATGTGGTTCTTCTTTTTACAGCTTTTAAAAAAAAAATGTATATTCATTTCCTTAACATTATTTTACCACGATATTACAACTACCTTAAAAATTAGAACCACAGAACTTAACATGTTCATTTAATGTGTCAAGTCCAAGTGAGTATATAATTATTTCAGATTAAAGCTGGCAACAAAAGTGCCAGTACTGTGGTTCATGCAAGTTGATTTTTCTATGAGGCAATGAGCTAAGTTCCACTGCCCAAGTTTTCAATAGGTTTCTTAGCACAAAGTTGGCTATTAGAAGCAGGCAGCCTAATCAATTTGCTCCCAAGCCACAAGGAGAGTTTAGCTACTTAGTATATTGTCATCATTGCCATGCAATTGACCTTACAAATGCTTGCCAAAATGACCACTGCCTCTGAATATCGTTTGCTTGTTTTTTGACTTTAACAAACTTTTTACCTGGTTAAATTTCATTCCATGCATTGTACCATATCCATAAATGTAATAAGTTTATAATTATAAAGCCCTGGAGGGAAGAACAAACTTAGATTAACTATGATCTACTCTGCAGAGTTTTTAATTACCAACCCCAGTGGGGAATAAGTGGTAACATAAAAAAAATCTGAAATGGACATAATTTTGGATATTAACAAGAAAATTTCCACTTAGGAGTGGATGAGATGTGTGACGGTGTTGCCATCTGCAGCCATTAGAATATGGATTGGCTCTCCTGCTCTTTTTTTCTCTCTGTCAATCTGAGTGATCACAGATATATTTGCTTCTCAGTTAAGTAAAGTAGCTAATTATCATATTGAAACTCTGATTCTCTGAAAGGACAATTGAGAAATCCACTGTAGAATTAAAGAGAGAGGTTTGTAAGGCAGTATTCAGTTCAGTTCATTTCAGTCGCCAGTCATGTCTGACTCTTTGCAGCCCCATGGACTGCAGCACGCCAGGCTTCCCTGTCCATAACCAATACCCGGAGTTTGTTCAAACTCATGTCCATCGAGTTAGTGATGCCATCCAACTATCTGATTTTCAGTCATTTCAGGATTGCAGGGGGTGGTGGGGTCATAACCTTTCCTTACAAATGTATAGTATTTTATCCAAAACTTCCATCCACACCTACAACTATTCCAAATGCTTCCAATAGGCAATTGCAAAGTTATGAATACATGATGACAGATTTTTTTCTTCCTCCCTTTCTTTCCTCAAATGTCTTTCTTTTTCAATTCTCTCATAGCTTCCACTCCAATAATCAATATCTTACAAGTCACTCACTGTTTTCTCTGCCCACATTTAGAGTACTAATTGAATTGATATTATGGTCAAATCCTATTCAGTAAAGGCAAACGTCACTAGTTGTGCATGGAAACAGGAAATTGCAGTTCAATTCTGGCAAAAATTTCCAACAAAAGTGTTAAAGATTATTGATCTTAACAGATTGTTGGCAAAAATAAGCAAGAATAAGGCATATTATCTTCCATTAAGAAGAGTACAGGGGCACAATAAGGACACAGAATTGTCAGTGTTCAATCAGTATCAATAAAGGGAAGGTCCTTACAAGATCTTCAGGACACTAGGCAACCATCTTGTACTACTCAACAAAAAGCAACATTTTAGGCTAATTCTCCTGGGTGTCTTACCTCTGGATGAACAAAATTAAGTTCCATTTAGCTGCTTGTTATGCTGCTGTTCATGAATCGCTATTTTTTTCTCTACCTCCTTTTTGATTTCCTCCTGTGTGTTCAGCTAATTGTTTAGCAATGCCATTATTAAAACCCAAATTCTCACTTGCCCAGTAACCCAACAACTTCTCAATTCTCAAAACACCTTGGCTAAATGTTGCCTTCCCTACATTTCACTTCTGAGATTCAGCTATAAAGCAACCATGACACTGAATGATTGGGGGTTCGGAAGGTGTTGGAGATCAAACGAGCATAATTTGGTCCAAAATATCTTTGGATTTTCTTTATGGAATAGATATTTGATTGATTGACCAACTGTGTTATTTACATGCCCCCTGCATGTCCCCCTTATGTTAAACTGAAAAACATAAGCTTCAAAGAAAACAGTTTTGTCTAAAGGAATAAAATCTTATAGGACAGGTAATATCACCAATTCGATATGTAACCCATTAAAGAAGATGCCAAGTACATTTCATGGATTTGGCTGTATCAATCAATACTCAACAGATGGTAGATTGTGAGAAGATCTTGGGGAGTTAAAATCTCTGATAAGCAATCAGTCATGTGGAGGACCTTTGCCATAACTTTTATTCATTACCAAATTCTAGGAAATGAAATGTTAACTCTAAGATGCCATTTACATCTATTTTCCATTATCTTATTATTTGGATTATATGAACTCAAAAGAGGAAAGATAAGTAGTAAACAGATAAAGTTTTGAGGATGAGAATACTTACATGTGGCATATGCACTTTGAGCTCCACAAGACGAATTTGAAGTACTAGACTTCACAGGCTTACCAAAGATAGCTGAGTGGTAAAAATATACTAGCCTTTGGGTGATATGGACTTCCCAGGTGGCTCAGATTATAAAGAATCTTCCCTCAATGCAGGAGACCTAGGTTCAATTCCTGGGTGGGGAAGATCCCCTGGAGAAAGGCATGGCAACCCACTCCAGTATTCTTGCCTGGAGAAAGCCATGGACAAAGGAGCCTGGCAGGCTATAGTTCATGGGGTTGCATAGGGTCAGACACCAAGTGAGCAACTAACACTTTCACTTTCACTTTGGGTGGTACAGAATCCATCACTTAAAAATGCTTTGTCTATAAATGCAGTAGTGTCGTTTAAGATCCATCTGGTAAAGAAATTAGTTACAGTTGCTATTTAGCCATCTGTTGTAAATAACCCAAAACTATTCCCTCACTACTCCATACTAAGTTGCTTAGAATACTGTATGATAAATGGGTCTTAAAGTCTTCCCAAGTTCGTTTGGAGTATTGTGATCATAATACTATTGTGTAGCCCTCCTGTTGTTTGTGAGCTTAGAAAGGAGCATCCAGGGGAGAGTTCTTGCACTTGGAGACAGTGATCGTCCTAATAAAGTACTGAGTTTTAGAATTGCCACCACCTCTAAGTATTCATTTGGCTTTGCCAAAATGAACACAACGTGAAACACTAAAAAGAAAAAAAAAAAGGACTTAACTATAGTCCTTCAGCTGTAACTAACTAGCTAAGTGACATTTAGAAAAATCCTATATCTTATTGCCTTAGGATATTCTCGAAGACCAAGGATTTGGATTAAGATTATTAGATTCTAACCTCTTAGATTCTAAAATTTAATTTTAACTTCACTATGTCACTACTTTCCCATCTTGATTTCCATTTTCACCTATTCAATGGTAAATCAGGGTTTTCCTGATAGTGCAGTTGGTAAAGAATCTTTATGCAATGCAGGAGACCTCAGTTCAATTCCTGGGTCAGGCATATCCACTGGAGAAGGGAAAGACTACACACTCCAGTATTCTGGCCTGTAGAATTCCATGAACTGTATAGTCCATGGGGTCACAAACAGTCGGACAGGACTGAGCAACGTTAGTTCATTTCAGTTGAGTTCAGTCGTTCAGTCGTGTCCAAATCTTTGTGACCCCATGAATCGCAGCATGCCAGGCCTCCCTGTCCATCACCAACTCCCGGAGTTCACTCAGACTCACGTCCATTGGGTCCGTGATGCCATCCAGCCATCTCATCCTCGGTCGTCCCCTTCTCCTCCTGCCCCCAATCCCTCCCAGCATCAGGGTCTTTTCCAATGAGTCAACTCTTCACATGAGGTGGCCAAAGTACTGGAGTTTCAACTTTAGCATCATTCCTTCCAAAGAAATCCCAGGGCTGATCTCCTTCAGAATGGACTGGTTGGATCTCCTTGCAGTCCAAGGGACTCTCAAGAGTCTTCTCCAACACCACAGTTCAAAAGCATCANAGTCTTTTCCAATGAGTCAACTCTTCACATGAGGTGGCCAAAGTACTGGAGCTTCAGCTTTAGCATCATTCCTTCCAAAGAAATCCCAGGGCTGATCTCCTTCAGAATGGACTGGTTGGATCTCCTTGCAGTCCAAGGGACTCTCAAGAGTCTTCTCCAACACCACAGTTCAAAAGCATCAATTCTTCAGCACTCAGCCTTCTTCACAGTCCAACTCTCACATCCATACATGACCACAGGAAAAACCATAGCCTTGACTAGATGGACCTTAGTCGGAAAGTAATGTCTCTGCCTTTGAATATACTATCTAGGTTGGTCATAACTTTTCTTCCAAGGAGTAAGCATCTTTTAATTTCATGGCTGTAATCACCTTCTGCAATGATTTTGGAGCCCAAAATAATAAAGTTTGACAGTTTCCACTGTTTCCCATCTATTTCCCATGAAGTGATGGGACCAGATGCCATGGTCTTCATTTTCTGAATGTTGAGCTTTACGCCAACTTTTTCACTCTCCTCTTTCACTTTCATCAAGAGGCTTTTTAGTTCCTCTTCACTTTCTGCCATAAGGGTGGTGTCATCTGCATATCTGAGGTTATTGATATTTCTCGCAGCAATCTTGATTCCAGCTTGTGTTTCTTCTAGCCCAGCATTTCTCATGATGTACTCTGCATATAAGTTAAATAAGCAGGGTGACAATATACAGCCTTGACATACTTCTTTTCCTATTTGGAACCAGTCTGTTGTTCCATGTTCAGTTCTAACTGTTGCTTCCTGACCTGCATACAGATTTCTCAAGAGGCAGGTTAGGTGGTCTCGTATTCCCATTCCTTTCAGAATTTTCCACAGTTTATTGTGATCCACACAGTCAAAGGCGTTGGCACAGTCAATAAAGCAGGAATAGATGTTTTTCTGGGACTCTCTTGTTTTTTTCATGATCCAGCGGATGTTGGCAATTTGATCTCTGGTTCCTCTGCCTTTTCTAAAACCAGCTTGAACATGAGGGAGTTCATGGTTCACGTATTGCTGAAGCCTGGCTTGGAGAATTTTGAGCATTACTTTACTAGCATGTGAGATGAGTGCAATTGTGTGGTAGTTTGAGCATTCTTTGGCATTGCCTTTCTTTGGAATTAGAATGACAACTGACCATTTCCAGTCCTGTGACCACTGCTGAGTTTTCCAGATTTGCTGGCATATTGAGTGCAGCACTTTCACAGCATCACCTTTCAGGATTTGAAACAGCTCAACTGGAATTCCATCACCTCCACTGTCTTTGTTCTTAGTGATGCTTTCTAAGGGCCACTTGACTTCACATTCCAGGATATCTGGCTCTAGATTAGTGATCACACCATCATGATTATCTGGGTCATGAAGATCTTTTTTGTACAGTAGTACTTTGGTTTTAAAGAAAGTAGCAGGGACTTGAAATCAAAGAAGAACCTTTGAATCACAGATCTTTGAACTTAGAAGATACTTTCATGATATTCTTACCTATTTACATCATTTCTAAGATGAGGAAGGTAAGACAAGGAAATGCATGTAACCTGATTATATTTTTCCCTTAGTCCTTTCCAAAGTACACAGAATGCCTTTTCTTAGAAGGCTTTGAATGCCTTTTATTTCTAAGGCTTTCTTAGATTTTGTCATTCTGACAAAATCTCAAAGATAAAATTGATAAAAGCTGATTTATATATTGAGCTATTTCTTTACCATTATTTTTTCACTTTTTGTCTTTCTTTTCCTATGATTCCATTAAGGTCAAAGACAATTTTGCAAACATGCCGTTGTTGTTGTTGCTGTTGTTCAGTCCCTAAGTTGTATCCAATTCTTTGCAACCCCATGGGCTGCAGCACACCAGGCCTCCTTGTCCCTCACCATCTCTCTGAGTTTTCCCAAATTCATGTCCATTGAATTGGTGATGTCATCTAACCATCTCACCTTCTGCTGCCCTCTTCTTCTTTTGCCTTCAATCTCTCCCAGCATCAGGGTCTTTTACAATGAGTCTGCTCTTCGCATCAGGTGGCCAAAGTATTAGAGCTTGATTTCTCTTAGGATTCACTGGTTTAATTTCCTTGCTGTCCAAAGAACTCTCAGGAGTTTTCTCCAGCATCAGAATTTGAAAGTATCACTTCTTCGGCACTCAGACTTCTTTAAAGTTCAACTCTCACATCCATATATAACTACTGGAAAAATCATAGCTTTAACCAGATGGACCTTTGTTGGCAAAGTGATGCTTTTGCTTTTCAATAGACAGTTTATGCTTGTCATAGACTTCCTTCTAAGAACCAAGCATCTTCCAATTATGTGGCTGCAGTCACCATCTGCGGTGATTTTGGGGCCCACTTATAAGCATCTAAGATAATAATTCTGTCCAGAATATCTACGCTTGGCAACTCATATTGTTTTCTAAGTATCTTTTATTGACCAAAAGAAGGCTTTGCCCATAACAAGCGTTTGAACTGTGGTTCTTAACCACAATCTTATGTTAAAATCACCTGAAGCATTTTAAAAATCCTGGTGCTTATCCTTCTCCACAGACCAACTTAGGTATCAGTACTTTATAAATCTCCCTTGATAAAAATAAAGTACAAAAAAGGTCGAGAGTTACTGCAATGGAGCCCAGTTTATTAAGAATTCTTCCACCTTTTGAGGAACAACACAAGGCTTCTGTCTACCATGTATCTTACCTACAAAAACAAATTTTCACTTACGAAACATTTTTAACTATTAGGCTGGAATAGGCTGAACATTCTTCTTATGCAATCCATACATGTGTTTTTAAATGTTCATTTGCATTTATTTTATTCATTTATCAATTTATCTGTGCTGGGTCTTAGTTGCAACACATGGGATCTTTGATCTTACCTGCAGCATGTGAGATATATTTCCCAGGTTAGGGATTGAACCCTGATCCCCTGCGCTGGGAGAACAGTCTTAGTCCTTGGACCACTAGGGAAGTCCCCTAATCCCTACATATTTTATTGGAAGTTATTTTCAAACTGCCAAAACAGTTTTAACTCAAGTTATTTTGACCCAAGTCTGTATAGTAATGCTGATCAGATCTGGGATAGTAATTGATTTCAATGCATAAAGAAAGATAACTCTCAAGTCTGTCTCCCTATCACACATTTTCATGCTAATTAACCACCTATCAGTGTAACTTTGGGCCATTTTGACTCCCAAAGACACACCTCAGAATTTTAATTTGTCCATTCGTAACCTGAATATCATTGGGGAACATAGTTTGCTCTTGTTTATCAATATGCCCAAGCCAAATGGTACATTTTTGTTTGTGTTTAGTTCAAACCCTGCTGTCTCAGCATATGTCTCATAATCAAATGGTGCCCACACAGTCTCATAGGCAAATAGAAATCCCTGGGTGTTCGCTGCACATGAAATCATTCACTTTAAGGTATTCATTTCCTGATCCATGAATCTCTAACAATGAGCAGGTTTGAGTTTATCAGCAGGCAGCCTTGCCAACGGGTCTGCAAGAATTACCAAATGGACCAGCAGACAATTCAGGAACACCTGCCTGATGCTTCTGTTGTTGGTTGCTTTCCCAAATCAACCGTTTCAGAAGAGGAAGTATGAGCTACAGTTAGATCTCAAGATTTGACACGGTTGCTGAATTGTACTTGAAAGCCATATGCCTACTCAATTTGAGGGGAAAACTGTGTTGTACTGGGTTATAGATTGCTGGTTTTGCCCTAATTTCCAGAGAGATAGTAAACCATATTCACTATAACATGTCCATAGTTTCTTTGAGAATCTCTGGATGGCTTTTATGAGCTACTCTTTAAGTGTAACAACTATCTCTCTGTTAAAGCAAAATCTAACATCTATTTTTGAAATTAGCTGTTTAAACTAAATTATACCTAGAATCTTAAATTTGAGGGTTGAGTCAAGGGACAGTTGGGCTAGACTTGTACTAGAGATAAGAAATTCCAAGCAGACAGCATATCAAAGTGGTATAAAGGAATGTTCTTTTATACCTGTGTCTTTGGTCCACTGTAGTCCGTGTATCCAAAGAAAGGACTGCCTCGATGTAATAACTTAAAGCTAGGGTATAACTGCTTTCTAATTCTTGAAAATATAGATTGCCTAGCACACCTTCATCCACCACTCCCCCAAACAAACTTAGTTGTGAACACATCTTTAGTGATGTCTCTGTGGAAGATACAGTATTCAAACTGCAAATGTTTGTTTTCCAGTACTTCCCAGTACTTCCCTCTTTTAAAAAAAGGCCATATGACTACTTCTAGACAGTGAAATGAGAGAAATGGATGTATATCACTTCTGACCTAGACAGCTGAGAACAAGTTTGTGACCTCCATCACTCCCTTCTTCTGCCACAGTAGTCTAGGAAGGTGCATGCTCTGGAAGGCAGGGTCACAGATAGAAGAGAACTCTCCGACCCACATCAGAGCCTGACCTGGGGGAGAGGCAATCTTGCTGTATTATTGCCACTGTAAGTTTTGTATTATGTTAACTAATGTTAATTATCAGGATTATTGCAATCTTCCTGTCTCAAGAAATAATATCAGCTATACAATTTATTATTTTAAATTTTTTGCTGAAAAAAAAAATGGACATGTTTAATCCTCTAGCCAGTGAAACTGGATCCTCATGATGGGGCTCACCTTTCACTTCCTTTTAGTATATAAAGCAGGGAGAAGATTCAATATTTTCAAACAGCCTAACTGAAATCCAGAAAATATCACTGAATTCTTTGAATACCACAGACAGTATCAGACACATAGTAGATGCTCAATAAAATCCAAGGAGAAGATGGATGGATGGACAAAAAGTATTCACATTTCAATAGGAAATCTCTAGTGAAACCAAACAAAATTTATTTTTCAAAGACTAAAAACTTCTAGACTTTGAGTACTTGAGGGTTTCTTATTTCAAATATCCACTACTTGAGAGGTAGATATTTTCCAGTGGCCATAGTTTGCATACTACGGTTTGCAACCACTTTCTTTTTTGGGTACCAGGAAGAAAGGGGCAAAGTCTTCCCCTGTTTTGTCTTTGAAGGTCTCTCCTCATGACATGACATGACTACTACTTCCCCTGGGTTAACTGCTACTTTGCACTTCCACTGCTCAAATGGCCTGGGCAGAGTTTGCTGTACTGATCTGCTAGAGTGTACAAGCTTTCTTCTCTTCCTGGTCCTATTTGATTCACTCATCACCTTCTTGTTGTAGCTCTTGGGCAGCTTTCCCCTTTCCTCCACTTTCAGAGATGATTCCAGTTCTATGTACTTATGCATCTCTCCCCAAATTCTTTCAGAGTCATGGAAGTTTCTGTCCATTTCTGAACTGGTTGCTGTAATAAATAAAACATTTACTAGTATAAATAAGTGTTGCATTTCTTTTTGACACCTCAAAAATAAAATAAAATAAAATAAATTCCAACAAGCAGAACCAACGCTAACAATTTTAGGTTCAAAGACATCTTGAGTCATTTAAAATCTTAACTATTTCACTCTGAATTCCTCTGGAACCACCTGCCACCATGATAAGTTTTCAGATTAAAAAAAAAAAGGATAATTTTTAGAGAACAACATTCAAGGTACAAGGATGGAAGGTGAAGAAAGAACATGTGGGAGATCAGAGAATTTGGGCTTCAAATATTGATGTTTAATTTACTTCTACAAGTTCAATAAGTTAAACTCACTATATTGCAGGTTTCTCTTTTGTAAAGAGGAATAGTATAATTTATAATTATACTATTTATAATATAGTAATATAATACTTGTATATATAATATAATATTTATACTATATTTATAATTATCTAGTATAATAGTATAATTTTCCTTAATAGGAAAACATTATAGTAAACATATAGTAAACATTACTATTTCTCTCTCATATCAGTTATAATGGATAGTAGAACTTTAAGTTTTGTTGTATTCAATTTTGTTTTGTTATTTTTTCCCATGCTGTTGGTCAGAGCTGCTTTCTTTGGGGTTTCCCAGGCGGCTCATTGAATCTGCCTGCCAAGCAGGAGACTTGGGTTTGATCCTTGCATAGGGAATATCACCTGGAAGAAAAATTAGCAACCCACTCCAATATTCTTACCTGAGAAATCCCATCGACAGAGGAGCCTGGTAGGCTACAGCCCACGGTGTTGCAGAGTTGGACAGGACTTTTAGCAAATAAACAACAACAGTTTTTGTTTTATTTTCTCCCACATTGTCTACCTAGTACATTGGGAGAAAGTTCATCTTCTCGCTCCTCTACCTCCAGCTCTAGCTCTGATAAAGAGCTTTGTCTCCGTTACCTTTATCCCAGAGATGGCACACTTAGTAATAAAGAAATTAGCTCTTTTCAATGATCATGTCCAAAAGTGCAATCTTTCATCATTTTTACATGGAATTGTATCCACTGGACAATTGTAACTCAGTATTGCCTGGATTGGATCATCCTTGACAACGTAGTGAAGTTAGGCTACAATTTGTCTCAATTTAAATGAACTTGAGAATTCTCTCAACTATAGAAGAATTGAGTACATATAAAGGATTACACAAAGGATCTGATTTGTGTTCAACAGTCCATCAGTCAGATGCATCTGCCACCTTAATTCCCAGGTGGCAATGGCTAATGTCTCCCAAAACTTTGGAAAGAGCCTTTATGCTGTCAATGCTGATAGAGATAGCTGGGAAAGCATGCATTTTTATGAAAAGGGTGTGGTCTCTAGTTGTTTCCAAAATTATATATTTTCAAAGTGCCAGAATGCTTGATTTCATGAAAAGATGAAGATAGGGCTCTCATGCCTGACTCTATAAAAAACTTAACCATTTTTTCTAGGAAACTTTGTTGGTAGAAGAGTCTCAGAGTCCACCAATAAGATAAGTAACAGTTTTTAGCATTTTCCCTCTACTGATCCAACATCCACTGGATCATTTAAAAAATATGATAGTTCCAGAGAAACATTTACTTCTGCTCTATTGACTATGCCAAAGTATTTGTGTGGATCACAACAAACTGTGGAAAGTTCTTAAAGGGTTGGGAATAACAGACCACCTACCTGAACTGGACACGGAAAAACAGACTGGTTCCAAATTGAGAAAGGACTATATCAAGGCTGTATACTGTCATCCTTCTTATTTAACTAATACATAGAGTACATTATGTGAAATATTGAACTGGATGAAGCACAAGCTGGAATAAAGACTGCTGGGAGAAATATCAATAAGCTCAGGTATAGAGAAGACACCACCCTTATGGCAGAAAGTGAAGAGGAACTAAAGAGCCCCTTTATGAAAATGAAAGAAGAGAGTGAAATATTTGACTTAAAACTCAACATTCAAAAAATGAAGATCCTAGCATCTTGTCCCATCACTTCATGGCAAATAGATGGGGAAACAATGGAAACCATGACAGATTTTATTTCCTTGGGCTCCAAAATCACTGCAGTTGGTGATTGTAGCCATGAAATTAAAAGACATTCATTTCTTTGAAGAAAAGCTATGACAAACCTAGACAACATATTAAAAAGCAGAACATTACTTTGCTGACAAATGTCCATTGAGTCAAAGCTATGGTTTTTCCAGTAGTCACATATGGATATGAGAGTTGGACCATAAAGCAAGCTGAGTGTTGAAAAATTGATGCTTTTGAACTGTGGTGTTGGAGAATTCTCTTGAGAGTTCCTTAGACTGCAAAGAGATCAAACCAGTCAATCCTAAAGGAAATCAGTGCTGAATATTCATTGGAAGGACTGATGCTGAAGCTGAAGCTCCAATACTTCGGTTACCTGATGCAAAGAACTGACTCCACTGGGAAAAAAAAAAAAAAAAAAACCCTGATTCTGGGATACATTGAACACAAGAGGAAAGGGGGCAACAGAGGATGAGATGGTTGGATGGCATCACTGACTAAATGGACATGAGTTTGAGCAAGCTCCAGTAGTTGGTGGTGGACAGGGAAGCCTGGTGTGCTGCAGTCCATGGGGTTGCAAAGATTTGGACATGACTGAGCAACTAAACTGACTAATACCACTCTGGATCCAAGACTTGATCTTTTGCATTAGGGTAGTCAGCTGAGGGACAAAAGGTAGTTGAAATCCAGCCCCTGCCCTCTAATCAGTGGTGAGCCTATGATCACAAGTCCTCCATCTGGAAGGGTAAAATTCACTTGCAAAAAGCCCCATGCAGGCTACCAATGGCTGATAATCTTGCTCAGCAAGTAGAAATGCTTTTGTTTAGGTGCCTTGTGTCAGGCCTAGTAATGTTTACTAGATAATTGTTCTGAGAGAAAAGAAGGAAGTTACAATACACATGAAGCATGACTGAGTTAGAATTTTCAGTAAATAGTTAAAAGATAACAGTATCTTCAGAAAGCAGAGGTATGATTTTATAGGACAAGGTATTCTCTCCTACATACTTCATTCTCTTGGAATTCAGATAGTTCCATTTTAAGTAATTAACAAAGTTTATAGCAAACTAATAGGCCTTCCAATCTTTTTCTGAAAAAGTCAGTGATAAAATTGCCCATATCTAGATAATTTTCAAAGCTTGTATTGAAAAATGTCTACTAAATCATTCAGCCTTTTCCTTGCAAAATTAATTTGTTTTACAAGACATATTACACAAAGTCAAAAGCTTTACTTCTTATTGGAAACCTTTCTAAACATTATTTAGACAAAAAAAATACAGATTTTTTGCATTATTTTTCTTCCCTAAAAATGTTTTATATATGATTTTTTATAAAATTACTTAGTTAAAGCTGAGATTATGTATATTTATTTCTCAGTATCCCTGCTACCATTTTGATATGCTAGAGCCCAAAATATAAAGCACAGCACTTTTTTTTAATCTTTTCCTAATCTATTTTTATTTTAAAGAATACACTCTATCTTGCTATTCTGTTTTCCAAAATGGGTCACATGCTTTTCAGATATTTTCTTACCTATGAAGTAGAATTTTGAAATATAAACTTGAGAGGTTTGATGTGAGCACCTGCTATTTTTTAATCCCCAAATGCAACCTTGCTTTATATGAAAATTTATAACAACTGTATTTTTTTAAGACAGAATGTGTTTAAAGATTAAAAAATACTGGATGCTTGGGGCTGGTGCACTGAGATGACCCAGAGGGATGGTACGGGGAGGGAGAAAGAAGGGGGTTCAGGATGGGGAACACGTGTATACCTGTGGTGGATTCGTGTTGATGTATGGAAAAACCAATACAATATTGTAAAGTAATTAACCTCCAATTAAAATAAATAAATTTATATTTTAAAAAAAAGATTAAAAAATGATTTTTTAAATAAGACCAGGAAAACTGATAGCAAAATCTATAATTATTATGGTTTATTGAGCAAACTGCTTGCACTTATTTCCATTTTATTTTAAAAATAGTTTTATATATATTTTTTAAGAAATAGATGGAAACCTAAAAGCAGATTCAGATTCATTTCCCCTTCTAGAACTATTTGTCTAAAACTTGCTATAAAATATAATACAAAACACATTATAGCAAAAACAACTCATTTAAAATTTTTTCCCATTAAATCCCTATCACCTGTCACACTGTTCTTTTCTTCCTTCTATCTCTTAGAATATAATATTTAATTAATAAGCATGTATTTGTGTCTTATTTTATATTTAGACTTAGTTTCTCTCCTTCTTACTTCTCTGAACACCTATCCATCTAGACATGACAGATGGATCACATTCCTAAACACTGAAATTAGCAATACTCAGTTTAAATAGTTTAACATGACCTCCTCAGAACCTAGAGAGTGGAAGAGGATAAAGAGTGATGTTTTTCTACTCTTTAGATTTGAAAAAGAGTCTAGAAGTAGACAAGTTCCAAAATGAATATCCTGAGGATATTTTCAGATTCAATCTATAGTTGCAACATATTCAGACAAGTTGAGGTTATTCTAATATGTGGATACTTCGCTGAACTGAACCTCAAAAACTCAAGAGCTATGTCCATCTATAAAGTAGCCTCCGTAGGACATTTTAAACTGTTATCTCCTGAATAAAGTCAAACTGATTCATGTCAATGTATAGCAAAACGAATACAGTATTATAAAGCAAAACAAACTAAAAAATAAAATTTAATTAAAAAAAAAAAAACTGTTATCTCTTTGAGGTCGCATACTTGATTTTTCTAAAGTTGGAGAAACATCCTAAAATTGAGCTGTTCCCCTAGTGAAAAGTCAATTATTCATGCAGCTCTTGAAAACTATTTTTGATGTTTAAAAAACTTTCAAGGAAAAGAAAATAACAGGCAAACAAATTCAAAGTTTCCACATACATTGAGATGGATATCTTCATAATTAAAGAACAAATCTCAGTTTCTTTCTACTAATTGTTTGAATTAAATCTGTGTAAGATTTTGTGGAATATATCCAAATATATTTGCTATGAGTGATGCCTCTACCATATCAGAATACCTTGAAGTTTTGTACATGTAGTGTCTATTAACATATTGTGTCTTTATAATCTAACTGTAATACAATTTGATTGCATCAAATCTCTATGTTTTCTTGAATAAAAGACTATATATTGTTTTTAATCACCATCATAAACAAAGTGGTGGATATTGAAATAGATTTTAAAACTTCTCAAGATTCTTTTCACTTTTCAAAACTTCAAGACTCAAAAAGAGTAAGAGCCAAAAATAAACAACAACAAAATTTAATAGTATTGAAGTTCCTGACCTGGCCATATACCAAATTGTTAATATATTAAAAGATCTAGAATAATTACTTCATGTGTTAGAGTGACTCAGTCATGTCCAACTCTTTGTGACCCCCATGGACTGTAGTCTATCAGGATCTTCTGTCCTTTGGATACTCCAGGCAAGAATACTGGTATGGGTGACTATTTCCTCCTCTGGGAGACCTTCCAGACCCAGGGATCAAAACTGGGTCTCCCCCATTGCAGGAAATTCTTTACCACCTGAACCCACAGGAAAACCCCAGGATATCTACTGAAGGGAATTAGAAATCTCCTTGCTCTTGAATTAAATAGTGTTACAACCAGGATGGCCCAGCTTTCATTCGCCATCTGAGTTGTTGAATATATATAGTAATATCCCAAGTCTTAGGATATTGAGGCTTTACTTGCCTCCAGCAGAGAGCATATTCATCTCAAATAGCATCAGGTTAGCATCTAAATAGAGAAACAGAAATTCCTTAGTACCTAAAATAGAATTTAATTCAAGGAATTTATTACACAAGTGTTACATCAGAAACAAGCTCCATAGACTGAAGCAAGAAAGAGACAAAATACCATTCAGTTCAGTTCAGTTGCTCAGTCGTGTCCAACTCTTTGCGACCCCATGAATCGCAGCACGCCAGGCCTCCTTTTCCATCACCAACTCCCGGAGTTCATTCAGACTCGTGTTCATCAAATCCGTGATGCCATCCAGCCATCTCATCCTCTGCCATCCCCTTCTCCTCCTGCCCCCAATCCCTCCCAGCATCAGAGTCTTTTCCAGTGAGTCAACTCTTCGCATAAGGTGGCCAAAGTACTGGAGCTTCAGCTTTAGCATCATTCCTTCCAAAGAAATCCCAGGGTTGATCTCCTTCAGAATGGACTGGTTGGATCTCCTTGCAGTCCAAGGGACCCTCAAGAGTCTTCTCCAACACCACAGTTCAAAAGCATCAATTCTTCTGCGCTCAGCCTTCTTCACAGTCCAACTCTCACATCCATACATGACCACAGGAAAAACCATAGCCTTGACTAGACGGACCTTAGTCGGCA
The DNA here is from genome assembly GCA_006408695.1 of Aepyceros melampus. NCBI lineage: Eukaryota > Metazoa > Chordata > Mammalia > Artiodactyla > Bovidae > Aepyceros > Aepyceros melampus. Next base: position 225,351 of record SJXQ01010561.1, on the reverse strand, counting down.
AAGTAATGTCTCTGCTTTTGAATATGCTACCTAGGTTGGTCATAACTTTTCTTTGAAACATAAAAGAGAAAAAAACACCTGAGAATTAGCAAGCCAGGACTGGTACAAACATGTGACTCAGTGGAGCTCTAGACTTCAGATAACAGAGTGTGGGTTTTAGGTTGGCTCAGTTCTATCCTAAGACAGGTTCCTTCTTTTTCTGTAGCCAGGGTTAAGAAGAGAGAGGGGAGTATCCTAGCTATAATCTCAATCTCTTTCTTGACAATGCACACCTGATAAAAACACTTATTCCTAGTAAAAGTAGTACCCTTGATTAGTAAACTCAATTGCTCAGAAGTGACAGCCTAGCCTCTCTTTCCAAAAGGATCACCTTGCTTGTGCTCCCTGGGCACACTGCTCCCACTATGTTTCAGCCACTTTCTCCTTCACTGATGCATTTACACAGAATCTGCATCATCTTTTATAGCAATTCAATTTCCCCTAGTGTTATCCAATTCAGGAGACAAGTCTGGATATATCTGAACTCCAGTTATGATTAGAAGTCGAAAACCTGTGCCACTTACAACTCAAAAAAGACAGAACATTCCTATGACAGTTGCAAAGGTCTTGGTACATTATAGGTCCTTTAAGAAGCTCATATTTTATGTAGAGAGAGGTGATGTTACTTCCTTCGCACTCCAATCAGACAACTGACAGTGGCCCTTTCAAAAGAACTGTTTTAGTTCATATGACTATAGCAAAAAAAAATCATAGGCTGGGTGGCTTTTAAACAATAGAAACTTATTTCTCATAGAATTAAAAACTGGAATGTTCAAGAGCAACATTCAGTGTCTGGTGAGTGTGTACTTCACAAACTGCAAATGGCCTTTTCACTATGTCCTTATGTATGGGAAAGAGTTCAGTTCAGTTCAGCTCAGTCACTCAGTTGTGTCCAACTCTGAGACCTCATGGACCGCAGCACACCAGGCCTCACTTTCCATCACCAGCTCCTGGAGTTTACCTAAACTCATGTTCATTGAGTCAGTGATGCCATCCAACCTTCTCATCCTCTGTCATCTGCTTTTCCTCTGGCCTTCAATCTTCCCCAGCATCAGGGTCTTTGCCAATGAGTCAGTTCTTCACATCAGGTGGCCAAATTTTTGGAACTTCAACTTCAACATCAATCCTTCCAATGAATATTCAGGACTGATTTTCTTTAGGACGGACTGGTTTGATCTCCTTGCGTCCAAGGGACTCTCAAGAATCTTCTAAACACCACAATTCAAAAGCATCCATTCTTCAGCACTCAGCTTTCTTTATGATCCAGCTCTCGCATACATACGTGACTAATGTAAACACCATAGCCTTTAATAGATGGACCTTTGTCAGAAAAGTAATGTCTCTGCTATGTAATATGGTGTCTAGGTTGGTGATAACTTTTCTTCCAAGGAGCAAGTGTATTTTAGTTTCATGGCTGCAGTCACCATCTGCACTGATTTTGGAGCCCCCAAAAATAAAGCCTGTCACTGTTTCCTCTGTTTCCGCATCTATTTGCCATTAAATGATGGGACCAGATGCCATGATCTTAGTTTTCTGAATGTTGAGCTTTAAGCCAGGTTTTTTACTCTCCTCTTTCACTTTCATTAAGTAGCTCTTTAGTTCTTCATTTTCTGCCATAAGGGTGGTGTCTTCTGCATATCTGAGGTTACTGATATTTCTCCCAGCAATCTTGATTCCAGCTTGTGCTTCATCCAGCCCAGCATTTTTCATGATGTACTCTGCATGTAAGTTAAATAACCAGGATGACAATATACAGCCTTGATGTACTCCTTTCCCAATTTGGAACCAGTTCATTGTTCAAGGTCCAGTTCTAACTGTTGCTTCCTGACTTCCACACATATTTCTCAAGAGGCAGGTCAAGTGGTCTGGTATTCCCATCTCCTGAAGAAATTTCCACAGTTTGTTGTGATCCACACAGTCAAAGGCTTTGGCGTAGTCAATAAAGCAGAAGTAGAAGTTTTTCTGGAAGTCCCTTGTTGTTTCAATGATCCAGTGAATGTTGGCAATTTCATCTCTGGTTCCTCTGCCTTTCCAAAATCTAGCTTGAACATCTGTAAGTCCACAGTTCACATACTGTTGAAGCCTGGCTTGGGGAATTTTGAGCATTACTTTATTAGCATGGGAGTTGAATGTAGTTGTATGGTAGTTTGAACATCCTTTGGCATTGCCTTTCTTTGGTATTGAAAGGTCATTGTTGAATTACGACCCGGGATTCTTGGCCTCTGGAGGAGAAGAATTCAATCCGGGGCCAGAGACGAGGCTTGATTGCTCAGAGCTTTTGTGTAATAAAGTTTTATTAAAGTATAAAGGAGATAGAGAAAGCTTCTGACATAGGCATCAGAAGGGGGCAGAAAGAGTACCCCCCCTTCTAGCCTTCAGCTGGATGTTATATAGTTACCAGCAGCCTGTTAACTTAGAATGGCACCAGGCCCCTCACCCATAAGATGTGTTTTGGGATAACCTTGGCTCCAAATGGTTTATCTTGGGCCATAAAATGATGAACTTGAATCTTGAAGAAGGGCAGATCACTGTACAAAAATTTCATTTACATAGATTAGAGGAACAATATAGGAGTATAACATACTGGTTTATCAAGTAGGTTCTGAGCCCAAAAGGCAGAACCAACTTGAAGACAGAGTTTGGGGTGGATGCATAGTACATTAGCATAGCTTAAGACAAACATTTCCATAAGAAAAAGGCATTGGTTAACTTCAGGTGAAATCAGATGTCATTATGACAACACAGAATTTTAAGAGAAACATTTTAAATTTATATACAGAAGGAAAAAAAATATCGCTAGTTTGTTTCCTCCTGCTGCTTAAGAGAGATAAAATGTCTGACACTTGCAGACTATCTCCTCCATTTGGAAGACCCCTGGCCTTCCTGCCTGTTACTCTCTCAGTACTGGAATGAAAAGTGACCTTTTCCAGTCCTGTGGCCACTGCTGAGTTGTCCAAATTTGCTGGCATATTGAGTGCAGTACTTTCATAGCATTATTTTTTAAGATTTGAAATAGCTCATCTGGAATTCCATCACCTCCACTACCTTTGTTCATAGTGATGCTTTCTAAAGAGGAGTAGGATTCCTCTTTAATAAGGGTGCTATTTCCATTCACAAATGTTCTACCACCATGACAATTACCTCCCAAAGTCCCCATCTTCTAAGACCATCATATTGAGGGTTAGGATTCCAACATATGAACTTTGGTGGGAGACAAACACACATTACGTAAACTAGGCTATCATGGAGTTTTTTATAAAAGAATTTTGAAACATGGTTGTTTTATTATGTTTGTTAGTTTTAAGCATACAGTGGAGTAATCCATTTTTTATGTATTTGAGTATAGTTCCCCATTTTATACATTAGGTAAGTCTTTGTTGGTTTTCTATTTTATATATAGCAGGTATCATGGAGATTTGAGAGCTACAATCTCTTGGTCAGAGCTCAGGGCCAACCCCCCCCCCCCAGGTTTTTTCACTCAGAGCTTTCAGCAGAGAATACTATCAGCTTGCACCTACGGCCATGAAGCTTTCACACTGTACAACTCTAATGTGCTATTCGATGGTATTGATGGTACCCCAGGAATTGTAAATCAGGGTAATCCTACCCATGTACATAGCAAGTGTTAAATAAATACTTGTTAAATGATAACTTTTGAGGTTAGCAAAGCCTTATGCTATAGAACAGGACAAACATCATTTTATGGAAATTTATTTTATAGAGAAATGGATATTGGTAAATTATCTTAAGAACTTTTCTGGTTAAAAAATGCATTTTACTTGAATAATAATAAGATATGAAATTGCCAGAGGAATGCTATTAATGAATTAGGATCCACATACTCTACTCAATTAAATTATAGAAAAAGGCATGTTGAACATAATGAAGCATCATCTAATTAGAAGGTTCAAAAAGGTTTTTGAAAATCAGGGCTATCATGGAACCTTTTGCCTCAGGATACTGTCATCACAAGTGTCCTTTCTGCCCAAAATGATCATTAGTTTTTTCCCTAATTGCAGAGATGTGGGTATGTTAGACAGTTCTTTCCTGCTCTCTCAAATAGAAGCAGAATTTCTTTTCATTTTCTTTATTCTTTGCTTGCTTATGCAATGTAAGTGGGCATTGATACTATGTGTCCTTATCACATTTGTATAATTTTGTATTGTCTATCTATCTAGGCTTTGGTCATTTTTTTCTTTCTTTCATTTTTTTTTTTTTTTGGTCACACACTGCAGCTTATGAGGTCTTAGTCCCCAACCAGGAATCTAAAGTGCTCTTGGCATTGAAAACGTGGAGTCCTATCCACTGGATTCTTCAGGGAATTCCGTTTGGTTCATTTCTTACATATGATTGCTGCCTTTTGAGAGTCCAGTCTCCACTGAATCCACTTTTATCTTGCTTTCTTATTCTTTTACCACTCCATTCACTGAGCCCAGACTGAGCACAGTGGTGTGGAAACCTATTTGTATGGACTTGCAGATAGAGGGCTGTGAGGCATTTATGCTGCTGCCACAGAGATATCAACTCTGAGTGGCGAAAAGAAGTCATGGATCACACATTATGTATTATTAGACAACATATATGTAACTAACAGCCTTGTGTAAGATTTGGCCCTTAGCCTTGGAAGGAACAGATACAAGTGTATAAATCTTGAATGCTGCTGCTGCTGCTAAGTCACTTCAGTCGTGTCCGACTCTGTGTGACCCGATAGAATAGATGGCAGCGCACCAGGCACCCTCGTCCCTGGGATTCTCCAGGCAAGAACACTGGAATGGGTTGCCATTTCCTTCTCCAACACATGAAAGTGAAAAGTGAAAATGAAGTCGCTCAGTCTGACCCTCAGCGACCCCATGGACCACAGCCTTCCAGGCTCCTCCATCCATAGGATTTTCCAGACAAGAGTACTCTCTAATCTGTCAATATAACAATTGACAGTGAAATAATTGCCAAACTGCCTGGATAAATCTGTACTCTGAGCACCTCAGCCTCCAATTTTAACAGTACTACATGGGAAGTCAACCTATAATCAAAAACTTAATTAGTGAATAGAAGAACAGAAAATGTCAATATTCCTGACATGAGGAAGAGTATGTCACACTGCTGAGCCAGGTTACTCTCCATCACAAGTGAATTTAGATGAACATTTCTAGTTGGCCCCTCCTTTACCTAAGACTCTTTGGCTGACTCTTTTTCTCACTCTTTCTCTCTCTCTCTCTTTTTTGGCTGAAATAATCTGCATCTGTCTATTATTCTGGCAATACTAGCTCTGGACCATTCCAGTTCTTTAATATGTCTGTGCGTTGATTATGCTTCCCAAGTAACTCCAAAAGTAAAGAATTCACATGCAATTTGAGAGATCTGGGTTCGATCCCTGGGTAGGTAAAATCCCCTGGAGAAACAAATGGCAACCCACTCTAGTATTCTTGCTTGGAGAATTCCATGGGCAGAGGAGTCTGATGGGCTACAGGACTACAGTCTATGGGACTGAAAAGACCTGTACACGACTGCGCAACTAACACACACATTGATTGTGCATTATGTACTTATTTCATAGCTTAGGACCTGGAGGCCAATTTTACTTCCCTTGTTTTTAAGTTCTTGGGACAGCCAAATATTGCTGCAATAATGTACTGATTTTTGTTTGGGAACTAAAAATAGCACAGAAAGATATATTAGTAAATTCAGCATTTTCTTTAAAAAAGGAAGCTACTACAATAGAACTGACATAGTTAAATTACCAAGGAGATATTCTTTTACAAATACAAGTCCAATCACAAAGTAGAGGAACACTTAGGTGAAATTTAACTAATTTAAATTCTCAGTTCAGTTCAGTCTCTCAATTGTGTCCATCGCTTTGGGACTCCTTGGACTCCAATATGCCAAGCTTCCCTGTCCATCACCAACTCCGGGAGTTTACACAAACTCATCTCCATTGAGTCGGTGATTCCATCCTACCATCTCATCCTCTGTTGTCCCCTTACCCTTGCACCTTCAATCTTTCTCAGCATCAGGGTCTTTTCCAAGGAATCAGCACTTCTCATCAGGTGGGCAAAGTATTGAAGTTTCAGCTTCAACATCAGTCATTCCAAGGAATATTCAGGACTGATTTCCTTCAGGGTGGACTGTTTGTATCTCCTTGCAGTCCAAGGAACTCTCAAGAGTCTTCTCCAACACCACAGTTCAAAAGCACCAATTCTTCGGTGCTCAGCTTTCTTTATAGTCCAATTCTCACATCCATATATGACTACTGGAAAAATCATAGCCTTGACTAGAAAGACAATTTTTGGCAAAGTATGTCTCTGCTTTTTAATATCCTGTCTAGTTTGGTCATAACTTTCTTCCAAGGAGCAAGCCTCTTTTAATTTCATGGCTGCAGTCACCATTTGCAGTGATTTTGGAGCCCCCAAAATAAAGTCTGCTATTGTTTATACTGTTTCCCCATCTATTTGCCATGAAGTGATGAGACCAGATGTCATGATCTTAGTTTCCTGAATGTTGAGCTTTAAGCCAACTTTTTCACTCTCCTCTTTCACTTTCATCAAGAGGCTGTTTATGTCTTCTTCACTTTCGGTCATAGGGTGGTGACATCTGCATATCTGAGGTTATTGATATTTCTCCTGGCAAACTTGATTCCAGCTTGTGCCTCTTCCAGCCCAACGTTTCTCATGATGTACTCTGCATAGAAGTTAAATAAGCAGGGTGACAATATACAGCCTTGACGTACTCCTTTTCCTATTTGGAACCAGTCTGTTGTTCCATGTCCAGTTCTAACTGTGGATTCCTGACCTGCATATAGGTTTCTCAAGAGGCAGGACAAGTGGTCTGGTATTCCCATCTCTTTCAGAATTTTCCACAGTTTATTGTGATCCACACAGTCAAAGGCTTTGGCATAGTCAATAAAGCAGAAATAAATGCTTTTCTGGAACTCTTGCTTTTTCAGTGATCCAGCAGATGTTGGCAATTTGATCTCTGGTTCTTCTGCCTTGAATCCAGCTTGAACCTCTGGATGTTTACTGTTCACGTATTGCTGAAGCCTGGCTTGGAGAATTTTGAGCATTACTTTTCTAGCGTGTGAGATGAGCACAATTTTGCAGTAGTTTGAGCATTTTTTGGCATTGCCTTTCTTTGGAGTTGGAATGAAAACTGACCTTTTGCAGTCCTGTGGCCACTGCTGAGTTTTCTAAATTTGCTGGCATATTGAGTGCAGCACTTTCACAGCATCATCTTTTAAGATTTGAAATAGCTCTACTGGAACTCCATCGCCTCCACTAGCTTTGTTCATAGTGATACTTCCTAAGCATTTAAATGTAATTACATTCTATTAATATCAAAATGTATACAATTGGAATGTTTATTTATTTGTATGTTTGTTTTTATCTCACATGTGGGCTCTTCCTCCCTCTGATAATTTGAGCATTTTTTAATTACAGCTCCTTGGTACATAGAAAGTTTTGCTTCTTTTGACAAATGTTCTCCTAGCTGGTGAGTTTCAGAGCTCCCAACTCCCTTTCTTAAATGTTCTGTCTTTGGCAACATTTCTTTTTTGAAACCTCGAGATGTTCTATTACTCTTTCCTCCAAGGGTCCTTAACTCTTACCCTAGAACAAATCACATCTTTCCTACAATAAATAAACATACAAATAAATACATGTATAAATAAATAAAATACCTTTCTTCATTCTATCTTAGTCATTCAAAAGTCTATTAATATACCAGAAAAGGATTTTAAAATATATATGGGAAAATAATTGCAATATAAATATGTATTTCTATTCAAATGCATACAGAAATTGAGAGCAAAGTTTCACCTATTACTTTGGGTTTAAGATTTTGGATTATGTTTGATGCTCTCTTTCTATTGTTTCACATTTTCAGAATGTTTACTGTGAATACACTCTTTTTATATATCAGAACAAATAGGTATTCTTTCTCTCTTTTTAAGCATTACATTATGTAAATATGTGAATGTGCATGTACTTGTGTCTCTGTGCAGAGGGTAGCAGGAACAGAGAAAAAGAGTAACCCACTCCCTATTTGTTCAGATTCATCTACATAACTTCTTAAAGGTAACAGCTTCCATGAAGTGCTGATCTGAGGATTTGAGGAAGGACAGTGACATGTGGTCCTCTATAAGAATGCTGGTACCTTTGAAAGCTGGAGAAATGTATACTCTACTATGTTCTTTTCTCTCAGTCTATCAATTTATTTTTCCCTGTGGATGTTCATTAAATTTTTCCAAACATAAAAAAATATTAATTTCATTTGTAATATATGACATATTTCTAGTATCATTAACCTCTTATCATAAGATTGAATTTTTGCAATGTATGCTTTTAAGAATTTGCTGCATTCTTAAGTATGACAACATTATGTCTTAGAGTTAAGATGTGTTTTGTTTACTTCTCCAAAAATGCATGTTTAGTTTTATGATAGAAATCAGTATAAAACTAAAATTAACTGCATGCAGTCTAGAGTGTAGACATGAATAGCTTCAATATGTATGTATCAATATATATACATTATTTAATCTCTATATGGATAAACACAAGCATATTTCATTTCTTAATTAAGGAATACTCTTAAAACTACATTGTACTCTTAAAAATAGAGTGATTGTGTTTTCCAAAGTGACAGAATTCACATTATAACAAAAATAGAGGCAAAATGACACACTGTAGGGAATCAGACCTGTCTTGGAAAAATCAAGAACTATATAGCATACATCAGTCAGTTCAGTTCAGTTCAGTCACTCAGTCGTGTCCGACTCTTTGCGACCCCATGAAACGCACCACACCAGGCCTCCCTGTCCATCACCAACTCCCAGAATTCACTCAGATTCGCGTTCATCGAGTCAGTGATGCCATCCAGCCATCTCATCCTCTGCCATCCCCTTCTCCTCCTGCCCCCAATCCCTCCCAGCATCAGAGTCTTTTCCAATGAGTCAGCTCTTCGCATGAGGTGGCCAAAGTACTGGAGCTTCAGCTTTAGCATCATTCCTTCCAAAGAAATCCCAGGGCTGATCTCCTTCAGAATGGACTGGTTTATGAATGATATGCCCAGGGAATGTCCTTCACATAGCTATAATTCTTCAGTAAAGGATATTTTGTTCTCCCATTCCAAATTTTAAAAGTTTAAATAATAATAATATAGCTCATAATTTTTACCACAGTAGTTTTCATAACTAACATTTCCAGGTTGTTTATGCTAAATTATTTGCCTTTGAGCTTGTTTGATCAGCAATTTTGACGGATTGTGTCTTGTCTGAAGGAAGGGATGCTGTACACTGTAACACTGCATGGCCATTTTATGTGCATCTTATAGCAATGTTAGAACTCAGCACAGAATCTGGTCAGGTCTGATACACGAGTTGAATAAGAGAAAACTGACATAATAAATATCTTCAAAGTTTAGATTCTTTGAGCTCAAATTCTTGCTCTACCCATTCAGTTCAGTTCAGTTGCTCAGTTGTGTCCGACTCTTTGTGACCCCATGAATCGCAGCAGGCCAGGCCTCCCTGTCCATCACCAACTCCCAGAGTTCACTCAGACTCATCTCCATCGAGTCAGTGATGCCATCCAGCCATCTCATCCTCTGTCGTCCCCTTCTCCTCCTGCCCCCAATCCCTCCCAGCATCAGGGTCTTTTCCAATGAGTCAACACTTCACATGAGGTGGCCAAAGTACTGGAGTTTCAGCTCTAGCATCATTCCTTCCAAAGAAATCCCAGGGCTGATCTCCTTCAGAATGGACTGGTTGGATCTCCTTGCAGTCCAAGGGACTCTCAAGAGTCTTCTCCAACACCACAGTTCAAACGCATCAATTCTTCAGCGCTCAGCCTTCTTCATAGTCCAACTCTCACATCCATACATGACTACTGGAAAAATCATAGCTTTAACTAGACGGACCTTAATCGGCAAAGTAATATCTCTGCTTTTGAATATGCTGTCTAGGTTAGTGATAACTTTTCTTCCAAAGAGTAAGTGTCTTTTAATTTCATGGCTGCAGGCACCATCTGCAGTGACTACCATTACTAATAATCCTGGTTCCATTATTTAGATTCTCTAAGCTTCAGTTAATTTTTCCATAAAGTGAAAATAATAACACCCACCTTATATGGTTATTGTTAGGACCAGATGGCATAATTTGTTTAAAATGCAAGACATATGTCCTGGTATAGAAAAACACCCCAAATATTTGCATTTTGGTTGGTAAGATGGCATAGTTTTCTGTATCTGGAAGTCAATCTGTCATTGCATAGAGGCAAGATACTGTCTTGAAGTGAATATTTAAGAGTTAAAAATCTCAAAATGATCCCATATGTTAGACTCAAGTGATATAGTACAATCTGATTAACTTACAACTATTCTCTTAAAATTTTAATTTGAAAATTTTATTGTGAACAAACCAAACTACTGTATATTAGAAAAAAAATTTTTTCAAAAAATGAAGTAAAAATGGCTTTAGGTAGAATTCTTGCCTTCAGTTCAGTTCAGTCACTTAGTTGTGTCTGACTCTTTGCGACTCCATGAATCGCAGCACGCCAGGCCTCCCTGTCCATCACCAACTCCCAGAGTTCACTCAGACTCATGTCCATCGAGTCAGTGATGCCATCCAGCCATCTCATCTTCTGTCGTCCCCTTATCCTCCTGCCCCCAAACCCTCTCAGCATCAGAGTCTTTTCCAATGAGTCAACTCTTCACATGAGGTGGCCAAAGTACTGGAGTTTCAGCTTCAGCATCATTCCTTCCAAAGAAATCCCAGGGCTGATCTAAGCAAAAGGCTGGCCCCCATGTCAGTAACTTCATGGTGTGACCTTATTTATCCTGAATATTAAACATTGTGTTGGGATATGCATTTCGCTTAAATCTGAACATCTTTCCCTTCTTGGTAAGCATACACATCTCAGGGGTATTATTATTTGCTAGTGTACTGCAATAACTTGTGGCCAGAATTTATAAGGGATATTTCCAAAGCTTCTTTCCTCTTGACATTAACTTTTATTGAGAGTCTATCATGTGTAGGACTCAGCACCTATTTTTTCCATTTGCCCTTTATGGAAATTCACTACTACCCTGAGGTACATGCATTGTGTATGTCCTTTGCTTTGGACTGTTCCTGATCAACTGGTCCTGGCAGCGAAATTCCCATACAGGTGTTGAGCATCTGAACTGAAACTTGATGTTCACTCATCACTTCCCTGTAGGCAGTGACAGCCTCAGTCTTTTATCTTCCAGTTTATTCTTCCTTCTCACAGACACAAGCAGATTAACGTATCCCAAGAGGCCAATGTCTTTAGTTGCTGAAGCCACTCAATACTTATTACCTGACAGTGTTTGAAAGTGAGACTTATTTATTTATTTCCAAATGCTACCTGCTAGGATATCTTCATGAGATACATGTGTCATTTTGAGGGAGACCCTGGAGGGACAAAAACTCCCAGCTTCTCAGGTTGCCTGAAGCTGTCAAGACTTACCAAGTATAATTTTATGGCGGCCCTTCTTCCATTTTAGACTCCAAGTTCAGACCCAGTTTACATTCTAAAAGTAATGTGAACTATAAGGAATGATATGGCAGTGGTTGAGGATGGGCATTGGGGAACTCTAACAATGTGAAAATTTTGGTTCTAAATGATATAAGGTGGCTGTCTACACAGACTTAAATCTCAAGATAATTATCCTTCTTCATATCTTTGTGACAGAGTCTTGGCCTCAGCAGCAGAGTGTGTCATTCTAGCAACTTCTGCCACTTTGTTGTGGTGATTGTGAATTGATGCTTGACACTGATAAGGTCTAATTTCCCAGTGGACTTTGGGAAGGGGCTGACATGGTATGGATCACTATTCCTGCACACATGGGCTATTTATATAATTGTCACCTCTGTTCAAGGAGGACACTACAGGCAGCAATTGCTATCTGTGTGTGTGTTTGCCTGAAAATTAAAATATGTGTTTTTGTTATTCTTTTTTCTTTTATACTAGGAATAATATCATGTTATTATTGAACAACAATGAGACATGGTTGGCAAGAAATCTGAACTAAAGAAGGATAATAAACTGGCAAGTGAAAATCAGATCTGTAGCTCTAGAGCATCTTTGGTTGACAAAGCATTCTTGTTTGATTTGCATGATACCCCTTTGAGGTATATAAGAAATAAGATGCTGTGATTAGTCCCATATTTCAAAAATAGGAAAGTGAAGATTAGAGAAATTTGGTCACATTCTACAGAGATGTGATGGAACCTAAATACAGAGCCAGTATTTTCTTATTCCTACATTCATGGGCCAAATCATACTGCCATCAGAGATCTCGTAGTTCTGTGAGAGGATGGAAGATGTATAGAAATTGAAATCTATGGCATTATAGGTACAAGAACAGAAGTATGGGGTTGGCATAGTAGAAGAAGCAAAGAAGGAGAAAATTTCAGTTGGAGTAAAACAGGTGGGATCAAGGAAGATTCAAATAACTAAACACTCACTTGGATATTTCCTTGTTCTAAAAGAGAACATTGGCATTTGACAAGCTTCATAAAACTATATTCCAACATAAAAAAATTGTTCTGGTTAAAGACCAATGGCAAAGCTGTTTTTGACATTATTGTAATAAACTTTGTGAGAGCTTTCCTATAATGATTGAATGTAATTGTTGCAATGGATTGTGAGGCATTATGATGGATTCTAACAAAAAGGAGAATCTGCATATTCATTATGACTTTCAAGAATGATGAATTTTTCAACTACAAAGAAATAGGGCAGTCAATTGAAAGATTGTCAGGCAACATTATAGACATCCATGGCTTAGGAGTTTGATATAAACAATAAAAAAAAGCATTTTACAGCAGAGGAGTGCATAGTCTGGGCTGGTGAATGTAGGCCCCATTTCTAAATCTCAAGCATGTACCTCCCCAGGGAAAAGCACTTTTAAGATCCATAGATTTTTAAAACAGAGAGGTAGAAAATATTCCAACAGCCTCTCAGGTCAAATACATCTGTAGCAAGTGGGTAAAAAATAAGTACTGTAGTGTATGGCAGAGGGAATGCTTAATGGTATGTAGCATCCTGGATTGGAGAGGAGTTTGGGGGGAAATGGATACATGTACATATATGGTTGAGTCCCTTCACTGTTCTCCAGACACTGTTACAACATTGTTAATCAGCATAATTAACTATGTTAGATTATACTTTGACAATTGTCATATCAACAACCATTAAAAAAGTATCAAATTTAGTGAATTTGAAGATAAAAAGTAAAATTTTGGCATTTGGCTTTATTATTTCAAGAAAGGTAAAAATACAGCTGAAACAGCTGAAACATATATACACACACACACACACACACACACACACACACACACACACACACACACACACACAAGGATTTGTGCAGTGCATGGAGAATGTGCTGTGATAGATCAAACATGTCAAAAGTGGTTTGAGAAGTGTCATGCTGGAGGTTCACACTATTTGATGCTACATGGTCAGGTGAACCAGATGAAGCTGATAGCAATTAAATTGAGAACAATCAAAATCATATCAAGCAGAATATAGCTAAAAGACTCAAAATATCCAAATTAAGAGTTGAAAATCATTTGCACCAGCTTGGTTATATTAATTGCTGTGATGTTTGGGTTCCACTGAAGTTAAGTGGGAAAAAAGAAAGAAACCAACCTTCTTGACTGTATTTCCATATGTGATTCTCAACTTAATGAAATGTTCCATTTTTACAGCAAATTGTAACTGGTGATGAAAAATGAATACTGTACAATAAAATTGAATGGAACAGATCATGGGTCAAGCAAAACTAGCCACCACCAACCACATCAAAGGCCGGTCTTCATCCAAAGGTGCTGTTGTGTATATGATGGGATTGGAAGGGAGTCCTCTATTATGAGATCCTTATGAAAAACCAAATGATTAATTCCAAGAAGTATCATTCCCAAGTAGATCAACTGAAAGCAGCAATCAATGAAAAACATCTGGGATTAGTCAACAGAAAGTGCATAAACTTTCATCAGGATAATACAAGACAGCGTGTTCCTTTGATGACTAGGCAAAAACTGTTAGAGTCTGTCTGGGATGTTTTGATACATCCATCATATTCACCAGACATTGCACCTTTGAATTTCCATTTATTTTGGTTTTTACAAAATTGTCTTAGTGAAAATAGTTCAATTTCCTGGAAGACTATGAAAAATACCTGGAACAGTTCTTTGCTCAAAAAGATAAAAAGTTTTGGGATGATGAAACTATGAAGTTGCCTGGAAAATGGCAGAAGGTAGTGAAACAGAATGGTAAATACATCGTTCCATAAAGTTCTTGGTGTAAAATATGCCCTTTATTTTTATTTAAAAACTGAAGGAATGTATTGGACAGCCCAATATTTATATCAGGAGTTTCTCATCTTTGTGTGTTGAGTGACTACTGAACTGAAATTGAGGGTATGACCAGGTGGTAGGGCTACAGGACTTAGAAATGACGATGGAGTATTTAGGATTCAAAGTGACACGTTAGTATTTTTTAATGTGATATATATATTATTATAATCAATGAAAATTAGATTACTAACTTCTGAGTGAAGGCCTGATAGGAGGAGTTTGCAAAATATCTAAAAGCTGATCACAAAGCGGACACTTCTTCATGGGGTTACATACTTGAGATGTATATAATCCCTTCAAAATCAGTGGTATTTCCCCAAACCAAATTCATTAGCCTCCATCCTCAAGCTGGTCTATTTTTCTGAGCTTTCCCTTTACTCAAGTTCCTCTGTTTCCCAGAGGAAAATCTAATCTCACATGCTCAAAATATGCTTGTTTCTCTAACTCTTCAGGAGACTTGTATTTCGATTCTACCTCCATAATATGGCTTACATTGAAACCCCTCTGTTCTACTCCAGCAGTCACTTCCCTTCCATCAGATCCGTCAGAACCCCAAAAGTCTTCAGCTTTGAGACTACAGTGGTCTTTTCACAGAAAGACATGCCTCATCAACTACAGTCATCACCCTTGATGTGAACCGAGATACATCAACCTGCTCGACATGAAAACTCTGATTGCTTTATTTCTGTTAAAACAGCAACAGCAACAACAAAGAAAAAAAAATCACAGCAACTAAAAACTAATATTTCTACTGATGGTGGATAGAATTGAATCCCCCATGCTAGAGCTTAGAAATTTCTGAAAACCAGTCTCAAAGATCCTAGTTTCATTTTTCACTGTAGTTTTCATGTACCTTAGATCACATAAATACTTCTCTGACCTTCACTTGACCTTCATTCTTATACTGTTTCCTCACTGTAGAATATCTTTAGTCTCAACCATCACTTAGGCCAATAAAACATAATGAATGCTCAAATCAAAGGCTATCTATTAAAAGTGGCATTAGAAAGTGGGGGAGTTATTTTCAGGTTGAATGCATTATTTAATAAATGTTAAAGAGTTTGAATTCTGACCCTGCTACTCCTTAGCTTTGTGATCTTGGACAAGTCATATTACCTCTCTGATCTATTTATACCACTCATCCATAAAATGAAGATAATGAAAGTTCTTTCCTCATAGAACTGTTGTGAAGACTAAACTAGTTGATATATGTCAATTTTTTAGAACAATGTACAAAGTATTTTAGCATAGTTACTTTGTAGAACTCGAGCACTTCCAAAAAAGCCTCTGGGACATCTCATGAACAATAATTTTTTTTTTTTCCAGTACCATGCTCTTCTTCACAGATGTTGTCAGTGAAGGTGTGAAACTGGGATTAAAATTATATAGATGGGCATTGCAATTGCCATGTGAAATTTTGAATTTTTTCTTTTTGAAACTAATCCATAAACTCTAGTTCTCCCAACTCATTTTAATATTTTGGATGTGAGTAAGTGATAAGATTTGACTTATTCTTCTTGATTCATCCATCATTCAATTATTTACTAAGCATATACTTCATACTATATTAGTTTCCTATTGCTGCTAAAGCATATTACCACAAACTTAGATGCTTAAAATAACAAATTCATAATTCTACAGTTCTGGAGATCAGAAGTCTGAAATCGGTCTCATAACTAAAATTAAGGTGTCAACAGAGCCACATTATTTGCTGGAGGCTCTAGGAAGAAATTTATTCCCTTTTCCAGGGTCTTCAGTTCAGTTCAGTTCAGCCGCTCAGTCATGTCCAACTCTTTGTGACCCCATGAATCGCAGCCTGCCAGGCCTCCTGTCCATCACCAACTCCTGGAGTTCACACAAACTCATGTGCATAGAGTTTATCTATGTTCCTTGTTTCATGGAAAGCCAAAACCAACAACAGCTAGGTAGTCTTTTTCACATTCTTCACTCTGACACAGAGACTTCTGCCTCACTCTTCTATGTTTACATTTGGTATATTATATTGGACCCATTAAAGATATTCTTCCTATTTTAAGGTCAGCTGATTAGCAACACTTATTTCTTCTGCAACCTTAATTCCCCTTTTCCACAAACATAGCACTTTCAGAGGTTTGAGAGGTTAGGATGGTGGACATTTGGGGGTAAATTATTCTATCATATGAAATTATCATAAATCATGTATTTTTAATGAGAAAAAATTGGAAGACAATGCTGCTGCTGCTGCTGCTAGGTTGCTTCAGTCGTGTCTGACTCTGTGCGACCCCATAGATGGCAGCCCACCCAGCTCCCTCATCCCTGGGATTCTCCAGGCAAGAACACTGGAGTGGGTTGCCATTTTCTCCTCCAGTGCATGAAAGTGAAAAGTGAAAGTGAAGTCCCTCAGTCCTGTCTGACTCTTAGCGACCCCATGGACTGTAGCCTACCAGGCTCCTCCATCCATGGGATTCTCCAGGAAAGAGTACTTGAGTAGGGTGCCATTGCCTTCTCCGTGGAAAACAATACCATTGTGCAATTATATTCTAAATTGGAAGAAAGCTGAAGGATTGGATGAAAATTATCACTATTTACAGGCTATCTCTCTCCTTTTAATGGATCTTAGTTCCTTTCATGTCCTGAATGATTTTGTAGATTTTGATTTTAATGATTTTTATTTGAGGGTGCCTGACATTATTTACCCTCAACAAGTAAATATACAGAGCACCTAATTCATGCTCATCCCATCCTAGATATTGACGTAGATAGAAAATAAGTACTATGATAAGAGGGAGGAATGAACAATATCTGAATCAGAGAAGAATGTCTTTATACTAAAGACTAAAATAATATTAAAGACTAAAATTTCTATTAATAAAAAAACACATCATATATACAGACAACAGTATTTTATCCTTTGATATTCTCCTTGTCAAACATGAGTTATGAGACGAAAATAAGAACTAGTAGGGAGTTATATATCCAAATATTATACTTTTATCTTTCTTTTTCTTATATATGACTGAATGCTTCAGTTTCTACAGCATACCTTGTTTAAAATCTCTTTGCAAAAATTGCAGTATATTCAGAAACCTTTAGACACATTTGCTGTCTGTGAAATGAGGATACAAACATTTGTACTTCTCCTCTTTGAGACATGAGGATGGATGGCAAAAATCACTTGTACAATACTTTAGTGTCTTGGAAAAGGAGCCCATCGAAATAGAAATTATTATCATCAGAAGAGTCATAACAGTCTTCCAACTGTCATTGTTATAGTGGAAAATGGTGATTCATTCTACTCCCCTTCTCCTTTGTCCCGGTGGATAGAAATCAGCTTATTAGTTTCTTAGTGTAACTGACAGTGTCTCCTTTATAAAACCCATTCCCAATTCACATTTCCACTGAAATTTTAATCCAGTGAATTATATTTTCTTCTCTCTATTGCCAATTCAAAATCGTTCTTTGGTGACTGTACTCTCTGCCTTCTAGTTCTCCTTCAGGAAGTAGAATTACTTTGAGAAAAGATAGAGCAGAGCCTGCTGTGGACATTTCAGTTTTGTGCCATTAGCAGTGAAAGAGGATGGGTTCTGACCCGTTTATAACACTTATGCTCCCAAGAACAGTCACTCATATGAGAGTTAGGTAAAGAGGAGGGGGGGTGTCTTTCTATTCAAGTTATGTTCATGAACTCTTGAAGGCCACTTTGTCTGTCTAGCATTGTGCAGGAATTAACAGCCTCACCCAATGACTCTTTGTAGTTGGTTTATAAATAACCTAGTTCCCTTTCCTTTTGGATAGAGTAATTTGAAGCACCTGATTTTGTGTCCCTCCAAGGTGCTGTTTGCCTCCTAGATTCTAGTTGCCTCCTAGGCTTACCAATTTGTGTTCCCAGCATCACTTCCCACTCTGGCACCTCCCATGTAAACTCTGCGCATTTGAATCCTTGCCTCAGAGTTTACTTCTGGGAGAATACAACCTAAAACAAAAAACAACTTCCTATATCTGATTACGCATGTCTGACATAACACTTAGAGTTAAAATCAAATTTCTTTTTTCTTCATGTCTTTCTACCCTCATCTAAATCACTTTAGTGTCTCCTTTCTGATTCCCTAAAGTACACCTTGTTTTTACTTCATAATTTACTATGTCATGATAATAATATTGATTTGATGTTGTATAATGCTATATGCCAGAATGCTTTGAGCTACAGAATCATTAACCGATATATTTTGCCTTATTATTTTTCACATATTTTGGCTAGATTTACTCAGTGATATTTTAAGGTCCTTTATGAAAACTATTGGGCTTCCCTAGTGGCTCAGACGGTAAAGCATCCGTCTACAATGCAGGAGACCCGGGTTTGATCCCTGGTTGGGAAGATCCCTTGGAGAAAGAAATGGCAGCCCACTCGAGTATTCTTGCCTGGAAAATCCCATGGACCTCGGAGCCTGGTAGGTTACCGTCCATGGAGTCGCAAAGAGTCAGATACAACTGAGCAACTTCACTTTCTATCTTATGAAAACTATATGCAGAAATAATTGTCACATATACTGGTAAAGATTGGAACTGAACATGTGATACATTGAACCAACTGTACTACACTCGATAAAATGCACACCAATAATTAGAGAGCAGAAGTTTAGTATAAAACTTTGATAATAAAGTTGCATACCCTAACTCTTTTAAACTGCAAGGCATATTTTGTTCCATATTCTATGTTTCCACTTGCCATAATTTATTGTATTTCTAATTTTTGCTCATAGTTTTACAGATGGAAAAAAAAATTTCAGGGAAATGAAATAGCTATTTACCTTTTTGGTTCATTTGACATTTATCTCTGTGTTTCCTTTCTACACAAAATTTCTACCTACCACATCCCCAAATACAAACTCTATGATTTCAAACTTTTACATAGCCAACCCCAGGATATGATAAGTGGCAAATGGAGAATTTGACAATTAAGAGCAGAAATCCTAATAAGATAGGGTGAGAAGTAATGAGAGAGATGAACTTTGTAGTATACCAAAGAATTGAGTTGTTAGTTGATCAAATGGAAAGTATCACATGATAAACGTTACATATCACTTCCCTACTTGTCGACAGAAACCAGAAATGAGTCTCTGTGTCTCAGTAAGAGATGTGCATTTGGAGTGAATTGTGGGCAGAAGTAGTAGAGGGAAGTAGGAACCTAAAAAAATACACCATATGGGATTATCTTGGCAAGTACAGATTAAATTTTTAACTGAAAATGTCTCTTTTACAAAAAAGACAAATAGAACACAATTAGTGAAATAAATTATTTTTGCAGGTAAAAATGTTAAAAGCATTATATTTGGATAAGAATTGCATCTCTCTGTAAATTGATCTTTTCCCATCACATAGACCTGATGCATATTGTTGCAGGATTGTGAATCAAGCATGAGGACAGTATTGATGTTACTTAAAAAAAAAAATGGGGTAATAGGGCAACACGTTGGATATTAAAGACCTAAAAGCAAGAGATGCTGAATCAAATTTCCAATAACAAGTCCCCTGAGACATCCAATTCTACCATTGAGCCAGTTTAAAACAAAAAAGCAAAGGATGTCAACAGCAGTAATATTGAGATGCATTAACTGTAAAATTGTGCTAGTGCATATAATGACAGTCATAGGACTAATAACACTTTGCAATTAAATAGCACTTAACTTCCTAGGAGTTCAAAGTGCTTCCCAATACAATATTGAACAACCTTGTGATACAAAGAGGAAAAAGCTTACACAGATCCCACTGATTAAAACAGTGTTTTAAACGTACACCACTCGGATACAGCTTCTTATAAAAAATGACAAGAAATGCCAAAATACTTGAGCTCACAGCCCACTTAGAAGAGAGTTGGACTCTCAAAGACAGCTGGTGACACAATTAAAAGAACTATGATTGCCCCTTATTATTCAGCTTCAAAACTCCAGTCTTTTCCTGGTTCTGCACTAACTGCCTGAGTGGCCAAGTTCACTTTTCTAACTGCCTCTGTCTCCTCACCTTTAAATGGAAGATGGTGCTCTTCTGTGTACAAGCACCAGGATTCAGTTGAAGAGTTCATTTTTTATTGTTCCATACTGAACATTATCATTAATCTTGTAGGACATTTAGGTACATAACTGAGTACATGTTATTCATAAGACTTTCAACTGTACAAAATAACACTGTCATTTAATGAATCTTGTTTCCAAACACTACAAATCTCTGACTTGTCAATCTCACTAGGATGTTTCATCACTACCATTTATAATTGAAAGCACTTTGAAAAGTACGGAGCATTAGATAAGTCAGTTATTGTTATTAACCTAATTTCCCTTTATCACCCATTATGGATCCATCATCCATGAATTTATTAATAGATAGGATAATAAACTGGAGATTGCTTACACTAGAAAAGGAAACACATTTCCAAAATGAGAGCCTTCTATGAAATGCCTGCTCTTTGAAATGTTTCCATCTTACTTGACAATAAGTCATTTGTGGAAAAGTATATGCTACGCCATGGTCTTGTTCATTCCTTTATAAGTTCACAATTTTACATGATCACTGATGGAGATGAAGATTATTGGTGGAGGATAATTTGCCTTACTGGTGTTGAGATGAATAATCTTAACATGGATATTGAATTAATGATTCTGGTTTCTACTCTGGCTTTTTTGCTATCTACCTCTGGGGGTCATGGTAAGTTAATAAAAGTTTGTGCTAACCTGGTGACCTCTTCTTGTTCTTGTTTAGTCACTTAGTCATGTCCAACTCTTTGCAACCCCATGGACTACAGCACAGCAGGCTTCCTTATCCTTCACCATCTCCCAGAGCTTGCTCAAAACCATGTCCATTGCATTAGTGATGCCATCCCAAAATCTTATACTCTGTTGTCCTCACTCTTGCTTTTAATCTTTCCAGCATCAGGATTTTTTTAGTGAGTCATCTCTTCACATCAGGTAGCCAAAGTATTGGAACTTCAGCTGCAGCATCAGTCTTTCTAATGAATATCCCAGATTGATTTCCTTTACAATTGACTGGCTTGATCTCTCTGCAATCCAAGGGACTCTCAGGAGTCTTGTCCAGCACCATAGTTTGAAAGTATCAATTCTTCGACGCTCAGCTTTCTTTATAGTCCAATTCTCACATACATACATGACTACTGGAAAAAAACATAGCTTTGATTAGATGGACCTTTATTAGCAAAGTAATGTCTCTGTTTTTAAATATTCTGTCTAGGTTTGTCATAGCTTTTCTTCCAAGAAGCAAGCGTCTTTAATTTCATGGCTGCAGTCACCATCTGCATTGATTTTGGAGCCCAAGAAAATGAAATCTCCTACTGTATCCATTGTTTCCACATATTTTTACCATGAATTTATGGAACTAGACGCCATGATCTTAGTTTTTTGAGTGTTAAGTTCTAAACTAGTGGTTTTTTTAATATAAATTTATTTATTTTAACGAGAAGTTAATTACTTGACAATATTTTATTGATTTTGCCATACCTCAACATGAATCTGCCACAGGTATATACACAATGGAATATTACTCACTCATTAAAAAGAATAGATTGGAATCAGTTCTAATGAGGTGGATGAAACTGGAGCCTAAACCAGTTTTTTAACTCTCATTGTTCACCTTCATCAAGAGGCTCTTTTGTTCCTCTTTGTTTTCTGCCATAAGGGTGATGTAATCTGAATACGTGAGGTTATGATATCCCTCCTGGAAACCTTGTTTTCAGCTTGAGCTTCATCCAGCCTGGCATTTTCCACGACCTAATCAAGAAAGTATAAATTATAATACTATAAAAGAAGCATGATAAACAGTTTGACATAGTTTTATTAAACATAAATTATTATAGACAGGTATATTTTGGATGGTTTGCTCACCAAAACTTTTGTAGAGTCGTGTGTTGAAATCAAACTAGTTAGTTTATTTAAGGGCTTCCCTGGTGGCTCAAACAGTAAAAAATCCACCTGCAATGTGGGACATCTGGGTTTGATCTCTGGGTTAGGAATTTCCCCTGGAGGAGGGCATGGCAACCTACTCCAATATTCTTGTCTAGAGGATCCTCATGGATAGAAGAGCCTGTTGGGCTACAGTCCATGTGGTCGCAAAGAGTCAGTTGTGACTGAGTGACTGAGTGCACACACACACACACACAAACACACGCAAAGTTTAATCAAATCTAAGTCTAATGTAAACAATGCTAGAGGGAAGTGAGAAAATTCAAAAGCAACCCTAAGAAACATTTCAGAATGACATATAGAGCTTTAAACTACTATTATTATTACTATCTTTCAGATCTATACAAAGCAAATATTTCCATGTGTAGACAATCTATATGGGAAGATTTGTGCAACTGTTTTATAATCCATAAGAGGCTAGTCTTTGTAAGCTATTTTCATGATATTTAGAAACTAGCGTAGACCTTTAACTAATAGGCTGTATTCATATTCACAATTGGAAACAGCCATACACAGAAAAATTTATCTGCTGTTTGTTCAATGACACTGTTTGACTAGCTACTGAGCTCTATGAGTTAGAGCGCTTCAGACTTGTTGTTTATTTTTGTGTTTACAAACAGAACCATGCCAAACTCATTGACAAGCTATTTGATGTTCTCTTCCTTTCACTGAGTTCTTCAGAAACATAGTTCCTGGATAGAATGCTCTATAATAATAGAATATCTCTGTCATTTCTTTTTCTCTGGGTACGTTGGACGTGAGAGGGTTAAAAAAAATAATTATGATGCTAACCTGAAACAAGCCAACAAGGTAACTTTGGGCTGCGTTAGTTTAGTGAAGACTTTAAAAGCTTTGAAAATACTCTTAAGGTTATATGGATTTTTTTTTCTTTTTATAGTCAGTGAAAAATTATATTTTAAAACTCTACAGTTCAAGGGGAAAAGCAATTATCAAAATGCAATAAACTTCTAAGTAAAGTACAAATTGCTTCCATGGCCTTAACTGTTAAAATAGAGAGCTTCTGGTAATGTGTTTCTTGAGTCAATCAGCGGGATTCTTCTTCCACATTCTGACACCCAGGGGAGGGATAGAGGTCAAAATAGAACTCTAAGAAAATACTCTTAGAAAAGCTATACTTGAGAAAGTAGTGAGAAATTAACATCTGATTTTTTTTTTTTTTCAGAGAGCTTTTTCTCTTGGTTACTTCCTTCCTGTCACACAGTTTGATTCACAGTCTGAAAAATGAGGTAGTGAGCAGGAAGACAACTATGTCCATTGCATGAGGTGAGCAACCTGGCACATTTGCAGAAAGGTAATAAATATCTGTTGGGTAATCACCTCCCTTATCTTATTTATTTGTATTCTGCACCATACTACAAAGTAGTTAGGACCCCAGAGGCATAGAATTGGGGATTTAGAAGAAAATTTAGCTGACATCTGATCCAACATCAGAGAAGAAAAAGAAAGAGTCCAATCTGCAATATTCCAAGATATCATCTTTCTTCTCTTAGAACACTTTCAGTGTGGCAGAAGAAACTACTTCTGAGAAAACTTATTCTATTGTTAGGCAGACTTATGTTTAAAAAAAAATAATAAAATGTTCATCTTTTAAATTACACCCAGGTTTCTAGATCTGCTTTTTGGTGCAAAACAGACTAACAATTTTTGTGAGTTGAGACATAATGAAAACTGACTTATCTTCAGAATCTTACAGTCATTAGTTGGGTCTGGGTTCTATCTACCCTCTATGGATGTGTTGTGTAGACAAAGTTCTTATGCCTCACTTCAATTTGTTGTTGACTTATTAGTTCAGTTCAGTTCAGTTCAGTTGCTCAGTCATGTCCAACTCTTTGCGATCCCCTGAATCTCAGCACACTAGGCCTCCCTGTCCATCACCAACTCCTGGAGTTCACTAAAACTTATGTCCATCAAGTCGGTGACTTATTAGTGGTCATATATAAATTGGTGATAAAATATCTAGCTCATATGTTCACAGATTGCTGAGAAATTTATATGTGGAAAAACTCTGCAAAATGTCAAAGATAGCATTCTTTTACTCTTTTTAATTTTGGCCCTTGATATATTTCATTATATGGATGTGTTGT
The DNA here is from genome assembly GCA_006408695.1 of Aepyceros melampus. Classification (NCBI taxonomy): domain Eukaryota; kingdom Metazoa; phylum Chordata; class Mammalia; order Artiodactyla; family Bovidae; genus Aepyceros; species Aepyceros melampus. Next base: position 200,893 of record SJXQ01010561.1, on the reverse strand, counting down.
GTAGACAAAGTTCTTATGCCTCACTTCAATTTGTTGTTGACTTATTAGTTCAGCTCAGTTCAGTTCAGTTGCTCAGTCATGTCCAACTCTTTGCGATCCCCTGAATCTCAGCACACTAGGCCTCCCTGTCCATCACCAACTCCTGGAGTTCACTAAAACTTATGTCCATCAAGTCGGTGACTTATTAGTGGTCATATATAAATTGGTGATAAAATATCTAGCTCATATGTTCACAGATTGCTGAGAAATTTATATGTGGAAAAACTCTGCAAAATGTCAAAGATAGCATTCTTTTACTCTTTTTAATTTTGGCCCTTGATATATTTCATTAATTACATTAATTTTATTAGATGTTCTTGTACTGTACTTTCTCTGGCCAAAGTATCAATCTATCTTACCTTCACACAGTTCCTATAATGTCAACCCTAAAGGTTCATATGCTATAGATACTTGTTTGCTTATGTATTTCCCAGTATGAAAATGATCTTGCATAAGTAACGTAAAACATTATCAACAGCCAAAAAAGATGAGTCGAAATCAATAGGAAATCAAGGAAAACAAAAACAAATAATACAGATGTTTGTGCTGATAATGTCAGGAAAGGAAAGAGGTGGTAATGGTGGTTTAGTCGCTAAGTTGTGTCCGACTCTTGTGACCCCATGGACTTCAGCCTGCCAGGCTCCTCTGCCCATGGGATTCTCCAGACAAGAATATTGGAGTGGGTTGCCATTTCCTTCTCCAAAGGAAAGAGGTAAGTCTATAGATAATAATGAACAGGAGTTTAAAAGGGGAATAAGTAGGTATTAAAGATAATTTTGATTTATTTGGATTTTGGAAAAAACATGTACTAAGTTATAAAATTATAAATATTCTCAAGTTCTTAGAGCTCATTTCTTTAATCTCAAGTCTCCAACACATACCTATTAAATCAAGCATAAACAGAGACACACAACTAGTTAAGGCATTTCTGCTGTGCCATGCTTAGTCACTCAGTCATGTCCGGTGTCCGACTCTTGCAGCCTCATGGACTGTAGCCCACCAGACTCTTCTGTCCATGGGTATTCTCCAAGCAAGAATACTGTAGTGGATTGCCATGCCCTCCTCCAGGGGATCTTTCCAACTCAGGGATCAAACCCAGGTCTCCCACAGTGCAGATGGATTCTTTACTATCTGAGCCACCAGGGAAGCCCTAAAGCATCTCTACTAAAGGGTATATGACAGATATGTTGTTGTTGTTTAGTCACTAAGTTATGACTGACTATTTCAACCTCACAGAGGTAGCCCACAAGGAGTTTTTCTCCATGGGACTTCCCAGGCAAGAATATTAGAGTGGGTTTTTATTTCCTTCTCCAGAGGATCTTCCCAACCTAGGGATGGAAGCTGCATCTCCTGCACTGGCAGGAGGATTCTTTACCACTGAGCCATATATAAATTTCTAAAATTAGATACTAGCCATCCTTTTCTTATGTTCTTAACCCTGCCAGTTTGTTTACCATTCTTATCTCTGTGTAGTTCAGCTTTTCATACAATTTATTACTTACTTTTTAGGTGTTTCTTTCCAATACCTACCTCCATTCTTCTACCTCTGGGCTATTCTCTCATCTCAGGTCCCTGGTCCTTAGTTTTGTGGAGTCCCTCTTCTTTGGTTCATGACTGTTCTTTCCAAATCCTTGATCATGTGGGACATTTTGAAACTTTATATTAAAAATAAAAAATTGCCATACTTACTTTTTTTAAAAAATATATCTAAAGGTTTATTAATATGCTAGATGAAGTAAAATGTCAATCTACTCTAAATCTCATCCTTGAGGTTCACAAACATGCTTGAGAAAGGCCTTGACATTTCCCTTTCACCCTTTTCTTTCCCCTCCAAAATGAACTTGTCATTTGGCCTAACCCAGCAACCCAGGGCAAGGAAACACAGTCTATCCTGTGCCTGGGGGGAGAACAAAACAGTGACTGCTGTGGTTAGCAGAGATTATAAAATTGAATAATGATTCAGATTCACACTTCACTCCAGTCACTAACATCTTAATTCTCTATGTGAGAAAAGGTGTTAGCTCAGCCTCTAACTTGCTGCAGTAAATGTGGGTAAATCCTAGAGCAGACTTTATTATGCATAATATCCTATGAGCAGCTTTTCAAAAATGCAGTTCCCAGGCCACCTCCAAAGAGTGTGTTATTCAATAGAGAAAAGTAAGAGTTTTTTGAAAAGCCACCTTGATCCATAGCTAGAGTTGGAAACACTGATTTAGTCAGCATGCACTCTTTTTTCCTCATTTGTGAAAATAAGATCAGAGTTATGGAATATAGCATGCTAAAACTTGGGTCCTTACAAAAAATACAATTTATCTGATCCTTTCCCATAAAATTAGATTCAGTACCTCCCTGGGCTTTGGTACTCAGAGTGAGCAGGTGAACCAGCAGCTTCACTTGACTGTCAAAGGTGAGAATTAACCTCCAGCTCAGAAGGGCTCAGGAAACTATTTTGAAAAAGCACATCAGAAAATTCTTGTGATCAGAAATGACGGAAACTCAACTAAGTTATTGATTATTTATTTGTTTATGCTCCTAAATGACATAGCCATATGGTTTCTCTCCTATTAAAATGCAAACTACTTAAACATAAAGTGAAAGTGAAGTTATATCCAACTCTGTGCGACCCATGGATATAGCCCAGCAAGCTTCTCATTCCATGCGATTTTCCAGGCAAGAATACTGGAGTAGGTTGCCATTTCCTTCTCAAGATCTTCCTGACTCAGGGATCGAACTCGAGTGTCCTGCATTGCAAGCAGACTCTTTACTGTGTGAGTCACCAGGGAATTACACTTAAACACAGGGACTATACATAATATTTTTGTTTCCTCCTTACTTGAAAATAATAGTATATTTGTGAATGGTCAGTGTCAAATAAATGCTTATTGGTGGGAGTGGAGATAGGGGTGATGAAGAGAGGGATAATAGGATCTTGTCATGTAAGATACTTCAATATTATTAATATTATTATTATTAAATAATATTAGTAAGGCAGATGTGCAAACACAAGAATAACTTTTTAATTTTTCCCCACATTGCCACAGAGTGGATTTATTTATAGTGATGATTACATAAATATTTGTGATATTAATCATGAAGGAAAGAAAATGTAAGAGAGATTTAAAAAAAAAAAGGATTAACCATGCTATGAGCGTTTTGTATAATGGGGGTATTTTCATTACTTTGGATAGTTGCTTTTCAGAGATAAATTGACATTCAGTCTCAAATTTGTCAGATAGTGAAGGAGATGTAAAAAGCTAAACTTTTGTTTACATCAGAAGATTAACTAGGCACACTGTTAGAATATTCAATAGGGGAATCGTGATAGATAAATTGTCAAAGAGAACTTCAGAAACTACTCAATGATTAAAAAAAAAAAGATATACAGTCTTCGCTTCTGATGTGAAGACTCTTGCAACTGCACTTTTAAATATGTATGACTAAAACCTTACCTGTTTAACCTAGTCTTCAAACCATAAGAAGGGAAATTCCTTTACAGAAGCCTTATAAATCAACAAACTGAGAATAAAAATGCAGTGAGAACTCATTGATGTATTGAGGGAGGGAGGTCATTTGATGAAGGATAATGAGCTAAAAGCAGTTTCTCTCAAGGAAAGATTTCCATTGTCTTGTGTAGTCCTAACGTACAGAAATCACTGTAAAAACTTTTGCTCATCTACAAGTAGGCAAAGACAAAAAAAAAAATGAAATTTGAGTGCTTCTTAATATGCAAATACCTGGAATTGTTTGAGGGAGGGTGGGAAACCTAAAGTTTGAAGGGCTTTACTTCATTCGTGTTTGGAGATTTGACCCAAGGTAGACACTCAAAAGACAGCTCTTACTGCTGCTGCTAAGTCGCTTCAGTCCGACTCTTTGCGACCCCATAGACGGTAGCCCACCAGGCTCCCCCGTCCCTGGGATTCTCCAGGCAAGAACACTGGAGGGGGTTGCCATTTCCTCTCAAAAGACAGCAGAACTAACTAACTAAAGATGAAAGGGTTAAAAATATCCCAGTGTGGACTGGTCTGGTGTCACACTCACGGACAATCTTAACTTTCTAAAGTGAGCAATTTGAAGAGCAGTTTAAGTGCAAAATGATACTTTTTCCCCCCTTCACAAAGTCTCCAAGCTGCAAAATTGAACATTTCTATGAAAATCACATTTGTCAGCATAGTGATGCAGTTGTGAAGGACAGGGCAATTGAGTGCACTGGGAAAAGTTAATGTGTTCTACTGACACGACACTCAAAGGCCAAGTAGATCAACCTCTTTGCCCTAAAATTTAGTACCTTCTTGCTGTAGACCCAGGGAAATTTTTATCATGAGAAGATTTTATGATGCACAAATGACCACATATAACTGAATATGAACTAGTGTGCATTTCAGTATGGAAGGTTTTCATCCTGTGTCCACCTCTTAATCCTGACGACAAACCACCTCACAGAGAAGTTAGCAGTTTGAACGCCTGCACGGGAAGTAAAATCTAACTACATAATACCTGTTAAAAACCATCTTTTTTAGTTAGCTAATTTGACCTAATGCAGTCATTTTTCATTTAATGTTGATCTCTTTCTTTTTTCTACTCTCCTTCCTGGATAAGATCCGTTTTCTTTCTTTCATTTCCATTCAACCTACGGTCAACCATTTAATGGCTTGATTCAGTACAGAAAATCCTAACACACTTAGCAAATCTTTATTTATTGTATAACAACTGAGTAGAAGGTGAAATATAGAAAAAGAAGAGAGAAGAGTTGTATTTTAGGAGTTCCTCTTCTATAAATACCTAAAAGCCTTTACTGTCTATAGCATAACATTTGCCCCTTAATTCATGCTCTGTATTTTCACATTAATAGTTCAATGAACGTGAATTCTGTTTTCCAAAGTAAAGAACACACTTCATTAAAAAAGTGCATTGTATGGTACGTTTTGTCTTAATTCCCCATAAGTTCTAGCTTATAAAGTGGGATTTTTAAAAAAAGTTTTGTTGTATTATACTCAAATACCAAACCATGTTTTAAAAAACCATTTAAAAAATCTGTGTATTAAACATTCATATAAAGAAAACTAAAGCTAAGTTTTTGTTTGTTTGTTTATTTAATAATAGAACAGGTTTCACTACATAACCAATGCCAATTAAGGCTAGCTCATTTATTATTTGTTATATCAGAAATCCTCAGGTAAAACAAGGCTTTATAAAAATATGTGAAGGTTATTACAGGTTAAATCTTCATCATGGAGAGAAGTATGCACATAAAATGCTACCTCAAGGATTTTAAAGTAAGAGGAAACATTAAAATTTAATGAAAATTTAAGTTTAGGATAAATGTGTGGAATTTTTTAAATGCAGATGATACAAAACAAGGCTTTTTTTTATTAAAAAAAAAAGAAATTCCTAATAAGTATTGTTTAGATGTGGCATATTGGGGGGGGAAAATAAAACTTAGATAATTTAGAATTTGATTTTGATTGCTCATTGTTTCAGTTGGAAAGACTATAGCATTATAAAAAGTTGGTCTGTGAGCTACACCTTAAAGTAACTTGCATTCCTATAGAAACTTCTGACTTATGCTCAGAAAGGAGGCAAATCGAGAATTTATTCCTGTTAAATTATCTGCTTTTGTATGTTCAATTAAAGGATGCTAATGGCATTAGTGAAGCCCTACCTCTTAGAAATTTACAGCACAAAAAGCACATATGGAAGATGGCTTCAGTTCAGTTCAGTTCAGTCGCTCAGTCATGTCTGAATCTTTGCAACCCCATGAATCGCAGCACACCAGGCCTCTCTGTCTGTCATCAACCCTCGGAGTTCACTCAGACTCATGTCCATCAAGCCAGTAATGCCATCCAGCCATCTCATCCTCTGTTGTCCTCTTCTCCTCCTGTCCCCAATCCCTCCCAGCATCAGAGTCTTTTCCAATGAGTCAGCTATTCGCATGAGGTGGCCAAAGTACTGGAGCTTCAGCTTTAGCATCACTCCTTCCAGTGAATACCCAGGACTGACGTCTTTAGGATGGACTGGTTGGATCTCCTTGCTGTCCAAGGGACTCTCAAGAGTCTTCTCCAACACCACAGTTCAAAAGCATCAATTCTTCGGCGCTCAGCTTTCTTCACAGTCCAACTCTCACATCCATACATGACCACTGGAAAAATCATAGCCTTGACTAGACGGACCTTAGTCAGCAAAGTAATGTCTCTGCTTTTGAATATGTTATCTAGGTTAGTCATAACTTTTCTTCCAAGGAGTAAGTGTCTTTTAATTTCATGGCTGCAATCACCATCTGCAGTGATTTTGGAACCCAGAAAATAAAAGCTGATACTGTTTCCACTGTTTCCCCATCTATTTCCCATGAAGTGATGGGACCAGATGCCATGAATTTGTTTTCTGAATGTTGAGCTTTAAGCCAACTTTTTCACTCTCCTCTTTCACTTTCATCAAGAGGCTTTTTAGTTCCTCTTCACTTTCTGCCATAAGGGTGGTGTCATCTGCATATGTGAGGTTATTGATATTTCTCCCGGCAATCTTGATTACAGCTTGTGTTGCTTCCAGCCCAGCATTTCTCATGATGTTCTCTGCATATAATTTAAATATGTAGGGTGACAATATACAGCCTTGACATATTCCTTTTCCTATTTGGAACCAGTCTGTTGTTCCATGTCCAATTCTAACTGTTGCTTCCTGACCTTCATACAGGTTTCTCAAGAGACAGGTCAGGTGGTCTGGTATTCCCATCTCTCTTAGACTTTTCCACAGTTTCTTGTGATCCACACAGTCAAAGGCTTTCACGTAGTCAATAAAGCAGAAATAGATGTTTTCTCTGGAACTCTCTTGCTTTTTCGATGATCCAGTGGATGTTAGCAATTTGATCTCTGGTTCCTCTGCCTTTTCTAAAGCCAGCTGGAACATCTGGAAGTTCACGGTTCACATATTGCTGAATCCTGGCTTGGAGAATTTTGAACATGGCTAGTTGTAGCCTAATATCCATGTTTACTTAATTTATAGTAATAGTATGTTAGATAGGTACATGGCCATTCAGCTAAAAGCTACACTGCCCACCATCCTTTAGTGCCAACTTTAGCCATATGGTCATGTTCTAAAGAAACAGATAAGGAGAATGAGTGTGTATAAGTCCCAGGTATTGCCCTAAAAAAAAAAAAAAATACTGTGGATTATCCTGATTCTTTATTCTTACCAGCTGCTCAAAAATGGTGAGAACTGGGAAATTTCCATATTCAGAAAACACATTAAAGAATTATGGGCCACTGTAAGCCCTGGAATTCTAGAATATAACTTGATCATTACTCAACATAAAAATCAGCTTCTATTTCAGACCCAATATCAAAGTCATCTTTTTCTTTATCTCCTTCTTCACAAAGCTTAAATAATATAGTAACTAATATCAATACTTTGCTTGCTTTAACAGTTGATTTAATATAACACAGATTTTTCAAATGTGTTAATTAATAGAGTACATTGTTATTCATGGAAGACTGAATAACAAATACATTTGTATATGGCACACGTGTACTCTACTACATCATATATTGAAAAAAGTCATGTAATTTTATTAGAATGTAGGAAAGCAGCAGGGACCAAAAAAAAAAAAAAAAATCAGAGGAACAAATCAAGAGGTTATGAGGAAAAGAGTAAAATTCCGTTAATAAAATCCACACCATTATCAAAAATTGTGAGCTGGTTTAAAAAGAAATTTAAACCTTGAAAATAGTTGATAGAAATCATATATACTATGACTAGATGCTAATGTTCACCAGTTGCCATCAAGTATCTAGGAACAGTGTCTCCTTACTTCTGTTGAGTTAGGAACTGGGTTGTATAAGCCTACCTGCTATAGTAAATTTTAAAATGTGTGAGAATTTGAAAACTTTATGCCTTTGAAATACCAGTTGGGGGTGTAGAATTGGTTTGGAGCAATAGGACATGGGCAAGAAAGATTGGTAGAAACCTAGCTGAACAGGGTAAGATTTCAGACCCTTGAATGGTTCACCCTGTTTAGATATTAAGTAGAAGTTAATCTATTTGTTATATTTATTGTCAAAATTCCTGTGGAAGGTTAAAAAGGTGATACAGAAATAGTCTGTAGGAGAATAAACATTTAGTTGATAGAAGCAGTAAAAAAAAAAAAAATCCCTTTTCTTGGGATAGACAATATGATAATCTCTCATATGATAGTCCCTCTTAGTTTCTCTTGTCAACATATATTAACTAATTGCAAATTTGCACATTGGACTTTGAATACACAGTACTAGAGCATTGTACTTGACCCATAAAAATTGCATGACAAAAAGACATTTTTGTGTCACCTTGGAGGCAATATGACATAACAGCATCATCTCTGATCTGGCCATAATCATCAGAGGTTTCTTTTGCAGCTTTCTGAGTTTGTTCTGATTTTTGACTAATATCTTTGAGCCCATGGTCCATGATCAGCTTTTGACTCAACTCATATGTCAGCATAGTCAGAATAATTAATACAATATTTCAATATAGATGATTGGATGCCATAATGAGCCTATGTCAATTACACTGATAAAAATATTTTAGAGTTATAAAAGATTATTTTCAAGAAATTCAATTTCATGAAAACAAATGTGTTTCCACCAAACCTGAAAATATAGGATAGTGAGCAGCTACTATGAATAAATAATAATTTCTTAAAAGAAGATGTTTTTACCTATGTGACTTTAGATTCTAGAATAGGTAAAATTATGTTTGGGAAAGAAAATTGTTGAGCAACAGAGAGCTTAGGGAAAATATAGATTTACAACAATTACTTTAACCTGCTGAAGCCTCGCTTATTCTTTAAGATTCAGTCCACTTCTCATCAATGTCCTGAAACTTTCAAACTTTCAACCACATGACCTGCAATTTTTCTCTCTCCCTGGAAGTTCTGTAAAATTTATGACTCCTAGACATCATCTACAGTGTTTTTACATAGTATTTTATATATATATATAGACAGATATATGTGTGTGTGTGTGTGTGTGTGTGTGTGTATATATATATATATATACCCTTTGTCTATTCTTACATTCAAATATAATTTATAACTTTTTATTTTATATTAGGGTATAGTTGATTAACAATGCTGTGTTAGTTTGAGTGGTGCAACAAAGTGACTTAGTTATATATGTACATGTATCTATTATTTTTCAAATTATTTTCCCAGTTAGGTTGTTACATAATATTGATCTGAATTTATAGTGCTATATAGTAAGTCTTTGTTGGTTATCCACTTTAAGTATAACAGTGTGTATATATCAACCCCAACTCCATAAAATGGAATCTAGTATTAAAATTATCTTTACATTTCATGTCTCTTTTCTCAGAGCTGATATGGTAGAAACTGAAAATTGTCTACCTAATTTGTTTTTGCCTTCTTCTATAATAAAATAAGTGAAGACAGAGCACTGTAATTATCTGAGGCTATGATTCCCAGGTTTACCTTCAGCTAGGAAGGAATGATGCTGAAACTGAAGCTCCAGTACTTTGGGCACCTTATGCGAAGAGTTGACTCATTGGAAAAGACCCTGATGTTGGGAGGGATTGGGGGCAGGAGGAGAAAGGGACGACCGAGGATGAGATGGCTGGATGGCATCACAGACTCAATGGACGTGAGTCTGAGTGAACTCCGGGAGTTGGTGATGGACAGGGAGGCCTGGCGTACTGCGATTCATGGGGTCGCAAAGAGTCGGACACGACTGCACGACTGAACTGAACTGAACTGAGATATGTTCATGTGAACAAACTCTCAATGATGGAATGACTTGATAAAGTATGTGAAATTTCACTTTTAATTTTTTTTAAATAGCTTCTCTGGTTCTGAACTTTCCTTTACCTTTGGGCCAATGGGTATGCCAATAAGAACAATGAATTTAAAGATAGTATGTTGGAGACAGCAAAATTGCCATCATCTTTGGTCCCTGGAGTTGGGCTATTGATATTCTGAAATCCTCACTTTTGACTGTTGTGTGAAAGAGAAATACACTTCTTGTTTTGTTTTGGTAATTACACCATGAAGAAGGCTGAATGCCAAAATGATGCTTTCAAACTGTGGTGATGGAGAAGACACTTGAGAGTCCCTTGGACAGCAAGGAGATCCAACCAGTCCATCCTAAAGGAAATCAACCCTGAAAATTCATTGGGAAGATTGATGCTGAAGCTGAAACTCTGATACTGTGGCCACTTCATGCAGAGGCAACTTGTTGGAAAAGACCTTGATTCTGAGAAAGATCAAAACCAGGAGGAGAAGAGGATAAGATGGTTGGATGGCATCACCAACTCAATAAATAGGGTTTGAGCAAACTCTGGTAGATGGTGAAGGACAGGGAAACCTGGCATGCTTCAGTTTATGGGGTCACAAAGACTCAGACATGACAACAACTGAACAGTTATAGTAACTTTACCTATAGTACTACAATTAATGTGCAATTAATACCTTGCTCTTTGAATGGAATGATAGAATGTTTTCATAGATGGATCCATGAGTTAACGTAGTTTGAGCCTAAATACCTTGATTATGCCTAAAGAAACAAAAGAGAAATGGGAGTGCAACATTGATTTTCCAGGGATGCTTGAAGAGGAGAATAGAAATCCTGAGAATAAATTGAAATGACAAAGTAGAATTCTTAAGCAGAGAGACAGAGGACAGTCTGTGCTATAAAGCTCTATTTTGTTAAAAATGGAAGAAATTGATTACTAGTCATTAGTTTTCCAAAAATGTGTATATCTTAAAATTCCTCATGAATTAAAGTAACGTCCTTAAACTGAATAATTAAAGTCAGAAGTTAATAATAGTTTCACAATAATTATATAACACTGTTGAATAAATAATGGACCAGGACAAAGATTCCATGTTAAGAAAACGTGTGTGTGTGTGTGTGTGTGTGTGTGCTCAATCAGTTGTATCTGACTCTTTGAGACCCCATGGACTTTAGCCTGCCAGACTTCTCTGTCCATGGGATTATTTAGGCAAGACTACTGGAGTGGGTTGCCATGCTCTCTTCTAGGGGATCTTCCCAATCCTGGGATCAGACCTCCATCCCCTCATCTCCTCCATTAGGAGATGGATTCTTTACCACTGAGCCCAGGAAAACACAGCACACATTTAAATATGTGAATAATATTGATAGGTGAACAGAACTAATCTCACCTTAAGGTTGAAAAAACTTCCCTGAAGATGGTCTGTTACAAAATTTTAGGATTATTTAGGAAGGAAGATAAACAGATGAAGAGCTTTTCAAGAATTGGTGCACAAAAGTCCTTTAAATGGGAAAGATGAAATGACTAAAGAAAGACCCATATGCCTAGGAGGGAAAATATATAATAATATATATAATAAAATATTATTATATATAAATATATAAAATATATATAATAAAATATTATATAAAATATATAATAATAACAAGAATTGAAAATAGCAATATCAACAGAAGCCAGAGTTTATTATTATTAAACTATGACTTCAATTACATACTATATTGTAAACTGATAACCTGTACATTTGAATATACATACAAACACACACTCTTTTCTTAAAACAATGATTAACTAAATTTGAATTATATTCTTTGGTATTTTCTATTATTCTAATAGTTTATCATGGTTCACTAATGGGCTTTTCTTCAAATATTTAAAATACTATTTTAAGGGGAAAGTGCCACAGGTTGTGGAGTAGAAAGACCCTGAATTTACTTGCTCCCATGGGCAAACCAAAATCGCAACTATTCACTACTGATGAGAAAGACCAGAACACTGGCAGAACAGATCTCCCACAGCCAAAGGTATAAGGAAGAAACCACAGTGATATGAATAAGGGTGGTGCGGATGCAGTATAATCAACAGTTACATCCTCATTTGGGATCCCCAGGCAGCTCAGTAGTGAAGTGTCTACTTGACAATGGACTCAGGAGATGCAGGTTCAGTCCTTGGGTCATGAAGATCGCCTGGCCGTCCTTTTCATTCTAGGGGACGGGAATGCAAAAGTAGGAAGTCAAGAAACACCTGGGTTTACAGGAAAATTTGGCCTTGGAATGTTGAATGAAGCAGGGCAAAAACTAATAGTTTTGTCAACAGAAGGCACTGGTCATAGCAAACACCCTCTTTCAACAACAAAACAGAAGACTCTACATGTGGACATCACCAGATGGTCAACATTGAAATCAGATTGATTATATTCTTTGCAGTCAAAGATGGAGAAGCTCCATACTGTCAGCAAAAACAAGACCAGAAGCTGACTGTGGCTCAGAACACGAACTCCTTATTGCCAAATTCAGACTTAAATTAAAGAAAATAGGGAAAACCACTAGACCATTCAGGTATGCTGTTGCTGCTCTGCTAAGTCGCTTCAGTCCTGTCCGACTCTGTGTGACCACATAGACGGCAGCCCACCAGGCTCCCCGTCCCCAGGATTCTCCAGGCAAGAACACTGGAATGGGTTGCCATTTCCTTCTCCAATGCATGAAAGTGAAAAGTAAAACGGAAGTCACTCAGTCATGTCTGACTCTTAGCGACCCCATGTACTGTAGCCTACCAGGCTCCTCCATCCATGGGATTTTCCAGGCAAAAGTACTGGAGAGGGATGTCATTGCCTTCTCTGAGACCATTCAGTTATGATGTAAATGAAATCCCTTATGATTATACAGTGGAAGTGAGAAATAGACTTAAGGGACTAGATCTGATAGACAGAGTGCCTGATGAACTATGGAATGAGGTTCATGACATTGTACAGGAGACAGGGATCAAGACTATCCTCATGGAAAAGAAATGCAAAAAAGAAAAATGGCTGTCTGGGGACGCTTGCAAATAGCTGTGAAGAGAGGCTAAAAGCAAAGGAGAAAAAGAAAGACATAAGTATCTGAATGCAAACTTCCAAACAGTAGCAAAGAGAGATAAGGAAAAGCCTTCCTCAGTGATCAATGCAAAGAAATAGGGGGAAACAACAGAATGGGAGAGACTAGAGATCTCTTCAAGAAAATTGGAGATACCAAGGGAACATTTCATGCAAAGATGGGCTTTTTGCATAAAGGACAGAAATGGTATGGACCTAAGAGAAGCAGAAGATATTAAGAAGAGTTGGCAAGAATACACAGAAAACTGTATGAAAAAGATCTTCACGACCAAGATAATCATGATGGTGTGATCACTCACCTAGAGCCAGACATCCTGGAATGTGAATTCAAGTGGCCCTTAGAAAGCATCACTGTGAATAAAGCTACTGGAGGTGATAGAATTCCAGTCGAGCTATTTCAAATCCTGACAGATGATGCTGTGAAAGTGCTACACTCAATATGCCAGCAAATTTGGAAAGCTCAGCAGTGGCCATAGGACTGGAAAAGATCAGTTTTCTTTCCAATCCCCAAAAAGAGGCAATGCCAAAGAATGCTCAAACTACCACACAATCACACTCATCTCACACGCTAGTAAAGTAATGGTCAAAATTCTCCAAGCCAGGCTTCAGCAATACATGAACCATGGACTTCCAGATGTTCAAGCTGGTTTTAGAAAAGGCAGAGGAACCAGAGATCAAATTGCCAACATCCACTGGATCATCAAAAAAGCAAGAGAGTTCCAGAAAAATTTCTATTTCTACTATCAACTATGCCAAAGCCTTTGACTGTGTGGATCATAATAAACTGTGGAAAATTCTTCAAGAGATGGGAACACCAGACCACCTGACCTGCCTCTTGAGAAACCTATATGCAGGTCAGGAAGCAACAGTTAGAACTGGACATGGAATAACAGACTGGTTCTAAATAGGAAAAGGAATATGCCAAGGTTGTATATTGTCACCCTGCTTATTTAACTTCTATACAGAGTACATGATGAGAAATGATGGGCTGGAAGAAACACAAGCTGGAATCAAGATTGCTGGGAGAAATATCAATAACCTCAGATATGCAGATGACACCACCCTTATGGCAGAAAGTGAAGAGGAACTAAAAAGCCTC
>SJXQ01010561.1:138123-185971 GCA_006408695.1 Aepyceros melampus | reverse complement strand
CCAGTAGTCATGTATGGATGTGAGAGTTGGACTATGAAGAAGGCTGAGTGCTGAAGAATTGATGTTTTTGAACTGTGGTGTTGGAGAAGACTCTTGAGAGTCCCTTGAACTGCAAGGAGATCCAACCAGTCCATTCTGAAGGAGATCAGCCCTGAGATTTCTTTGGAAGGAATGATGCTAAAGCTGAAACTCCAATATTTTGGCCACCTCATGTGAAGTGTTGACTCATTGGAAAAGACTCTGATGCTGGGAGGGATTGGGGGCAGGAGGAGAAGGGGATGACAGAGGATGAGATGGCTGGATGGCATCACCAACTTGATGGACATGAGTCTGAGTGAACTCTGGGAGTTGGTGATGGACAGGGAGGCCTGGCATGCTGTAAATCATGGAGTTGCAAAGAGTCAGACATGACTGAGCAACTTTATGACCCGAACTGATACATGAAACATCCTCTGGTATAGATCACATGCTGGGTCATAATCATGTCTCAATATTTTGAAATAAATCAAAATTGCCTCAAGCTTCTCTTTTGACCACAATGGTATGAGACTAGGAATCAGCTACAAACAAATCAAAACACATAGTGATTAAACAATACCAAAGTAAACAGTCAATATATAATTAAATAAACCAAAAACACCTTGGAGACAAAATAAAATGAACACGCAATTATCATAAATCTATTGGCTGAGTAAAAGCAGCTTTGACAAGTAAGTTTATATTTATACAAGTCCACTTAAGGAAATAATAAAAAAAAATTCAGGTTAAAAATCTACACTTAAAGGGAAAGTAAGAACAAATTAAACTTAGAATTAGTAGAAAGGAATAAAGTACAAGATAAAAGAAGAAATAAATAAAAAAGACTAAAAAACAAGAGAAAAGATCAATAAAGCTAAGAGATATTTCTTTGAAAAGATAAACTAAATTGAGAAAGTTTGTTAGAATTTTCAAAGAATTCTGAGAGACATCAAATCAATAAAATTTGAAATGAAAAAGGAGTTACAATTGAAAAACAAAGGGTCATAAAAGACCATTAGGCACAATTATTTGCCAATATAATAGGCAATCTGGAAGAAGCAGACAACATCCTAGATGTGTGTAGTCTTCTAAGACTGAATCGTGAAGAAATAGAAAGCATTCAGAGATAAATTACCAGTAAATAAATTGAATCAGTAATTAAAAAACTGCAAGGAGATCCAACCAGTCTATCCTAAAGGAGATCAGTCCTGAGTGTTTATTGGAAGGACTGATGTTAAAGCTGAAACTCCAATAATTCGGCCACTTGATGCAATAAGCTGACTCATTGAAAAGACCTTGATGATGGGAAAGATTTAGGGCAGGAGGAGAAGGGGATGACTGAGAATGAGATGGTTGCATGGCATTACCGACTTGATGGACATGGGTTTGGATGGACTCTGGGAGCTGGTGATAGACAGAGAGACCTGGCATGCTGCGATTCATGGGCTCGCAAAGAGTCGGACATGACTGAGCGAATGAACTGAACTAAACTGAAAAAAAAAAAAAAACCCTCTCAACAGACAAATTCCAAAACCAGGTAACTTCAGAAGTGAGTTCTACCAAAACTGCTCCAACTGCTCCAAAATAAAAAAATTTCAGAGAAAAAAAATCACTTCTGAACTCATATTTTGAAGCCAGCATCATGCTGTTACTAAAATCAGATATCACAAAGAAAATTACACACCAATATACTGATGATCGTAGACACAAAAATCTTCAACAAAACATTAGCAAACCACATTCAACAATATAGTAAAAGGATCACACACCATTACCAAGTGGGATTTACCCCAGGGATGCAAGTGTAATTCAGTATCCATAAATCAATCAGTGTGATGATTACTGCACTAACAAACTGAAGAAGAAAAATAAAGTAATATTTTCAATAGATTCAGATAGAGCCTTTGACAAAGAACTTATACATCTCAACATCAAAGAAAAACCATCCAATTATAAATGGGCAGTGGACTTGAATAAACATTTTTTTTTTTCCAGAAGACATGCAGACAGCCAAGAGGCACAGGAAAAGATGCTCAACATTGTTAATCATCAAGGAAATGAAAATGAAAATGGCAGTGAGATATCGCCTCACTCCTGTCAAAATCACTAGTATAAAAATAAAACAAATATTAAGTTTTGGCAAGGTTCTGGAGTAAAAGGAACCCTTGTGCACTATTGGTAGAACAGTAAATTGGGGCAGCCACTGAAAAAAACATAGAGATTCCATAAAAATTTAAAAATAAGAAATATTACATTACCCAGGAATTCCACTCCTGGATATTTGTCCAAATAAAATATAAAGACCCTGATGCTGGGAGGGATTGGGGGCAGGAGGAGAAAGGGACAATCGAGGATGAGATGGCTGGATGGCATCATGGACTCAATGGATGTGAGTCTGAGTGAACTCCAGGAGTTGGTGATGGACAGGGAGGCCTGGCGTACTGCGATTCATGGGGTCGCAAACAGTTGGACACGACTGCGCGACTGAACTGAACTGAACTGAACTTGGAAAGATATATCTAATCCTTTATTCATTGTAGCCTTATTTACAATTGCTGAGGTATGTGGTGGTGGTTTGTTCACTAAGTCATGTTTGACACTTTGCAACCACATGGGCTGTAGCTCACCAAACTCTCTGTCTATGGGATTTCCCAGGCAAGAATACTGGAATGGGTTAACATATCCTTCTCTAGGGGATCTTTCCAACCCAGGGATTGAACCCAGGTCTCCTGAATTACAGGAGGATTCTTTACTGAGTGAGCCACCACAGAAACTCCTGCTAAATATGGAAGCAACCTAAATGCCTATAGATAGATAAATGGATAAATAAAGCTATCTATATATTACACATATGTATTATATTTATGGTACTATTATTCAGATGCCAGAAAAATTGAAATCTTGCCATTTGTGACAACAGGCCTACAAGGTATTATCCTCAGTAAAATAAGTCAGACAGAGAAAGACAGGTACTGCTAATATTTGATCTCACTTATATGTGGAATCTATAAAACAAGACAGATGAACAAACATAAAACAGAACCAGTGTTATAGATACAGGAAAAAAGCAGGTAACCACCAGAATTGAGGAAAGGAAAAAATATGTGAGGGAGATTTAGAGTTACAAACTTCCATTTACTAAATGAATCAGTCACTGCTATGAAATATAGTGTGGGCGCTTTCAGTTCAGTTCAGTCGCTCAGTCGTATCTGACTCTTTGTGACACCATGGACTATAGCACACCTGGCTACCCTACCCATCAACTCCCTAAGCTTGCTCAAACTCATGTCCATCAAGTTGGTGATGCCATCCAACCATCTCAGCCTCTGTCATCTCCTTCTCCTCCTGCCTTCAATATTTCCTGGCATCAGAGTCCTTTCCATTGAGTTAGTTCTTCGCATCAGGTGGCCAAAGTATTGGATTTTAGCTTCAGCATGGATTGATCTCCTTGAAATCCAAGGGACTCTCAAGAGTCTTCTCTAACACCACAGTTCAAAACCATCAATTTTTCCATGTTTTGCTTTCTTTATAGTCCAACTCTCACATCCATACATGACTACTGGAAAAACAATAGCCTTGACTAGACAGAACTTTGTTGGCAAAGTAATATCTCTGCTTTTGAATATGCTGTGTAGGTTGGTCATAACTTTTCTTCCAAGGAGCAAGTGTCTTTTAATTTCATGGCAGTCAACATCTGCATTGATTTTAGAGTTCCAAAAAATAAAGTCTCTCACTGTTTCCATTGTTTCCCCATCTAATTGCAATGAAGTGATGGGACCAGATGCCATGATCTTAGTTTTCTGAATGTTTAGTTTTAAGCCAACTTTTTAACTTTCCTCTTTCATTTTCATTAAAGGCTCTTTAGTTCTTCATCACTTTTTGCCTAAGGGTGGTGTCATCTGCATATCTGAGGTTATTGATATTTCTCCTGGCAATCTTGATTCCAGCTTGTGCTTCTTCCAGCCCAGTGTTCCTCATGATATACTCTGCATATAAGTTAAATAAGCAGGGTAACAATATACAACCTTGACATACTCCCTTCCCAATTTGGAACCAGTCTGTTTCATGTTCATTCCTAACTATTGCTTCTTGAGCTGCATACAGATTTCTTAGGATGAGTTAAGGTGGTCTGGTATTCCCATCTCTTGAAGAATTTTCCACAGTTTGTTGTGATCTACATAGCCAACGGCTTTGGCATAATCAATAAAGCAGAAGTAGATGTTTCTCTAGTATTCCTTTGCTTTTTTGATGATCCAACAGATGTTGGCAATATGATATCTGGTTCTTTTGCCTTTTATAAATCTAGCTTGAACATCTGCAAGTTCACAGTTCACATACTGCATAGCAACTTAGTACACAGTACAAGTACAGTATGTGGGATCAGAGATATATAAATAAATATTTTTGTGGTGACACATGATGATTAAAATTATTATGGTGATCATTTTGAAATTTATAGCACTATGGATTCGTTATGTTGTATTACAAGAACTAACAAGTTTTGCAAGTCAATTTTACTTCAAAAGCAAACAAACTCACAGAAAAAGATATCAGAGTTTTAGTTACCAGAAGTGGGGTAGGGGAGATTGAATGAAGGCAGTGAAAAGGTACAGACTTCCAGTTGTAAGATTAAAAAGTGTACAACATGATAAATATAATGATCATTGTTGTATGTTATAAATGAAAGCTATTAAGGTCAAATTCTATTTTCTCATTATAAGGAAAAACATTTTTCCTATTTGTTTAATTTTGAATCCATACTAGATGATGGATGATCATTAAACATACTATCATGATTTTTCATGATGTATTCAAGTCAATTATGATGTACACCTTAAACAGTTATGTATCTCAATTATATCTCAATACAAATCAAGAAAAAATAAAGCAAAATATGATTTAAATGTGTTAAGAATTTTTAACTTTATTCTAAGTGTATGCAGATCAGGAAACAACAGTTAGAACTGGACATGAGACAACAGACTGGTTCCAAATAGGAAAAGGAGTATGTCAAGGCTGTATATTGTCACCCTGCTTATTTAACTTATATGCAGAGTACATCATGAGAAATGCTGGGCTGGAAGAAGCACAAACTGGAATCAAGATTGCTGGGAGAAATATCAATAACCTCAGATATGCAGATGACACCACCGTATGGCAGAAAGTGAAAAGGAACTAAAAAGCCTCTTGATGAAAGTAAAAGAAGAGAGTGAAAAATTTGGCTTAAAGCTCACCATTCAGAAAATGAAGATCATGGCATCTGGTTCCATCACTTCATGGGAAATAGATGGCGAAACAGTGGAAACAGTGTCAGACTTTACTTTGGGGGACTCCAAAATTACTGCAGACGGTGATTGCAGTCATGAAATTAAAAGATGCTTACTCCTTGGAAGAAAAGTTATGACCAACCTAGATAGTGTATTGAAAAGCAGAGACATTACTTTGCCAACAAAGGTCCATCTACTCAAGGCTATGGTTTTTCCAGTGGTCATGTATAGATGTAAAAGTTGGACTGTGAAAAAAGCTGAGCGCTGAAGAATTGATGCTTTTGAACTGTGGTGTTGGAGAAGACTCTTGAGTTCCTTGTCCTGCAAGGAGGTCCAATCAGTCCATTCTAAAGGAGAGCAGGCCTGGGATTTCTTTGGAAGGAATGATGCTAAAGCTGAAACTCCAATACTTTGGCCACCTCATGCGAGGAGTTGACTCATTGGAAAAGACTCTGGTGCTCGGAGGGATTGGGGGCAGGAGGAGAAGGGGATGACAGAGGATGAGATGGCTGGATGGCATCACTGACTCGATGGACGTGAGTTTGAGTGACCTCTGGGAGATGGTGATGGACAAGGAGGCCTGGCGTGCTGCGATTCATGGGGTCTCAAAGAGTCGGACACAACTGAGTGACTGAACTGAACTGAACTGAAGAGCATTGGATTTTTTGAATGTTTTAATGTGGGAGTGGAATGGGATTTGGAAGAATCAGATTTGTTCTTAAAACAATTTCTCCATCTCCATTATTAGAATGGATTGGATCCTTCAAAACTAGATTCAGAGAGAAAACTTTCTGATGTTTTTACATGAGATGATCATGACCTGTAATACGATAAAAGCATAGGTGATATGCGTGAATAGATAAATGAGAGAAAAAGTAATTCTGAAAAGTATTAAGCTACTGGGTTATGTTCACATGTATCTTTGAAATAACCCTTGATACAATTTGAGTAAAGACAATCAAATATTTATGTATTCATTCATTAAATCTATTGATATATTCATTTTTCTGCAATGATGACCCTTTCCTTCAAGGAATTCAGAGTTGAGGTATGCTGATATACACTGAAATATTTGCTTGAAGATAGAGTGTGATATGTCATAGATAAATGCCTTCTTTCAATGCAATGAGAGCAGAAAGTATAAAGAATGTTACTTTTATTAAGCATGAGAGAGGTGACTTCTTTTTTTGTAATCCCTTCATTTCAGCTTTTCAGAATACCAGAATTTAAGAAACACACAAAGAAGGTCCAGCAAGGAAACATAGACTATAAATTAAGAAGGTTAAGACAGGTAAAGAATATGTTTTATTGTTCCAAACAGAAAAGCTCAAGAAAATTAGAATACTACATACTCTTTGAAAATGAAGTATAAACACTGTATGTCATGGAATCTGATTCTCAGGAAAAGATTGAAGTGATTCTCTTCTTTCCTTGAACAAATATCTTGTTCCTAATGAAGATAGATATACAGTTTTTAACCTAATCTGTGGCTCAAGTCTTGAATGCCTTCTTTTTTTAATTTTCTATTTCTTTAACCTCTCTGTGTGTTTCTGAGAGCAGTCTAACTTCCAACTTTCTAACTTTGATTCCATCTTAAGCTTTATCTGTACTCTGTGGGCCTTATGACAGATTTTCTTTCTCAGATTTAAACCATAAATAGTTCCCAGGTATACGTTTCATTCATTTGCAGCTCTTCCTCCTCCTAATCACCAAGACAAACAGTCACCCTTCTAGTCTTGCAACAGTACCTGCAAAAATACCTTGACATAACCTACTTTGAAGGAGGAGAAGAAAGTAACAAGTCTTCTCTGTGTGTAATGACCATCATGTCACTACAACAGAGCAGCCACAGTTGTAGTCATAGACCTACATGATTCCCAGAGAGCGAGGGGAGGTAATAGTTGAAGTGTATGAGACAGAAGCAGAGTTCATTAATAAAGACTGCTAAAAACTTCAAGAATCAGTTCACTCCAACATCATCAGGATACAGGTAATTATAATTCTGAAATTATTGATGTCTCTTTCATTTTGATAATTCTGCCTACTTCATGCAGTCATATTTCCCACTGCTCTCATCTTTCATTCTCAGCACAATTCCTCTCCAATCTAGGTTTGTCTGGTAATTCTTCTAATATCATTGATTCATGCTTTGCTGTTTGGAACTTGGGGAAGATGCTGTCTGCAATCCTCTCTAGCTAATAAGATCTTCTAAGCTCCACTCAATCTTCAGTCTCAGGATATCTCCTCCAATTTGTTCAACTGCTATTTAGCTGTCTTAGAATAACTGTACTACCTACATCACAAATCAGTCTTTAATCCACAAATTGTACACAGGTTTATTGTCTTTGCTAATAATTTAATATTTATACATATTTTAACCCTCAGAAAGAAACTAATGGATATGGAAGTTTAATATCTTTGTTTTTATAACTGATCAAAATGATGTTAAAGTTCCAGGAAAGGAAGGAAGGCCAGGAAAGGCCAGGAAAATTTTACTGAGTCTAAATTCCTGAGCTCCTATTTTCCTCCAGAGTCCCCAGGACTTTGCTGAACACATGGTTAAACCCTTAATGTTTAACTTTTGATTTGAATTGAATATCTCCAAAATAAAAATGAGTTTTCTTATTCTATTTTCCTTATGTCTTGGACACAGCTTGGACATCTTGGAATAAAGATGTAATGGAAGCTGACTGATTTGGGATGTGACAAATACTTTTGAGAAGGGTATTTTCTCTAAACCTCTACCTACCGATGTCCCTTATCATATATGCATGGTGTTATGCAGGAAGTTTTACTCTCCTTTTTTCCCTCTTCTTTCTGTGTCTCTTCTCTGGCTCTCAGTATGAAGCCTCACTTTCTCTAATCCCATTGCTTTGTGGACGGTTGATTCATTTCCTTGCAAAACACTAACAGTGTGACTTTCATTATTTATTAATATTATTGTTACAAATAATGGTATAATTTGACTTGCTCTCAGGGAGATTTCAAGTTCTGGAGTCACTGCACACAAGTTTCTGTCTGTATATCCACTTGCCAGACTAATCCATATGCCTCTTTTTCTGAAAATTCCCACTAGGAACATTGGAAACCTTACAAACTTTGATTGAGCTGCCCCAGGTCAAATTGAACATCTGGGAAAGAACTTCTGCATCAGCTGCAGTTGTGCATCCTTAAATACCCTAGTGACCAAGTTCTAGGAGGAGGATTAGTTTGGGGCTTCATTTTTTGTAAAATGTATGGATATATTTAAACATTTCATTATATGGTCCAATTAGACTGTGTCTACATGGGCACATAATAAAGTAAAAATTTGGTAATTATCTGGCTCATTTCATCAAGCCAACAGCCAAAGGGATATATCTAGTTTGGCAAAAAGGTTTAGGAAGGGAGAATGAGGCAAAGTCAAATTGTATGAATTTGATAATTATATTAGTTATACAGGTAAAATAGATACTGAAGTTACTTGACTTTTTCAAAATACACTATTATATCTGCATAGTACAATGAGTCTTAGTGATATCTACCATAATTTTGTAATATTTTAAATAAGTAAAAAGCATATTATAAGTTCTGCTCTTATTATTTCACATTTTGTTCCATTATTCAGTATATATGTATCTAGTTAGAGGAAAAAACAGTCGTTGAAAGTCTAAATTCAACCTTGTCTAAATCTTATATAAATGGATATTTTATATACTCTCCAAATGTTCAAATTCATGAGTCCTATAGTTATTAGGACAAAAAGAAGGAAAGGAATGAAGAAAATTTGAATTGTGGTACCGTTGAAGGTCCATAGTATCCTATGTGCAATGTTTAAAGATATCTGTAAAAGTCACCCAGTTAGCATTCTTCTCTTCCATACTTTTAACTATACCTCTCACTTCTTTTAACTGTTTATTAAGCCCTATTAAGTATTCTCTCCTTTTAAGAAAAATATCTGTCGCTAGGTTCAAAATTTCAACTGGGAATGGGTCTCAACATTATAAAATAAAGACTACTGAATACCGAGAGAGTTAAACTAATTACACATCCTATCATAAGGATTTTCCTATTGTGTCTCTGAGGTGAAGTAGAGATGAATGAGCAATATAGATGTCCAGAATTGATAACTTCACATTTAAATATGGCACAGTTGTTCTTCCTGACTATCCATTTAGACTTTTTTAAATTAATGTGCATTTGGAAATATACTGATCATGTCATAATTTAACAATGCAATTGTAAATCTCTCTGCTGCAAAGGCATCACCTATGTGTCAAGAAGGATTGATTTCCCAAATCATCCCACCCTCTCTCTCTCCCACAGAGTCCAGTGGTGGATTCATGTTGATGTATGGCAAAACCAATACAATATTATAAAGTAATTAACCTCTAATTAAAATAAATAAATTTATATTTAAAAAAAAAGAAGGATTGGTTTATGAAAAACCAAGTAAAATTCAATCTTCATAGCTCAAGGGGAGAGGGATATGATTATCATTTTCAAACATTTGAAAGGATTAAAGACTGGTGATGGGTGAATCTCAGAAGGCCAGAGTTGGATGCTCACCCAGAAAACCTTGGTATCACATCTGAGTCTGCTGAAATTGGTGGAAATCTATTGAGGATGAGTTTATGACATTTTCTCTACTGTTTGCTTCCAGCCAACCTGAAAGTCACTGCCTTAAGGTCTTGGCACTGAAACATTAATACAGCTCCTCACAGAGATTAGAAAGGGGGTATGATGATTATAAGTGGAGATAGCCTGCAGAAAACTGTAGAATGGATGAAGTTTCCTTTAGTAATTTTCCACCTACACTCCTCCGTTATTCTAAAATCCACCAAGTTTTTAGTTTATAAAGGAGCTTTGATTAATACACCTTCCAACTATTAACACACTTGCATTTTAATAGGAGGCTCTGGGAGATAACAGGTAACAAAAGACTATAGGAAATAAAGTTTAAATGGTATATAATATAATAATGCCAAGCAACAAGTATCGGGATTGTTTATATTGTTGTTATTGTTGTTTTGATTTTAAGAGAGAACTTTTAATGTTCTCCTTTGATCCCCTGATACCTGCTGTATTTTGCACATTGGTATGAGACACAATTTCCCTCCAGTTACATCTCAGCTATACTAAGTTTCTGGAAACAGACATGACTTCTTGTCAATAAACTTTTCTTGTGTGCATTCCTCCTCGTGTAATACTATTCTTTGGGCTTCTCTGTGGAGTTGCTCAGGTGAGTTGGCACTTAGCATGGAAAGGCTTCTTGAACCTTACAAGCCTAGTTAAGGATTTGCCTCACTCAGAGTACCTGTAAACTTGTATTTTAATTACCAGTAAAGCTCTTTCCCATTCCCACAATACAATGAGAAAGACTAGCGATCTCTTCAAGAAAATTAGAAACACCAAGGGAACATTTCATGCAAAGGTGGACAAAATAAAAGAGAAAAATGGTATGGAAGCAGTATATAGAATTTAGAAAGATGGTAATGATAACCCTGTATGCGAGACAGCAAAAGAGACACAGATGTATAGAATGGACTTTTGGACTCTGAGGGAGAGGGAGAGGGTGGGATGATTTGGGAGAATGGCATTGAAATGTGTACTATCATGTAAGAAATGAATCACCAGTCTATGTTCAATACAGGATACAGGATGCTTGGGGCTGGTGCATGGGGATGATCCAGGAGGATGATCCAGAGAGATTATATGGGGTGAGAGGTGGGAGGGGGGTTCAGGATTGGGAACTCATGTACACCTTTGGTGGATTCATGTCAATGTTTGGCAAACCAATATAGTATTGTAAAGTAAAATAAAGTAAAAATAAAGTTTTTTTAAAAACAAATTGATCAAAAAAAAAAAAAAAGAAGTGGCAAGAATACACAGAACTATACAAAAACAATCTTCATAATGTAGATAACCACAATGGTGTGATCACTAACCTAGAGCCAGACATCCTGGAATGTGAAGTCAAGTGAGCCTTAGGAAGCATCACTACGAACAAAGCTAGTGGAGGTGATGGAATTCCAGCTGAACTCTTGAGGTGAGGTGAAGTCGCTCAGTCGTGTCCGACTCTTTGCGACCCCATGGACTGTAGCCCACCAGGCTCCTCAGTCCATGGAATTTTCCAGGCAAGAATACTGGAGTGGGTTGCCATTTCCTTCTCCAGAGGATCTTCCCAACCCAGGGATTGAACCTGGGTCTCCCGCACTGCAGGCAGACGCTTTAACCTCTGAGCCAACAGGGAAGCTGAACTCTTACAAATCCTAAAAGATGATGCTGTTAAAGTGCTGCACTCACTATGCCAGCAAATTTGGAAAACTCAGCAGTGGCCACAGGACTGGAAAAGGTCAGTTTTCATTTCAATCCTAAAGAAAGGCAAGTACAAAGAATGTTCATACTACCACACAATTGTACTCATCTCACAGACAAGCAAAGTAATGCTCAAAATTCCCTAAGTCAGGCTTCAACAGTACATGAACCATAAAATTCCAGGTGTTCAAACTGAATTTAGAAAAGGCAGAGGAACCAGAGACCAAATTGCTAACAACCACTGGATCATCGAAAAAGTAAGAGAGTTCCAAAAAAAATATCTACTTCTGATTTATTGACTATGCCACAGCATTTGACTGTGTGGATGACAACAAACTGTAGAAAATTCTGCAAGTGATGGGAATAGCAGACCACCTTACCTGCCTCCTGAGAAGTCTGTGTGCAGATCAAGAAACAACAGTTAGAACTGGACATGGAGCAACAGATTGGTTCCAAATGGAGAAAGGAGTACTCCAAGGCTGTATATTGTAACCTTCTTATTAAACTTATATGCAGAATACCTCATGCGAAATGCCGGGCTGGAAGAAGTACAAGCTGGAATCAAGATTTCCAGGAGAAATATCAATAACCTCAGATATGCAGATGACACCACCATTATGGCAGAAAGCAATAGGATAACTAAAGAGCCTCTTGATGAACGTGAAAGAGCATAGTGAAACACATGGCTTAAAATTCAACATTCAGAAAACTAACATCATCAAAACTAAGGTCCCATCACTCCATGGAAAGTAGATGGGGAACGATGGAAATAGTGACAGACTTTACTTTTTTGGCCTCCAAAATCATTGCAGATGGTTCTTGCCACCATGAAATTAAAAGATGTTTGCTGCTTGGAAGAAAAATTATGATAAACCTAGACAGCATTTTAATAAAACAGAGACATTACTTTCCCAACAAAGTTCTAGTCAAAGCTATGGTTTTTCCAGGAGTCCTGTATGGATGTGAGAGTTGTATTATGAAGAAAGTTGAGCACCAAAGAATTGATACTTTTGAACTGTTGTGTTAAAGAAGACTCTTGAGAGTCCCTTGGACTGCAAGGAGATCAAACCAGTGAATCCTAAATGAACTGAGTCCTGAATATTCATTGGAAAGACTAATTCTGAAACTGAAGCTCCAATACTTTGGCCACCTAATGTGAAGAACTGACTCATTGGAAAAGACCCTGATGCTGGGGACAATTGAAGGCAAGAGGAGAAGGGGACAACATAGGATGAGATGGTTGGATGGCATCACCAACTCAATGGACATAGGTTTGAGCAAGCTCCTGAAGTTGGTGCTGGACAGGGAAGTCAGGTGTACTGCAGTCCATGGGGTTGCAAATAGTCAGATATGACTGAGCGACTGAATTGACTGACTGTCTGACTAATGCCCTCACTGTTTTTATGGCTAAATAATATTATAATGTTATTCTGTATTGTTTCTTCAATAGATGGGCACTTAGGTTGTTTCCTTATCTTCATTATCATAAATAATGTAGCAGTGAACATGTAGGTACATTCTTTATAAAGTCAAAAGTTCTTTTCAAAAATGTCCACAATACAATAAAATTGTTAGATCATATGGAAATTTTATTTTTAATTTTTTAAAAAAACTTCATTCTTTTTTCCATAATGGCTGCACTGATTTACATTCCCATAGTGGTGCACTAGGGCTCCATTTTCTCCACTTCCTTGACAACCTTTTGTTAATTCTTGTTTTATATATATATATATATATATATATATACACACACACAGTCTAATAAGTTTAAGGTGATATCCCATGAGAGAGGGTTTTTAAAAGCTTAAGTATTTAATGGAAAAATACTGGAGGACTTTGTATTCTCAGGTATTTGTGAGTACGATCAAGGCATCTGTGTTTGCTAATTTTCTGTTATTAAAATCAGACTCTCACCCTCTCACAGTGACTGAGAGTTAGAGAATGCACTATCCTTCAATGATTGCATTTCAGAAAGATGACACATGGATATTTGAGAAAGACCTTTTCAGATTGTAGAAGATTTGCATCTCAAAGAGAAAGAGAATGATTTTATAATTGAAAGTTTTTTTAAAAAATAAATGTTCTAAGGAAAGGGAGTACCTTTTAGGAAGAAATCTGTTCTAAAGTTTAGTCATGGTGAATGATCTTTTTTATATATTGTTGAATTCAGTTTGCTAATATTTTGCTGAGGATTTTTGTATCTATATTTATCAGGTATATTGACCTAGGATTTTCATTTTTTGCAGTGTTTTTTCTGTTTTTAGCATCAGAGTAATTGTTGTTGTTAGTTGCTCTATCCTGTCCAACTCTTTGCAACCCCACAGACTGCAGCACATCCTACCTTTCTCTATCTCCTGGAGTTTGCTCAAACTCATGGACATTGAGTTGGTGATGCCATCCAGTTATCTCATCCTCTGTCATCCCTTTCTCCCCTTGCCTTCATTCTTTCCAGAATCAGAGTCTTTTTCAATGAATCAGCTCTTTGCATCAGTTGACCAAAATATTGGAGCTTCAACTTCAGCATCAGTCCTCCCAGTGAAATTCAGGACTGATTTCCTTTAGGATTGACTAGTTTGCTCTCTTTGCAGTCCAATGGACTCACAAGAGTCTTCTCCAACACCCCAGTTAGAAGACATCAATTCTTTGGTTCTCAGCCTTTTTTGTGGCCCAACTCTCACATCCATACAGGACTACTGGAAAAATCATTGCTTTCACTACATGGATCTTTGTAGGCAAAATGTCTCTGTTTTTAATATGCTTTTTAGGTTTGTTAATTATTTTCTTCCAAGGAGCAGGAGTCTTTTAATTTCATGGCTGCAGTCATGTCTGCAGTGATTTTGGAAACAAATAATAAAAAAGGCTTTCATTGTTTCCATTTTTTTCCATTTGTCATGAAATGGTGGGAGGGGATGTCACGATCTTAGTTTTTTGAATGCTGAGTTTTAAGCCTTTTATTTCACTCTCCTCTTTCACCTTCATCAAAAATCTCTTTAGTTTCTCTCTACTTTCTACTAAAAGGGTGGTGTCAACTGCATATCTGAAGCTATTGATAGTTCTCCCAGCAATTCTGATTCCAGCCTGTGCTTCATCCAGCCAGGCATTTCAGATGATATACTCTGATATATCATATATCACATGATATATCTCCTCTTTCATTTAACATTTTATTTATTTGGGTCCACTCTTTTCTTCTTGAACAACCTGGTTAAAGATTTATGAATTTTGTCTTTACAAAAAAAATCAGTCTTGGTTTCATCAATCTTTTTTTTTTTTTTCTTTTTGGTCTCTGTTTTATTTATTTCTTCTCTGATTGTTATTATTTCCTTCCTTCTGCTGACTTTCAGCATTGTCCTTTTCCTAATCCCTTTAGATTAGGTTATTTTTGTGATAGTCTTCTTATTTCTTAAGCTAGCTTTGTATCTATAAACTTCCCTCTTAGAACTGCTTTTGTTGCATCTCATAGATTTTGGAAAGTTGTGTTTCCATTTTCATTTGTCTTGAAATATTTATTGGTTTCCACTTTGATTTCTTTATTGGCCTATTTGATTTTAGTAGCATATTGTTTGTCTCCCTGTGTTTTTAGCTTCCCCATTTGTCCTTGTATAATTGATTTCTATTTGCATACCTTTGTGGATAGAAAAATGTTTGATATCAATTCTATCTCTTAATTTTGTTTTATGGCCTAACATATGACATATCCTGGAGAACATTCAATGTGCACTTGAATAAAATGATGATTCTGCTGTTTCTGTATGGAACATCCTGTAGATACCTATTAAATCTAACTTTTCTATTGTGTCAAACATTTAAAGCCACTATTGTCTTATTGATTTTGTTTGGGTGATTTTCATTTGATATAAGTGGGATACTAACATATTCTACTATTTCTATATTATTGTCATATTCTCTCTTTATGTTTATTATGATTGCATTATATATTTAAGTGTTGTGTATTGGCTGCATATGTGATAATGAGTGTAATGTCTTTTTATTGATCATTTTATCATTATATGATGTCCTTCTTTGTCTCTTGTATAGAATTTGTTTTAAAATAACTTTGCAAATGATATGACTGATGGGATGCTATAAAAATGTATAAACAGCTTATATAATTCAAAATAAAAACCACAAACAACCTAATTATAAATTGGAAGAAGACTTGAATAAACATTTTTCCAAAGAAGATATATAGATGGTCAACAGGTGCAAGAAAAGATGCTCATCATTGCTCATCATCAGAGAGTTGTAAGTCAAAGCCAGTGAGATATCTCTTGACATCTATCAGAATAGCTAACATTAAAAAATCTACAAACAACAAATGTTAGAATGGATGTGAATAAAAGGGAAACTTTGTACACTGTTGGAAATGTCAATTGGTACGGTCACTATGGAAAACAGTATGAAGCTTCCTTAAAATATATATATTGCTGGTAACTTTATGGTCCATCCCATTTATGGTCAATCCCATCCCTGGGATTCTCCAGGCAACAACAGTGGAGTGGGTTGCCATTTCCTTCTCCATTCTACAGTTTAATCTCAACTAATTGTCCCAGATTTTTCCCTCTTCCTCTTTATTCCAGATATTTGAAACTCCAGTACTTTGGCCACCTCATGTGAAGAGTTGACTCATTGGAAAAGTCTCTGATGCTGGGAGGGATTAGGGGACGACAGAGGATGAGGTGGCTGGATGGCATTACTGATTCGATGGACATGAGTTTGGGTGAACTCTGGGAATTGGTGGCGGACGGGGGGCCTGGCGTGCTGCGATTCATGGGGTCACAAAGAGGTGGACACGACTGAGCAACTGAACTGTAGTGAACTGGGGACCTAAGCTTTGAGCCATGTCCTGACAGTTCTGTGGCTCTGCTGTCCAGCCGTCCATGCTATTTTCATTTTGCCCTCGTGGCAGCTTAAAACAGTCAGGCTCAGATATAGTCAGTGCTCAGCAGGATTATAGTTGTGCCATGTTTTACGGTCCAGTTTGAATTCCTTATAAATTAGAAGAATAGTTGGTCAAATTGTAGAGATGAGGGATATTTAGGATTTAGAGATGGTCAGTATTTCAACTTTCCTTTGAAAAATGCCAGGGTTGATTTTAAAATTTTAATATTGATTAAGGAATGGATACTTAGTTTGTTATTTGATTTACTAAAAGATTTGTTATAAACTTTTATTTTCCTAAGTTTATTAATACTTTGGCCTCCTGATGCAAAGGGCCGACTCATTGGAAAAGACCCTGATTCTGGGAAAGATTGAGGGCAGAAGGAGAAGGGGGTGCCAGAGGATGAGGTGGTTGAATGGCATCACTGACTCAATGGACATGAATTTGAGCAAACTCCAGGAGGTAGTGGAGGACAGGGAAACCCGGTGTGCTGCAGTCCATAGTGTCACAGAGTCAGACACAGCTTAGCGACTGAACAACAAAAGTTTAGGTAGGAGTTTAGAGGCTAGCATTCCATACCCAGGAAAATTGCTATCTGTGCCCATGCAAAAAACTTTATGATGTTTTTTCATCATTTAACATCTGTAACTGGCAAAGTGATTTTATTGATTGTCTTCATGCTAGGTTATCTAAAGCATCAATATCTGATTGTCCTGGTGAGAAATTTTATGTTCAGCTTGTCTTTGAGACATGGATGGAATGTGAATTGGAATCCTGAGCCTTGTTGGTAAGTAAATTTCATTTACAACATATTGTAAACCTGCATTAAAGATGACAAACTCATAGAAACGGCCAGTAGTGCATTGTGTGTTGTGCTAAGTGAGCTAAGTCAGACAGAAAGAGACAAACACTATATGATCTCACTTATATGTAGAATTTAGAAAAGCCAAATTTGTAACAACAGAGAGTAGAATGGTGGTTACCAGGGGCTGAAGGGCTAGGGAGAGGGTGAGTAGCGGAGTTGGGCACATGTTGTTTAAGGGTAAAAACTTGCAACTATAGATAAGTTCTGGAGATCTAATGCACAACATAGTGATTATAGACAATGCTATATTATAAACTTCAAAGTTGCTAAGAGACTAGATCTTAATCATTCTAACCACAAAAAAGAAATGCTAATTATGTGATGTGAGAGAGGTGTGAGCTAATGCTATGGTGGTAATCAACATGTTGTACACCTTAAACTCATACAATGTTGTATGTCAATTGTATCTCTAATAAATGGCCTATAGTCGATAATGTCAGCGCTGTATCCAGATCCCTCCCACCAAAAACCTTTTAAACATTTAACTACCAAAACAGCACCTGAGATGCATTCTCTGTGGTATGCCCCCGCTCTTGCCCCTCACATGCTGAGGGATAAGAGGAGCCTGGGAATTTATGTTCCCCTGGGGTGGCTCTTGCCTCCAGGGTGATAGACTTGTAAATCTCCAGCCCCCTTGTCTCTCTGGTTTGGGCAACTCTGAGGAGGAACTTAAATTCCAGTGGCCCCCTGAGGTTTCAGAGACCACCTGCTTGCATGGCTTTGAAATTCTGAAAACCGTGTGAAGAATTAGCATAGGACTTAGCATTTCAAAACAACAAAAATATTTTAACACATAGTTTCTGAGGGTCAAAGATCTGGGAGTGGCTTAACTGGGTCATTCTAGCTCAGGATCTCTCATAAAATTGGAGTTAATGGCATCTGAGCTGGGGAATCTGCTTTCCTGCTCACTCATATGGCTATTGGCTGGAGAAGTCAATTTCTGGCCATGTAGACCTTTATACAGGGCTGCCTGAGTGTCTTCAGGACATGACAGCTGCATTTTTTCCAGTGCTAGTGAGACACACAGGGAAAGAATGTGCCCAAGACCAAAATCAGCAGTCTTTTATAACTTAATTGTGGAATTTTTGCAGAGGCCAACTCCGGTAGATCGTGGGAGAGAACTACACAGTGGTGTGAATAGCAATAGGTGGGAACCATTGGGGGCCATCTTTTCTTTTTGACACATCTATTTATTTGACTGCGCCAGGTCTTAGTTGCAGTGCACAGGGTTTTTAGGTCTTCATTGCAGCCTGCAGGCTCTTTAGTTGTGGCATGTGGAATGGTTAGCTGTGGCATGTGGGACCTAGTTCCTGACCAGGGATCAAAGGCAGGCCTCCTGCATTGGGAGTGTGGAGTCTTATCCACTGGACCACCAGGGAAGTTCCCATTGAGAGCCATCTTGAGAGGTGACTCTTAAAGTTTCTCTTTCTTCTCTGTTCTTTGCTCCCTCTTCTCCTTGACTGGTTTCCCATGGCAGGACTTCCTTAATAAATTACTTGTACACTGATTCTTTTCTTCAGATCTGCTTCTGGGGAGCCTGGCCTAAATTCATGCGATTTCTTTGTCTAAAACAAGGATCATTCTCTGCGCCAAATTCAATTGCTTATGACTTGTTTTTTACAGCTTGCAAGCTATTAATAAGGATAGTTTTTATGCTTTTACATTACTGAAAAAAATCGAAGGGAAAATAATTTTTATAAGTATATATAAAGTTTCCTAACATTTGAAAATTATATGGAACTCACCATTCATTAATGAGTTTTATTAGAGTGTATTTTTGTGTATTGCCTATGACTGTTTTCACACGACAAGAACAGAGTTCAGCGGCTGTGACAGTTGCCACATGGTCTGCAAGGCCTTCATTATTTACTTCTTGACCCTTTACAGGAAAAGTTTGTTGACTGTGGTATGAAGTGAACCAACTCTGTGGTTATGTTCTGAGAATTTCCAAAGCTTTGACACCACTGATCTGCTTGCCCATCAGTCTATAAGTTGTTTCAGTGTCCTTAAATTTTACTCAGTATCCTTTTGTCACTCCAGGGAGGAATAAAAATGAATTATTTTGAATTTTCTGGCACCGTTCTTCTTTCAACAGTAGAGGGCTGACAGAAGAAACAAAGTTCTTGCTTGGCCCCATAAGGTGTGTCAGTTGTCAAAACTCTAAACAACTATGACTTGATTCTCAGAAGAGGGAACTTTTAAAATTGTATTAAGAATTTCAAATAACTTAGAGAACAGCCTTTCAAATATCCTTGATGTTTTAACACCCAACCATTTCTTGTCCCAAAATGTACTTACAGAAGCAAGTAGAGTTGATTATCATTGATCTTGGGGGATTTTAGTGATGATAAGATGCAATTTTATAATAAAGTTTTTCTTTCCATAGCAGGATTATATAAAGGGGTAAATTAGTGAGCTGAAAAATGCTTTATAGTTTAAGTAAAATGTTCCTTCTCATTCATTTTCTCGTCTTCACCCAGGCCTCTGAGGCAGGCGAGGTAGATTCAATTCCTGTTTTACTGATGAGGAAATGGATAAAATGATAGATTCAAAGTTAGCTAATTACATAGTGGTGAAGCTGGAGCGAAAATCCAGTCCTCTTGACTTCTAATCCACTGTTCTTTCCACTAAACCACTTGACTGTTTACTGTGAGCTGAGCATTGTATGAGGCACAGTGGGAACTTACAGTGAAATAGTACTTACAATAGTACTTATATTTAAATGCCACTTTAAACTCCCCCCTCCCACAAACATTTATTTTCTCCACTGAAATTAGTATATATTAGATTACTTTTGTTCATGCTGTCTTGTTTAGTAGCTGTCAAGTGAATTTCTATACACTTGAATTTTACATTATAATCGATGTAACACAATTGGTATCTAGAGGAAAAACCTTTTATCTATTAACTCCTCCTTTATTGGTTCATATTCCCTGAGAAATAGAGCTAAAGCAAGAAACACTTTGTAATTTTAGGCTTTGACTAATAACTCTATATGCAAAGATATTTTATACATTTTTAAAGTTAAAATGGGGAAACAATTTCTTGGTTTGACAGGTCTTGTGAGTTTAAAAGGAAGAGAAATGGCAGCTTTAAGTGATATTGGGAGATGAATGTTTCATGTGAGAGCCTCCTGGATGAAGCTGGCCTTATTTACCTAACTGGAAAATAGGGAAAACAATTTAAAGGTTTTACCTCTATAATTTATCTTAACATTTGGAAAACATACAGAGTGTTGTTTCTGATTATAAAATTAGTATATGCTCATTATAACAATAATGGAAACTGCAGAAGGTTGTTCAAGATTAATGCATGACCCACTGGAGGGTCTTTACTCTAAAGTATCATTTTATTCTTTATTTTTTGGTCATTTCATGTGGCATGTGGGATCTTTGTTCCCTGATCAGGACTGAATCCACGCCCCTTGCAGTGGGAGCTTGGTGTCTTAACCACTAAACTGCCTGGGAAGTCCCTAAAATATTCAGATAATTTTTCCTCCTGGACTATACTGTACACACTTGGGTGAGTCTTTCAGGTTTTGTGGCCTAGATTTTAGCACACAGATTCAGCTTGGATACTGAGGAAAAAAGCTTATAAATCCCTTATATAAGTGGTTCAGTTCTTGTCTAACTGGAAATACTTCTTCACTGAAGACAGCCTTACGTCATGTGTCAGTATTTCATGCTTAGGAATCATCATTTTTCTTCTCATTAGGGTTATGAGTTCTGTGGGATGAGTTGAGAGGTAATTTTTCCCCAGTTCCCCAGGAACAGGAATACTTTTGACTGACAGCCCTGAAAAGAGAATAAAGCCAGTCTTAAACTTGTCTTTAATCCTGCTCACATATTCTTTTGATGCATTTTGAACATCTTTTATTTTCATAATGAGTCATTTAAAAGAGAGATTAGCATTGACTTTTCCAGAGTGAATGGCAAATCCTTTCCTTTGAGTGGCTTCCTTTTTTAACTGCTAATTTTCTTTTATGGTCTCCTATAAATATTCAGTGTGTTGAAGTTTTCATTTTTTGAGTAGAAAATCTAAATGAATCTTGTGCGACGTGCATACCTATCTTTAGTATAGTCTTTGTATGGTCTGGTGACCAAGTTCTGATATTCTTGAATAGTAAACTTTTTGTGGGCTGTGTCTTTTAATATGGCTGTATCTCTCATTTTATGTGTGTGATTAGCAAGAGCTTTTTCTCCTCTTAATTACCACCCCTTTTTGAACTTTCATAGAGTAAGTCTCTCTCTCCTGTTTGTGAGTATATTTGAAGATCAGTTCACCAGTAGCATGGCAAGGATTCTATTGCAGTGCACAAAGAATGTGGTGGTAAAGTTTGAAAAACTTAGGGCCATAATTATGGATAATTACATATGAGAGAAGAACTCAGATATGTCCTTAGGCCTTTGAGGTATAGATGGAAGGTCTCCAATAGATTCTATTATACCCCTATAAGGCTTAGTGTCAGCGTGACTTACAAGTGCCATTTTCTTTGGCTAGCATTTCCTCCTCTTGCTAGTTAGTGGTCCTTACACTCACATAGTTCCCATGACCGGGAAAGAAATATGAAAAGACAAATGTTTGAATTCACATACTAATTTAGTGAAGCTAGATAAAGACTGAAATGAATGTTTGTTTGATGTTAGTCTTTTGGGGTTGCCAAGCCATCTGCCTCATTCAGCAATGGTCTCATTATTTTTCAAGCTTATTCTGCATTTTGTTGATAGATTTATTTAATGGATTTTTCAGTTGCTGTTTGCCAGTCTTGCTCCTTCTTTCAGAAAGCACCCAATGCAATAAGAAATGATCTACGATGGTCTTCCTGCATTCTAGTATGTCAGGAGGAATGAGGTGGAGTCAGTTGGAAAGTTGAGATAATATTTTAGATGGAGCCATCTTTCAAGGAAGAGAGTTGACAGTTTGGTCTGAGCCATAAACTTTGCAAAGGTCATTCTGTTGAATGTGTGTGATTATTGTAATCACTGATGAGGCCAATTCTATGGAGTAAGTTGCTAACATCTAAGTGATATGTTAACTTTTTCAGTCCTGGGTCCTCTTATAGCTTAGAGGTTAATATCTTAGCCCCACATGAGTATTTAACTCGTTGCTGGTTTCAAGAATCAGAACAATTATATTTGTCATCTGTGGAGTTCTTTCAAATATATCTTTATTGACATTTACTTACAGTACATTTATTTTCAAAAAAAGTATTAAGATAGATAACATGGGGTAAAACTGAAAGCTAGGATGATTACAAGAGCAAGATGATAGCCCCAAAGCTAAACAGTAGTTAGAGTAATTAAATTTAGTTTAAAAAGAGTAATTGCAAATGATGTAGTTAGTGGCATAAATTTGGAGGTGAAGAGTCTGTGTCAAACATTTTATAAACTTATTTCCAAAAAGGATATTTTAATAGAAATTGTTAAAATAGATTTAATGACCTCATTAAACCCTTTTTTGTAAGGTAGACATAGTCTGTCCTAAAGTGACTGATGGCTTCCAGAAGGAGGAAGAGTCATGCCTTCCTTCATTTCTTCTTCCTGGAGGGAGTCAGACAGGAAGTTACTTCTCCCTTTGCTAAAGGAAGTTTGAAATGGTAGAGAGTTCCCCACTTTCTCCACTGTCTTTCCTCTGGACAGTTTAGGGAGGCAAAGTTAATTGAAAATGGAAAAGCACATTTCCTAGTTATTTTCTTTGAGTGCTATATTATTTTGACTTAGCAATTTTCCCCTCAGAATCAAGGTATTTCTAGAGAATGTTAAGTTTCTCCATCATCCACTTCTTGTGAGGTGTTAGGGAGGGAGAAAGGATTTTGGATTGAGAGACTCTTTGGGGGAAAGACAGCCACTGATGGGTCCTACAGACTGGGGCTTTAGAAAGCCATAGATCATTATGAGGGCAGAATGGGAAGCAGATGAAAAAGGATGGCTTTTTATGAGGGCATGATGGGGGTCAGAGGTAGAAGGAAAGGCGATTTAGAAAGAAGGAAGGAAGGCTCCAGGAAGGGTCTGTCTATTTTGTACTTTGCCTCAGGCCTTGGAGGTGGGTCAGAGCTGCAGTTATTCTTGTGTGATATTGAGAATCTGCTCAGTACAGCCCTTTGAATGCTGCCAGAGAGCCCGTATCTTCAGGCCACAAGGCAAATTAGCTATGTGGTCACTACATGGAACAGTTCAGAAAATTGGCTCAAATGCAGCCACCTGTCCAACGGTATATCCAGGGAATAGCTTCTGGCAGTCTCTAAATGGGAAGAACACTGTACATTGTAAGAGTGGCAGCCACCCACATGCGACGCTTCCTTTCTATTCGGGAGCCCCAGATGACCTGCTTAGCGCACCGTCACACTGAAGCAGCAGTCTAACAACTCAACGCCTGGTGGATGAACAACATGAGGGTTTTGACAGAGAAAGAGCACCCTCAATACCACATGCTTCTGCTGCTGTTTAGTTGCTAAGTCAAGTCTAACTCTTTGTGACCCTGTGGACTGTCGCCTGCCAGGCTCCTCTGTCCATGGGCTTCTCCAGGCAGTAATACTGGAGTGGGTAGCCATTCCCTTTTCCAGGGGATCTTTGTGACCCAGGGATCAAACCTGCATGTCCTGCTTCTCCTGCATCAGCAGCCAGATTCTTTACCACTGAGCCACCTCGGAAGCCCTCAATACCATCTACATCCTCCCAAGAAGCACCCTGGATGCAGCTACCACTGAGAGTTGAGTGGGGCAGCTACAGGACTTAGGATTTGTTGGGTGGCAACACCAGTGCCATGTTGAATATATAGTTGGTGAGCTTTTAAGCACAACTTAAGCACAACTGCTTAAGGCCATGCTTGGCTTGCTCCCACTTTGTAGCTCTCTTTCTCATGTTGGCAGAGTTCTTTTTACTCCCATTGCAGCTGGAAACATACACAGAGATTAAACATTTTCTGAGTTTAAGGGAAGGATAAAGTCTGTCCTTTGGGGGATTGTGGAAAAAAAAAATCAAAGTAAAACAGGTGTCATATGTCCTAATCAGTGTCTAAGAATGAAATTAAACTGTATTTATCTTCAGGTGACCCAGTTTTCCATGTAATTGTGTTTCAATTCTGGGACTGTATATAAATACATATACATACCTACTTATAACCCCTTGTATAGTTATGAAGTCAGGAAAGAAATATGTTACATACAGAGTAAAAGATAAGTTTTTAAAAAGTAGAGAATCTCAGACTGTTTTTGCTTCTTGTCTGTATTATATTCAGATATTTATTCATAATTCTATACCCTAAGATGGCAGAGTGAAGAAGGAAGCCCTACCTGAAGGCTGTACTCTTTTTTTCTTTTTAGAACAAATCTCTAAAATCTTCAGCTCTTTACCTGAAGAAATCAGAAATCAAAATTTATTCATACACTTATTTCTTTCAAGCATCTTGGTCAAAGTTTTTATAGGCAACTGAGGTGCTTGTGCCTAACTAAAGATATTGAATGTCTCCCACTGGGTAAAGTTCAATTTAGCTGAATGAGAAACAGGTTTTAGCCCAAAGACTGAAGAGAATTCCATTCTTGAGGAACTAAGGATTATTCTGTGTGAAAGTCTGGTTTCTAGAGAACATGGAGGGAGGCTTCAAAAGTGAGGTAGATTCCTAGACTTTTTAGGTTAGAAGGTGTCAGTCTACATACCTTTAGTAAATAGCATGGTCCTTGTAATGCTTAGTTTGCTCTCCTCATTCCACTCTTTCGAGGATCAATTCGTGGTCCCTCTGTGCCCTGACCTGAGTTGTAGAGGCTGACCACCATCACTTACACTCTCTTTCCAATGAGCCTGTTGAGTTTAGCTAATGGAAGATACCAAAAGGAAATTGAGGAGGGGAGGAAAGAATTGATGTTTCCACGTTTTGTGATGTGGTTTTTGGCTTTGGCTCATTCTTTCCCTTCTTTACAGCTTCCTTTCTCACTGGATCCCTGTTACACCCTCACCTTCTCCTCTTACATCTTCAGGACTAAAGGAGGAAATAGCTTTGGAAGTCTCTTGAGCTACCTGATTTGACTCTTTTTCCTGCTGGACTTTGACAGATAGAAATGTGAAGTAACTCATTTAAGATCATGTCATGAATTAGTGGCAGATTTCGTGAATCTCTACCTAGGTCTCCTGATTTTGCTGTCTAGTGCTCAATGCAGCATCTGTGCCTGTTTGATCTCTTTCAGGAAGCTTTTGGAAGAAAGGTTTTGCCAGTTGAGCAGACATGAATGCATTTTTGTTTGGATAGGCAGGGCTAGTGCTTCTGTCCATGGTGCTAAGGTCTTGCAAAGAGTGATATACTCTTCAGGGTCCTGTCTGCTGCTTCTCCAGATTGCATTTTAACTCTAGCATGGAAGTAAAAGGAGAGAATGTGGCATAAGCAAATGTTGAAACAGGAAAATGTATCAGTAATCAGGGTGAATAGTTTACCAATGAAGAGGAATTCCTTGAGTTCTTTTTTCTACCTAGATTTGTAAAGCAAATACACTCCAATAAAAATTAATTAAAAATTAAAAAATTGGGACCTTCCATGGTGCTAAGGTCTTGCAAAGAGTGATATACTCTTCAGGGTCCTGTCTGCTGCTTCTCCAGATTGCATTTTAACTCTAGCATGGAAGTAAAAGGAGAGAATGTGGCATAAGCAAATGTTGAAACAGGAAAATGTATCAGTAATCAGGGTGAATAGTTTACCAATGAAGAGGAATTCCTTGAGTTCTTTTTTCTACCTAGATTTGTAAAGCAAATACACTCCAATAAAAATTAATTAAAAATTAAAAAATTGGGACCCTTTCTCAACTCTGTTCTATTCATAATAATTCCAGGTAGCTGGCAGAGCAAATCTGCTGGTATTTTTCAGAATTTCTTGGCTAATCTTGGAATTTAACTTTTCTATAAAATTTTATGACTAGCTCATCAACCTACATGAAAAACTTGAAATTCTGATGGAACTACATTAAATCTATGGATTAGGGAAAATTGCCACCATTATGACTCTATCCTGAACAAGTATATGTATCTTTCTATTTGTCTTCCTTAATATATTAATGTAATTTTATTATTGTCTCTGTTTTATTACTGACCAATGTTCCATTCTATGTTATGTACCACAATGTGTTTACCCATTCCACATCTCCCAGTGGAGGAAAATTTTGGTTGTTTCCAGGTTGGAATATTGTGAACAAAACTACCATAAACAGTCATGAACAGGTTTTTATAAGAACATAAATCTTCATCTAAGAGTGAAATTGCTAGGTCATATGGTAAATGTCTATCTAGCTTTATAAGAAGCTGCCATACTCTTTTCCAAAATGGCTGTACTGTTTTGCATCCCCACAATTCTGTAACTTTTTCTTTTTTATCAACAGCAGCAGACATTCAGTTCAGTTCAGTCACTCAGTCATGTCCGACTCTTTGCGACCCCATGAATCACAGCACACCAGGCCTTCCTATCCATCACCAACTCCTGGAGTTCACTCAAACTCATGTCCATTGAGTTGGTGATGCCAGCCAACCATCTCACCTCTGTCGTCCCCTTCTCCTCCTGCCCCCAATCCCTCCCAGCATCAGGGTCTTTTCCAATGAGTCAACTCTTCACATGAGGTGGCCAAAGGACTGGAGTTTCAGCTTTAGCATCATTCCTTCCAAAGAAATCCCAGGGCCGATCTCCTTCAGAATGGACTGGTTGGATCTCCTTGCAGTCCAAGGGACTCTCAAGCATCTTCTCCAACACCACAGTTCAAAAGCATCAATTCTTTGGCACTCAGCCTTCTTCACAGTCCAACTCTCACATCCATACATGACCAGAGGAAAAACCATAGCCTTGACTAGACTGACCTTTGTTGGCAAAGTAATGGCTCTGCTTTTCAATATGCTATCTGGGTTGGTCATAACTTTCCTTCCAAGGAGTAAGCATCTTTTAATTTCATGGCTGCAGTCACCATCTGCAGTGATTTTAGAGCCCCCAAAAATAAAGTCTGACACTGTTTCCACTGTTTCCCCGTCTATTTCCCGTTAAGTGATGGGACTGGATGCCATGATCTTCGTTTTCTGAATGTTGAGCTTTAAGCCAACTTTTTCACTCTCCTCTTTCACTTTCATCAAGAGGCTCTTTAGCTCCTCTTCACTTTCTGCCATAAGGGTGGTGTCATCTGCATATCTGAGGTTATTGATATTTCTCCTGGCAATCTTGATTCCAGCTTGTGCTTCTTCCAGCCCAGCGTTTCTCATGATGTACTCTGCATATAAGTTAAATAAGCAGACATTAGAACCAGACAAATATTTTCTCAAAATATGGTTTAAACATAAATGATTTGACAAAAGAGGCTCTGTATTTTCTTTATTTACAGTGCTTGGCAAGTACTGAAATGAATTTTCTGAACTTCTTATCTTTACTTATTAGGTTCTGCCCTTTGGAAAGGTAACTCCACATACTGAAAGAGGACTTCTCGGGTGACCAGGACATAAGGCAAGTGGTGAGTAGGCTGAAAAACAGCTGAAGAGTCTTTGAAAATGAATCCCTACTTTTCCCCCTTTTAACAAAAATGGCCTTAATTATTAGGAATACATAAAACTTTGGTTTCTCTTTCTTATTACTGTGAGAAATAGGAAAGACACAGTATATGGAAAAAGATGGTGGGGCAAGGAATCTTCTCATTTGTCATTTGTCTGTGGCTGAGTTTTAGGATGGATCTGGGCACTTGGCATGGAGTTGGTGCCCACTTTCTCCATTTCTTGGTTTGGAGCAGCCTATTGGTTTTGCTGTTATAAAGCACCAAGGCCAGAGAAATGGATAATACATGTTAACAACAAACCAGCGGTCTCTCCTGCCTGCCACCTGCTGTTGCTGACTTTGTAGGAGGCAGTTGCCTAGTAGATGGGAATAATTGATTTTTCAGCTGGCACCCCAGCGTCAGTCATTTTCATCAGTCAGCAGGTGAGGACATTCCGCAGCTTCTGGCTGTCCCTGACTCTGAGCATGTGACATCTTTACTTAAGGCCCACGACTCAGTGACTGTTAATTGCCTGCGCTTATGAAGTTAGTTTTCCTGAGCTCTCATCCTGTTTCCTCAAACCCATATAAAAGTATCTAAGTTGATTTTTTTCCCCTTTGTTGGATTGGCTGATAAGCTTTGGGGAGCTGTGATTTGTCATCTTTGTCATTATTTTCAGCTCTCAGATGACAGGTGATTAAAAAGCTGAATGGTTGGGGAATATGGTGTTGGAGGCCATGAGGCAATGACCTTGGGTAGTTCTGAGTATCAAATAGCCTTTACTGTGTTATAATAA
The DNA here is from genome assembly GCA_006408695.1 of Aepyceros melampus. Taxonomy (NCBI): domain Eukaryota; kingdom Metazoa; phylum Chordata; class Mammalia; order Artiodactyla; family Bovidae; genus Aepyceros; species Aepyceros melampus. The sequence goes on along the minus strand of SJXQ01010561.1, from coordinate 157,363 downwards.
ATGTTATCTTCATGTTTCTAGCAAAATCAGTCACATAGCTGTTCTCTGAGATGGAGAATAGAATTGTCTTCTTGCTGGTAGGTTTTTCTGAAGGGAGTCATATTAGGGCCTGGGGAGAGTTTCAGTACTCTAAACTAATACAGAGAAGGTGACTGGCTTTTTTATGATTACAGAAGTGAGACATGAAATACATGAGTTATTTAAGAAGTAAAGTATAATATTGTAAAGATATAAAAAACCCTTCTATGATCCAGAGAGAATATATAATCTATACATACATAGATTTTAAAAGATAAAACTGTATTCTTTAAACAGTTTTGTAAACCTACTCTTTTCATGTCAGGAAATGGAAATATGCATCACTGTTTTTAACAGCTCAATACTCTTCTATTTGTGGAGGAATCAGCATTTTAATCAGTCTTCTGTTTCTCCAGTATTTAAGTAAATATTATAAAAAATACTACAGTAGATTCCTCTAACCTACATCTCATGTACTGGTCTGATTATTTCTTTGCAAAAATTACTAGGAGTAAAATAGCTGGATCAACCATATGTGTGTTTGAATGGTTGAATGGTGTATATATCTATCTATCTAAATTATCCTCCCAGAATATTTTATCAGTTTACCTTCCTACCAGCAAGGAGATAATATCCATGGGTATTATCTGTGTTTTGTTTTTGTTTTTGCTAAACTGGCCAAGAGAGAAATGGTATCTCGTTAGAGCTCTTATAATTCCTAGTGAGGATGAACATTTTTCATATTTTATAGGCCATTTACATTTTCCTTTTGTGAATTGTTTGTCCATAGCCCTTGTCCACAAAAAATGGTATATTTTTCTGTTTGCAAAAGTTCTTAATGTATCAGTGATATTAAGCCTTTGTCATAGTTATTTTTCTCTGTTTTCCAGATTTTCTGTAGAACGTAGTGAGTTAGAAGTAAACTGCTTGATTTAAATACTGGCTCTGCTACATACTACCTGAGTTTGGTGTCTTATGTAACCATTCTGCATCTTTGTTTGCTCACCTAAAAGTGAGGAAAATAATATCTACCTCATAGGGCTAGTGTAAGGATCAAATGAATTAAGATACACAAAGTTCTTTGAATAGAACTTGGTTCTTAGTAAGTACTTGTTATTTTTATGTGTGTAATGTCATATGTGTATTTTTCATACCGAAGTCCTAAACTTGTATATATTTAAAGCTATCAATCATTTCATCTATGGTTTCTGCCTGTGGGTCATGCTTAAAAAGATCTTTACCCAAAGATTATTCTTAAAAATGTCCCCCTTATTTTCTATACGCACACTTTTAAGCATTCAAATCTTAACTCTTATATTTGATAGCGGAAAAAAAGCCTAGCTCTCCCTTTTGTGGCATTGTGTATTGACAATGTTGATTTTATATCCATCTTGGACATGACATGGTGATAACTGTTCAGTATATTTCCTAGTGCAGCATCTTGTTCAGGAAGCTTGTTAATGTATCTGACAATTACAATAAGGCAAATAACACAGCGTCTCTCTGTTGGAAAATTTCAGTGTGGTGCAGCTAAAATATTTAGGAGTATAATTCAAGGGGACTTTAATTTCAGTGGTGTCATTTTTAATTAGGTGTAAATGGCAGAAGAGTAGATATCTGAGCCTGGGTCAGATTTTTTATGGTAGAACAAAAACCATGGCTACAACATTTTGCAGTTCATCCCATCAGAAAGCAGAGTGTGCTGCCTGCCCTACCCCTTGAGTCTGAGCTGGCCATGTGACTTGCTTTGACTGATAGATTGTGATAGGTGAGCTCCAGAGTCTTTGTCCTCTTTGAGCACTGCTCAAGATCACCATTCCATGAAGGCCTGGATATAGGGCCACATGGAGAGAGAGGCTTAGCTATGCCATCTATCTCAGTTCACTGCAGCCCCCACCTAATCTGCCCTGTGAGTGAGTCTGGCAGAGAGCGGAAGAATCCTCGGCCAACCTACAAACTTGTGAGAAATAATACTTTGTTGTTTTAAGCCTCTGAGTTTTGAGGTGGTTATTTTGTAGCAATAAACTGAGCATGCAGTTCTAGAGGATTCATTTTAGCTGTGCACTGTTGTCTTAGTTCAGACTGTTGTATCAAGAATACCATAGGCTAGATGGCTTAAACAATATTTATTTCTCATACTTCTGGAAGCTGGAAAGTCACAGATCAAGGCTCCAGCAGATTCATGGTCTGGTGAGAGCCTGCTTCTTGGTTCATGGATGGCCATCTTCTTGCTGTATCCTCATGTGGTGGAAGGCCTCTTTTATAAGAACACTAATCCCATGCATGAGGGCTCTGTCTTCATGACCCAATCGCCTCCCAAAGGCTCCACCTTCAAATACCATCAATATTAGGGATTAGGTTGCAAAGTATGAACTTTGGTGCCACAAACATTCTCTACAGCAAAGTTTCCATCAGTAGTATGTGGCAGAAAAGAAAGAATTCTAAGGCTTTAACAGAGTTCTTGTTATCTCTGCCGATAAGAATGTATTTGTCCTCTATTTTCAAAATTTAGTCCACTCTATATTTTGGGGGGCTCTATTGTTGCCTCAAAATTCTTCAAGCCAGGCTTCAACAGTATGTGAACCGTGAACTTCCAGATATTCAAGCTGGATTTAGAAAAGGCAGAGGAACCAGAGATCAAATTGCCAACATCCATTAGATCATTGAAAAAGCAAAAGAATTCCAGAAAAATATCAATTTCTGCTTTATTGACTATGCCAAAGCCTTTGACTGTGTGGATCACAAAAAAACTGTGGAAAATTCTTCAAGAGATGTGAATACCAGACCACCTTACCTGCTGTATGCAGGCCGAGAAGCAACAGTTAGAACTGGACATGGAACAACAGACTGGCTCCAAATTGGGAAAGGAGTACATCAGGGCTGTATATTGTCACCCTGCTTATTTAACTTATATGCAGAGTACATCATGCCAAATGCCTGGCTGGAAGAAGCGCAAGCTGGAATAAGAATGCCTGGAGAAATATCAGTAAACTCAGATACTCAGATGACACCACCCTTAGGGCAGAAAGGGAAGAGTAACTAAATAGCCTCTTGATGAAAGTGAAGGAAGACAGTGAAAAAGTTGGCTTAAAACTCAACATTCAGAAAACGAAGATCATGGCATTTGGTCCCATTACTTCATGGCAGATAGATGGGGAAAGAATGGAAACAGTGAAAGACAATTTTTCTGGGCTCCAAAATCACCGTGGATGGTGACTGCAGCCATGAAATGAAAAGACGCTTGCTCCTTGGAAGAAAATCTATGACCAACCTAGATAGCATATTAAAAAGCAGAGACATTACTTTGCCAACAAAGGTCCATCTAGTCAAAGCTATTTTTTTTCCAGTAGTCATGTATGGACGTGAGAGTTGGACTATAAAGAAAGCTGAGCGCTGAAGAATTGATGCGTTTAAACTGTGGTGTTGGAGAAGACTCTTGAGAGTCCCTTGGACTGCAAGGAGATCCAACCAGTCCATCCTAAAGGAAATCAGTCCTGAATATTCATTGGAAGGACTGATGCTGAAGCTGAAACTCCAATACTTTGGTCACCTGATGCAAAGAACTGACTCGTCAGGAAAAGACCCTGATGCTGGGAAAGACTGAAGGCAGGAGGAGAAGGGGATGACAGAGGATGATGAGATGGTTGGATGGCATCACCGACTTGATGGACATGAGTTTGAGTAAGCTCTGGGAGATGGTGATGGACAGGGAGGAGGCCTGGCGTGCTGCAGTCCATGGGATTGCAAAGAGTCGGACATGACTGAGCAACTGAACTGAATTGATTGTTGAGGAAGAGCACACGAGTGCTGTTTTGTAACCAAGCCCATGTTTATGGGGAGCTCCTTGGACTAACCAAATTTGTTACACTGATCAGGCAGTGTTCTGATTTGGAATTCCTAAGCCCATTGTCTCTCAGGTTTTGAAACTGTTCTAAGTTTGAAATTAGAATCAAAAGGCCCACACAACAGAGTGAAGCATCTTTTTTTTTTGGAGTTGGCATAAGTTGTGAAAAACATAGGAAACAAATTCAGCTTTCTAAGTCTTGGTTTCCTCAACTGTTAAGTGAAGTGCTGCTAAGTCGCTTCAGTCGTGTCCGACTCTGTGTGACCCCATAGACGGCAGCCCACCAGGCTCTGCTATCCCTGAGATTCTCCAGGCAAGAACACTGGAGTGGGTTGCCATTTCCTTCTCCAATGCAAGAAAGTGAAAAGTCAAAGTGAAGTCACTCAGTTGTGTCCGACTCTTGACGACCCCATGGACTGCAGCCCACCAGGCTCCTCTGTCCATGGGGTTTTACAGGCAAGAGTACTGGAGTCGGGTGCCATCGCCTTCTCCAAAGTGAAGTGCATGAATCTTATTTACTATAAATTTTTTCCCAGTTCAAAACATAAATGATACTCCCAGCCATTACATTTCTTCTGAGGATTTTATGAGTGAAAAATACTGTATAATGCTACTTGAACCATGTAGCTTTAAAAATACCATGTTCATAATTGCTTTTATATATTGCTTCTGATTTCTTATTTCCTGCTTTAGTCATTTCTTTCCTATATTTCAGGACAAATAAGCTCAAGTAATGGTATGTATTTACTGGTAATCGTTTTTACCAATAAAACCTATGTGACATGTGCTTTACCCTTCAAAATGAGTAAACTAGAGGGCATCTTGTATTTACGGAGTGTGTAACACTCAATCACAAAACTTAAATGATTAAACAAGTGTGATTTTTTCTCATAGTTTTGTGGATCATTTAGACAGCTCTTCCTACCTGGGCCAGCATGGCCAGGGGTGTATGGTCTAGTATGGCCTCATTGACATGTCTGATAGCTGGCTTGATGTCATCTGGGATGACAGACAGGGATAATCTGGGCACAGGTCAGCACTTTCACCTATGCTTATTCATATATGGTAGTTTCAGGGTTCCCAAGAGAAACAAGAGAGCACAAGGTCTGATGTTGAAGAATTTTTCAAGTCTAGGCTTCGGTCACATTTACTGATGCTTCGTTGCCAAAGCAAGTCACATGGCCAAGCTCAGATTTCAAGGAATAGGGGAATTGATTCCACTTTTAGGTGGAAGGAGCTGTAAAAGTCACATTGCAAAGGGCCATAGATACAGAAATGGAGAGAATTTGTGTGCCATTTTTGCAATCTCCCGTAGTATCTTAGACTATGTATTTGCCTTTTGACTACTGCAACATCATCTCTCACTGAGCAGTAAATATATATTAATTTCCTGAACAGAATTTCTTTGGAAAAGCCATTCCTTTACTTTTCATAAGATTGATAATAACCTCTACTTGAAACATATTATAAGTTAATTTTAGAAAATTTATGAAATGAAAACAAGCATGCAGAAGAGAGTAAAATAATGTCTAATTCTACCACTCAGAGATAGCTGTTATTATCTTACTTGTATAAGGATCTAACGTTACAAAGATTAAGAAATATGCTCTTATTATATATCCTATATTATAGTTAAATGCTATATGTATGTGATAAAATGTACTCACAAACCCTTGTGGGTCCATTATTTAAAAATACTTTTTGCCATTTTTCTCTTGAACTTGGCCTTAACGAGTCTTTTCATATGTTAAAGCACAAGTTAAACAGAAAGACTCCAAAATATAGTAGCTTAATCAAGACATATAAGACAGATGGATAAGATGCTTATTTATGTCTCAGGGAAAAATCCAAAGGTTAGATGGGTAGTTTACGTTGGATAGTTAGGTTGACTTGGTCTACTGGGTCATTCAGTGACTCTGGCTAGTGGGTCAGCTTTCCCATCTTTTCAGTAAGTGGCTTCTAGATCTTGGTACAAGTTGGCAGCTGTAGTTCTGGCTATTTCTCAGCGAGAAGGGAGAAAGAAGTTTCTAGAAACATCTTCATCCCTGAGATGAACTGAAAGTTGCACATGACTTTCACATCTCACCTTCCTAAACTTAGTCAAACAGCTACATCTAGCTGTAAGGGTGGTGAAGTGAAAGTCGCTCAGTCGTGTCCGACTCTTTGCAACCTCATGGATTATAGAGCCATGGAATTCTCCAGGCCAGAATACTGGAGTGGGTAGCCTTTCCCTTCTCTAGGGAATCTTCCCAACCCAGGGATCGAACCCAGGTCTCCTGCATTGCAGGTGGACTGTTTACCAGCTGAGCCTCAAGGGAAGCCCAAGAATATTGGAGTGGGTAGCCTATCCCTTCTCCAGTGGATCTTCCCAACCCAGGAATTGCACTGGGGTCTCCTGCATTGAAGGCAGATTCTTTACCAACTGAGTTATCAGGGAAACCTGTAAGGGTGGTAGTGTACTGGATAAAACCTGATGAATCTATTACTGAAGAAAGGAAGAGAAAATGATATTGGGAAATTAGCAATTTCTATTATATTAACCAAATTGTACATATGTAAATTACATTGCATCCTTAAATACATAGCCATAGTATGGTGGATATCTTTTGCTTTATGCTGCTCTGTGTTTATTCTCTGTTGGGTTAATAGCACTTCAGTTTTTCCTTCAGAAAACTCTCAGATCATGAAGTTTGGGTTGGGTCAATATGCCCCTCCTCACTATACTTCCCCTCACAACAAGGATGGATATGTGACCTTGTCCTCATCAGTGGAACCCAAATCTGGGTGTTTTTAGTGGATATAATGAGAAGGTGAAGCTTTCTTTTTCTTCTGCTGGGATAATTTCAGCTGTTGGAATGAAAGACAGAAAAGAACTTACTGAGAAAAATAGAGCTGAAGAATGGAGAGGTGGAGAGAGATGGAGTCCTGAAAATTGTTCAGGCCTCTGGTTCAAGCCATTCCTGAACCTGGAATCTCCCTTGATTTTTAAATTACATAATTCAAAATTTCCATTTATTTTTGTCATTTTTATATTAGATTTCTGTCAATCACAACTGAAAGATTTATGATTAAACCGTTCATCATGATCCTGACTAAACTCTATTTCCTTTGGGTCTCATTCCTTTTCCATCTTGGAGTGTATGAATTCAAATTCTGTCATCTAAGGTTAAGAGTATTTCTTATTATAGCCTCACTGACAAATTTGAGTTTTTCTAATCGTCATGTCTTTGATGGAATGATACCACAGGTTCTGGTAGTGGGCCTTAGGGGACACAAGTTGTTACTGGATTTCTTTCTGTCCTAATTCTTCCATTTCTCTCAAACCTTTCTACCACCTAAAACACAAATATAGAAAGGATAGGAATAAGTTTGAGGTGGGGAGTCATGGTGGTAGAGGAAGAAGTACATATATATATATATATAACTATTTTGAGCCATTAACTTACCTTTGTTCCAGCTCTTCAATTGCAGTGGTTAGATGTTGGAATTGGTCAGAAGAGTCATGGCAAATTGAAAATTGTCAGTAAAAGTGATGCTACCTGTATTGTGACTTCCATGAATAGGATGTTTAGAGGGAAGCCAGTGGCATCCAGCAGAGACCAAGCTATTTGAGTGTCATTAAATTCATTATATGCCTTTTTGTGTTGCTTTCACTTTTATTCCATCTCCTGACAATTTGGGGGTTAAGGCCAGCCATTTCCCTATGCCTAGATTTCTTTTTGTAATGCATCTACCAGCACCATGATGTACAGAAATGCTGTTGATTCATTATTAAGATAGAAGAATAAATCATTGCACTACCTATTATGCCTTCCATTATGATAACTGATTTTGAGGATCTGATGTAAAATTATTTGTGGAAATATAGAAAATTGCAACTAATTAAGGGAATCTCCAATTAAGTCATTCCCTTCCCTTTTCCTAAAGTTTATGGAATTTAATTCCTGATAAATTCTTATGCAAAATTAATGTTCCTTGGGATGAGAAGACCAATTAGATGCATGGTTTTGATTTTAGTCTTCTGATGAAACACCTCATAAGTTAATCAGAAATTGTTATTGTTTCATAAAAATAGGAGGCATAGTGGTAGAGCACACATGTCATAAAATTACTCTATTCATATTATGTACTCCATACCCATTGTGAACTGTGTCCATTTCTGGCCACATGACCTACTGTTGACTGCCTCTAACAATACCCTTGAGTTGGGTGGTGGGGAGAAGGGATGGCTAGATAGTAAGTGTCTCCTTTAGACTGGCTGACGCCCTTGGACTCTATTATTTGACATGCACCACTAGAGCTCCCTATGGCAATATTTTGAATAGACTTGAAACTTCAACTTCATGAATTATTTTGACCAGCATGGATGAATTTCAACACTCTATGAGCATATTATAGTCTTATTTTAAAAAGATGTTCCTCTCCATTCCCATAACAGATCTTTTAGCTGACTTTTTGTTATTTTCCCTTGTTACTGTGCCTCAGCAGGAACCGTATTGGAGAAAATCAGCAGATCAACAGAATGCTGCTGGTGTGCTGGAGCTTTTGTTTGTGCCCGTGTGCCGGTGTAAACATGAGCAGCATTTCACTCACCCCCCCAGTGCTCATTATTTGAAGCCATTTCCACAGCATGGTCTCCCACAATACTAAGGAAAAGTTGAGTCCACTCTTACTTGAATGAAACTAAGAATAAAAGAACCCATTTTTAGTGGAAAGAAAATTTATCCATGCTCAAACTGAAGGAAATCACCACAAATAGGCTATATGTGTGTGTGTGTGTGTGTATTATTGTTGTTAAACCCAAGCAGACTAGTTCATTGGACTAAAATATATCTTTGTTTTTTTCCTGCATTCATCTTGATTATTTTTTGTGGATTTCCTTTTAGTATGTGCTTTATTTCTGTGACATTTTTTAAGTCAAAAAAGTCTCATTAGCATTCTCTAAGCCCTTAAATGTAACATGGGGATCGCTTTTTCAGTTTATTTGCAAATCTTATTTCTAGTGGTCCTAAAGAAATACAAGAGGATGAAAATGAATAATGGGGTTGAAAACAACTATCTCCTTCTATTTGGAGATGATATTCTTTTTCTTAAATGCCAGTTTTTTTGTTGTTGAAAAGTGAGTTTTGTAGGTCAGCCCACAGGTAGCTGTTTTATTGTTTCCACTCAGCCAATCAGAATCACAGCAGGGTGGAAAATTCTTTGAGTTACCCAATCAAAGCCTTCAATGTTTGATACTGTTATAACCCTTTAAAAGAGAAGACTGATGTGGATTAAATCTGCTTGTGGTTGGGCGCAAGTGCTAAGAACAAAGTGAGATCTGTATTTGAAAGCTGTTAGCACTAAGAACAGTCCCAATAAGAATTAACTACATCCTTTTCAGGAAAATAATGGCTATCATATCATCTTTGCAATGATGATGTTCTCTTTTGGAGATGATGTCTGAGATTGACTTTCTTAATATATATGCAGCTCAACAAACTTTTATTGTGAGTATACTATGCTCCAGCACTGTAATGGGCTATATAAATATTTATGAAATTTCCTGTTCTCTTAACAGTCTGGCATATTATTGTCCCCATTTTATAGAGGAAAAGCACCCTGAGGCTTGACGAGATTAAATAACTTAACATCATGAGCTGGTGAGAGACGAAACCAGAATTTGGACCCCTGTCTACCAGATATTAAAATCCATGTTTTCTTCAGCCTGAGATTGCCTCTCTCACCATGCAAAATATGCATTATTTCCCAAAAGAAGCTCTTCATTTTGGCAGTGGCTCAAATATTCATTTTAGTAGAAAACATTCTGTGGGAGTCAAAAGAAGAGAAACCTAAGCCACTCTGCCATTGGTATTCTGCAGAGCTTCTCTCTTGATTTCGCTCCCATTTTAGAATATTGCATTTAATTACCTGTCAAACATATATCTTAACTTTCTGGAGGCAGGAGGGTCAGCCCAATTAGTGTTGTTATTTTTCCGTTTAGGTTTTTGAATATACCTAATGCATTTTAAATCTGTCCTCAACAATAACAATTTCAAGTAGAGAGCTTCTTAAAAGTAAATAGTGGCTCAAATATTCATTTTAGTAGAAAACATTCTGTGGGAGTCAAAAGAAGAGAAACCTAAGCCACTCTGCCATTGGTATTCTGCAGAGCTTCTCTCTTGATTTCGCTCCCATTTTAGAATATTGCATTTAATTACCTGTCAAACATATATCTTAACTTTCTGGAGGCAGGAGGGTCAGCCCAATTAGTGTTGTTATTTTTCCGTTTAGGTTTTTGAATATACCTAATGCATTTTAAATCTGTCCTCAACAATAACAATTTCAAGTAGAGAGCTTCTTAAAAGTAAATCTTTTAACCCTGAGAATCTTGAAGTAAATGAATTTAATTTTGCAACCAAATTGGAGAGTCACTAAGAACACCCAAAGTTGGGATATTTTGATCTGATCCTCCGTATTTATCTTTTGTGGTAAACAGATAGAATTTCCAAATCTGTTAGACCATGTTCTGTGCTTCCTTAGTAGAATCTGGGAATACCTTTTTTTTTTTTTTTACCTTCCTAGGAATCGAGCGAACCCAAGAGATTTGAAGTTTTCTTTTTCAAGGTTACAATTGTGATTCTGTAGGCTATTTCCTTCTGTGTCCTCGAATCCCTATGTAATGCTCTCAAAAAAAGAGGAACCTCTTGCTTGCATTCTTGAAGGTCATTAGAGAAGGAGGGAGATTCTCAGTTTAGCTGACTGGAACATAATGTTGATGAGGCCAAGGCAATACAATTATGTTAGGAGCCAGTTAAGATTTTTGGCTCAGTTAGCAGGACTTGTTTCCAACTGGAACATCAGACTTGTAATGAACATGATCTTTATCATGGTACCTAGATTCTACCAAGGAGAAAGATCTCATTAGATATTAATGTTAGCTGTCTGTACTAGGGACACTAGGGAGTTTACAAGCTTGTCTACAACTTATTTGATGACTTCATTATTTATCTGTTTGTTTTTTTTTTAAAACTTCATCTTGAGAAAATTATGTACTGCTTATCTGCTGAATACGTCAAATGCTCTCTTCAAATACTCCCAAACCAAATGTTGGTTACTTCAGTGAATTTTTTTTGAATAAGCCCTGGGAATTGGTCCAGACACGTGGTTCCACTTGCCATCTTATTAATTATTACCCTAACGTATTTTCTGAAATACGAATCAATTTCCTAAGGATTAGACATCATGTTGGGCTTTTTAATGTGAAAGTTTTGCTGACAGTTCAGCTCCTTGTCTGTGGTTGGGATAAGTTAGTTTCACTCTTGAAATTCATAATGTCAACGCGATATCACATAGTACTTTATAAGGTTACTGTCTCATCTGACTCTCAGAATGACCTTGTGGAGTAGGTATTTTTATATCCTTTTTATGCACGTGGAAACTGAGAAATGAGTGGGTAGATACTGCTTAGTGCTTAAAGAAAATCATCCAATATTTCTCCACTTGTCAATACAGTTTGGTAAATCCTTCTTTTAAGTTATATTCACAGTTATGTTCACAATCCTTCTTTTAAGTTATATCACAGAGGATACGATTATCAGATAAATGAGGTATAAGCTTATTTAATTGGTATTTTATTATAGCCTTCATCTAGTGTTAGCTTGAATATTGAAAAGATCAATGTTTTCAAGGATATTATAGGTATTATTTTCCAGGTTCAAATTTCTAACTAACTTCTTTTGCTCAACATCCATCTCTCAGGTATTTGATGTATAAATTCTTTATTGCTCTGTAAACTAACCACACTAATAGCATCAAGCAGCTTAATGCTTGATTAAGATTGGGATTTTGTGTGTGATATGGACTTCATGAAACTAGTTTAATATAATATCTTAAAATCAGTTCACATAGTAAAACCTGATCCAGAATAGCCTCTCAGAAGTCATAATGAATCATTGGGAAAAATGTTCAATATGGAGAAAGTTCCTAACATAAGCTAATTTGTACTGACAGAAAAAGAAATAGATGGCAAAAGGCATTAATTATTTTTATAAATACTTTTCAACATTTATCTGCATTACACTGAAGAAGACATAAAGAAGCATGACTTTGAGGCAAAAAAGGATTTTATGAGCTAGTCATATATACCTACATGCTAATCATTAAAAAACAATTCAGTAACCCTTAATGGATGTTTATATCTTATTGACAAATGGCTGAATGGCTTGGGAAAAATCATTCCAGCCAGTGGCAATGAGCCTTGGGGAGTTTCTCTCTCTCTCTCTCTTTTTGATTGTGGTAAAACATATGTAACATAAAATGTACCATTTTAACATTTAAAGTGTGCAAGTTAGTGGCATTAAGAACATTTACAGTGTTATGCAACCATCTCCACTATCCATTTCTGTAATTTTTTATCCTCCCAAAAAGAAAGTTTGTACCCATTAAACAACTTGCCATTCTCCTCTTTCTCCAACCCGTGCTAACCTCTATCCAGCTTTCTGCCTCTGAATTTGCCTACTGTAGGTACTTCATTTAAGTGGAACCATACAATAGTTGTTCTTTTGTGTCTGCTTGTTTCACTTAGGAAAATGTTTTCTTTCTTTTTAATATAAATATATTTATTTTAATTGGAGGCTATTACCTTTTGTTTATCCATTCCTCTGTTGATGAGAAATGTACATTTTGGGACATTCCTTCTCTTCTGCCCCCCTTTCTTGATCAGCAACTGCCTGAGACCACTCCCCACTTTTTCTAATTATAGGTTCACTCTTGGTAAAAATGAAGGAGAGGGAAGTTTGTCCATATTTAAATAAATAAAAACACAGGATGCTGTATTAAATTCAAATTTCAGATAGACAACAAATACTTTTTTAGTATAAAAATGTTGTGTGCAATATTTGAGATGTATTTATGTTTAAACAGTAGTGGTTATCTGAAATTTAACTGGATGTCCTGTATTTTATCTGGTAACCCTAAAAGGGTGGCCAAGTTCTTCAGACATTCCCCTCAGCCCCAGTAATTCTCCCTCTGGTGGGAGAAATTGTTAAGTAACTTGGTCAAGGTGAAGGGAAGAAAGAAACTTAGGATCAGTGATACAGTGTGCCACATACTGAGTGATGGCATTTGTAGAGACTGTCTACAAGCTCTTAGCTTTAAGATCATTCCTAGTATTAATAGAAGAACTGAGACCAGCTCTAGTGCCAAAGACACAGGCCTAATATGCCCTGGTGGTTAATGTTGGAGAGTGTGGGCCCTCCCTTGTTAAAATATTTGGGAATCTGGACCTACACTGTCCTAATACAGACTTACCCAAGATCTCTCCTAGATAATTCTTTCCCTGTATGGACTTAGCTCTCTCTCTTTTTCATAAATTATAACTCTTTCTCTTTCCCACTGCTATGAGACTCCTTCATACATCTCTATAGGTGGCATACTGGCTGGAATGAAGGGTACATTTAGGGGGATTAGAGCCGGATAAATGATTTGAGGCGAACTTGTAGAAAAGGCAAAAGGGTGGAAATTTCACTTTGCTAAGGGAGCTCCTGAAATACAGTTTCTTATCAAGTATTAAGATATTTGGGAGAATTAAAAAAAGTATTATCTTTTGTGACCTAATTATGGGTGATACAAAATCAAGCCAAAGAGATCTTTCACAACATTAAAAATTTTAGTAAATATCATCTATTTAAATTTTACACTCAAATTTCTATATATTCCCATGGTTCAAAATTTCAAAATGTAAAAAGCTGTGTTCCCACCCCTGTCCTTGTCCTCCTTGATCCCCACTCTTACTCCTATGAATGATCTCTTATTTTAGTTTCTTAAAAAAATATATATTTCCTATTTATCCTTAATGTTTTCAATAAGATTTCTAGACCCAAGGAGTCATGTCTTTAATTCTGGAATGTTCTCAGGGACTTTTTATTTTTCTTGGCCGCACTGTGCAGCCTGTGGGATCTTAGTTTCCTGACCAGGGATTGAACCTGGGCCATGGGAGGCTCCCTTTAGTTTCTTATTTGCTCTTCTAATATTTATGCTGCTAAAAAAATATTTTCTTTTCTCCTCTTCCTAACACAGAAGGTAATGTACTGTATGAACTGTTCTGCATCTTCCTTTCTTCATTAATAGTATATTATGAGAATCTTTCTAAGTACATAGAGAGCTTCCTAATTGCACATTTATTATGTGAATGTACTATATTTAATCAGCATCCTTTTGTTGAACACTTGGATTTTTTCCAATCTTTCGGTATTACAAACAATACTATGAGAAAATAAGCTTGTACAATAATATTTCTTCTACATGTAGGTATACCTACAGAATGAATTCTTGGAAGTGAGATTGCCAGGTTAGAGAGGAGATGTATTTGTAATTTTGACAGATAGTGCCAAATTGTTCTTTGGAGGAATTTTCCCGCTTTGCATTCTAAGCCATCATGTATAATTTACCTTCACAGCTTTGCCAGCAGACTATGTCTCTTGTCACATTTTGGGATATTATGAGTGAGACTGAGTTTATTAACACATGTTTAAGGGTCAAGTAGATGTGAAAAATGGAAAGATACACCATGTTCTTGGAAAGGAAGACAGCATTATAAATATATCAGTTAATCTAAATCAATCCATAAATTTAATATCATCCTCATAAAAATACCAATAGAAATTTTTTGAAGTTTACTTTTTTCTGCTCTTTAGGATTATTTCACAGTCTCTCTCATATAGATTTTACAGTTCTAATGCTATGAGAATCACATTTCTCTCCTGGACTGATGCCTGATGTTTGTATTTCTCTTTTTGGTATAATTTCTCCCTTTTCTCCTTCCTTGTTTTTGCCCGCCTGTTTGCTCTCTTCCTCCTCATCCCTCTCTTTTTCCTTATTTCATACTTAACAACGTTTAAGAAGATTTTCTGACATTTGGAATGGATTTAAATTTTGTGCCATACTGAAGACCATTTGAAGCAGGAGCCTGTGGTGGGCCAAGAGGGAAACCCAGAAGATAGTGTGGGAAAAGCTTTAAAGTCTGGGCAGCTGTGTTACATAGGAGGTGCTACAGCCTGTGAAATCTGACCCAGTGAGGCTTTCATGCTGGCCCTCTGTCAGGAAGGTTACTCTTCCCTTGAGAAAACCAGAACCACATACACCCCTCCCATGGGTGGTTGCCAGGCAGAATACTGAAACCGTGAAGATTAGAGGACCCAGAGGGCAAGCCAGCAGGGTGACATGCTAGTGAGTAATTAATTTGCAAAGCACAGTGGAGATGTGTCATTGATCAAGATGCAGTCCTCCAGGTGGTCTCTGTGTGGCTCCAGGACTGAGCACATCTGCAATTGTGACCTTGCTCATGCTCAGTCGTGTCCAACTCTTTGCGACCCCGTGGGCTGTAGCCCGCCAGGCTCCTCTGTCCGTGGCATTCTCCAGGCAAGAATACTGCAGTGGGTTGCCATGCCCTTCTCCAGGGGATTTTCCCGACCCAGGGATCAAACCTGTGTCTCCTCCATTGGCAGGTGGATTCTTTACCACTGAGCCACCTGCAAGCCCAGTATGTGTGTGGGCTTGCAGGTGAAAATCCCCTGGAGAAGGGCATGCTGAAGAATTGATGCTTTTGAACTGTGGTGTTGGAGAAGACTCTTGAGAGTCCCTTGGACTGCAAGGAGATCCAACCAGTCCATTCTGAAGGAGATCAACCCTGGGATTTCTTTGGAAGGAATGATGCTAAAGCTGAAACTCCAGTACTTTGGCCACCTCATGTGAAGAGCTGACTCATTGGAAAAGACTCTGATGCTGGGAAGGATTGGGGGCAGGAGGAGAAGGGGACGACAGAGGATGAGATGGCTGGATGGCATCACCGACTTGATGGACATGAGTCTGAGTGAACTCCAGGAGTTGGTGATGGACAGGGAGGCCTGGCATGCTGGGATTTATGGGGTTGCAAAGAATCAGACACGACTGAGCAACTGAACTGAACTGACTGATTTCTATTTTATTGTATCCTGCACATTATATTCCTATTATATTTATATGATATTAAATGTTATAGCCCTAAATTCCTTTCAGACATCCAACAAAATTTTCTCCAAACTTTATATTGCTGTAACAGTTCTAAGGGCTTCCCTGGTGTCTCAGATAGTAAAGAATCCGCCTGCAATGTGGGACACCTGGGTTTGATCCCTGGGTTGGGAAAATTCCCCTGAATGAGGGCATGGCAACCCACTCAGTGTTCTTGCCTGGAGAATTCCCATGGACAAAGGAGCCTGGCGGGCTACAGTCCATGGAGTTGCAAAGAGTCAGACACGACTGAGTGACTAAGCACAGCACATAACAGTTCTAAACCATGTTTATCACATCTCATTATGATGATGGTCTATATCTGGATTCTCCACTAGACATGAATTTTTCAAGCACAGGAACTGTATTCAATTGTATTGCTGCACCACCTGTAGGTCCACATAAAATCTCATCCCACTTACTGGTCTGGGACCAGTAATGTATAAGTCATACAAAAGGACAGAACCTGAGCAAAATGGGAAGAGAAGGATGGACAGGATCAAAGCAGAGACAATTTTCTCATCTACATTTGCTAGTATTTTGAAAGGATTGAAATTAAAATAGAAACCATAACAGTCCATTTGTGGCTTGTTATATAATTTTGTTTGATCAACTGGATTGTTGCTCAGCTGTTTCATTCCATGGTGGGGAATCCAGTCTTTATTGTTGTATTCAACGAAACCCTGCTTCATCGAGTCCTCTAGAAGTTATTGTAAATAGTCATTTAGATTGGGAGGAAACGACAGACTGTATAAGCTGAAATTCCTGAGCACAGAATGGATAAAAATAAGCAGCAAAGAAAACCCCCTTTAGAGAATGTTGTGGTTTTTGTTTTGTTTTGTTTTGAGAATTTGAACATTTCAATGCCAGGTAGGCCTTCCAAGGTGTCACCCAGAAGAAGAACAGGGCCTGAGAGTTAGAATCTTGCGTCAAAAAAAAAAAAAAAAGAATGTTGTGTCATAGGCAGACATGTAATCTCTGGTTACTGAATTGTCATGATCCTGCGCTTTTTCATTTGTAAAACAAAAAGAATATCTACCTTAGGGCTTCCCCAATGGCTCAGTGAGTAAAGAATCTGCTTGCAATGCAGGAGACAGACGAGATGTGGGCTCGATCCCTGGGTTGGGAAGATCCCCTTGAGAAGGAAATGGCAACCCACTCTAGTATTCCTGCCTGAAAAATCCCATGGATAGAGGAGCCTGGTGGGCTACAGTCCAAAAGTCTAAAGGGTCGCAAAGAGTTGGACCTGACTGAGTGACTAAGCATGGATGCCTAGGACATTTATGAGAAAATAAATACATGATGTAGTGAAGGATTCAGCCCCCTACCTGGAGAATACTAGGTGTTCTATAAATGGTAATTAGTATTATTACTTCTGAATTTATAGTAAAAGCTTGGCCTGATCACTTACTCAGCTTGCACTTGGTTTTTCTCAACTGTTAAAACCTGGAACAAAGTTAATTGAAACTAGGAGTTTTTAAAATTCCTAGAGGACAACAGAAAAAATAACAGTATCCAACTTCTGGTATGAATTGAATAACTTTAGTTATATTGCATCTCCACAACTCGCTCCTGTTTGAGTGTTTAACATGGCAGGACGGTCTTTCAGTCTGGGCCAAAATCAAAGGAGGGAAGAATGATGGCGTTTCTTTTTTCTTGTAGCTGTGAAACTGATAGGTTATCGTCCAGCCTCTGAGGAGAATTGTAAAGTATGGCAAATTTGGGGATGGGAATTTCCCTATAGAGCTTTGATTACAATAAAAGCTAAGCCATCCTCTTAAATGTTCTCTCTGTGTGTGTGACATTTTTTTTTTTTTTACTTTGTATCTTTTCCCCCCTTCAAGCAGTGTGTCACTGATGACTCCTCACTGACTGGCAACAACAGTCTCTCCTTCAGAGTTGAGACTTTTAACCCTAGGCATAGTTATCTAATCTAGAAATTATTTTTCTTCTCACTTATTTTATGTGTCCTTCTGTTTTCTTGACTTGTTCCCTGATTTTGTTATCAGAAATCTATGGCTCCTAGTTGTCTTCTTGTCATAGGAACATTAGAAAACAAAGAACACTGTCTTGGGGGTGATTAATTTAGTGGAATGCTTCAAATTGATTTAACCAGCACTGGGCAGGAGGAAGAAAAACTTCCCTGATTTTTCAACTTGTATCACATAAATTAAATTGCAAAGAGTTAGACAGGCATGTAAATGCATTCTCTTATCTTACTGGCCTTTAGTAAAATTTACAACATACAACATCTGTTCTCTTTGCCTGGGTAAATTATCTTCAAGTTTATCAATAGAAGGTGGAGGAAAAGTAACAAGCAATTAAGATATTCAAGTTCCTTGCCTCAGGGCTAATGAAACATATTCTATACTTTGGTAATAATATCTTATAATTTGGTAAATACAAAGCTTTGATCATATGCCTTTAGTCATTTTTAATATGACTATATTGAGTTTCATTTATCAAAAAGGTTAAAGAGCTAATTTACTTTATGTAATTTCTTAACCAAAAAAAACCTTCCCCTGCTTTGAAACAGTTTTATTATCTGCTCACACACTTTAGAAATAGTTTTATGAATTTTAGACCACCTTGATGATAATGGAACCAACAATGATGGCAGAAATTTTATCAATAAATCATGATTTTTGACAGAAGTAATGCAATTATAAAAAGTCACTAACATTTTGTTTCTGCTGCATTTCAGATGCTGTTACAAGTGAGTTATATACTTTAACACTTCACTGTGTCCACATAGTAATGTAGTTATGTTCCCAGTTTTTACTGAAAAAGAAACAGAGGCTCAGATTAAATGACTTGTCAAGGTCTCACTGGCTTTAAGTGCATGCCTGAGCTAGGATGTGAATTCATGCTTAGCTTTCCACCCTTCCCACCTTCAGCATTAGACTAACAGTAGACTTGGCACATAGTAACTGCTCATAAAAATATTCATGGAATTAAGTTGAAAGTGCATTTGGTCTTTGTACAGCTTGGCTTATGTATTTTTAAATATTATTTCTTTTGTTTTGATAAAATGAGTACTTCCTAATTATAAAATTTAAGCAGTAAAAAAGGAAAAGAAATCACTCTAAGTCCCACCACCTAAAATTAATCCATATTAGCATTAGTGAGCATGATTCCAAATACTGTTCTATGTAACTGTATAGAAAGGATAAAGATAATACTTTAAAATAAGACTACACAAACCATTTGTTTTAAATATAATTACTTCTAATTTCATCTCAACAAAAGTTAAAATTCAGTGAAATAAACCCCAAAGAACTGTTGCCATTTAAATCATTGTTTCATTACCATAAGGGTTATTATTTCCTAAATGATCCCATGCTTCCTTTT
>SJXQ01010561.1:0-137945 GCA_006408695.1 Aepyceros melampus | reverse complement strand
CGGTTGTGAAGAATTAAGAGTTTTTTGGGTGAGTGTGTGTGTGTACATATATATTCTTTAGTTTTAATTTAAATTCCTGATATGAAGTATGAAGACATTATCATTTTTATTCTTCAACTGCCCCATCTCCTCTTTATCTTATTATTTTGAATTACTAAGGTTTATATTTGTTACATTCCATATTTACCATTTCCGTCATATAGTGGAGGACAGGGGAGTCTGGTGTGCTGCAGTCCATGGAGTTGCAAAGGGTTGGACATGACTTAGGGACTGGACAACAACAACAAATAATTAATATTTAAATGAGTCCTTTATCATCAATTTTTTTTTTTTTTTACTATATATTCTTCATTCCTAAGTTCTTCATTCTAATACATCTCTTAACTGGATAGCTTGCATACTTACGTAATCTTGTTTTCTAAGAAGGCTTGTTTCCTGAGTTTTAAATGGTTGAAAACATCTGCCTGTTGACTTTTTATTTGAATATCATCATTCTTGAGTATAATACCCTTGGGTATACTTTCCTTTACAACGTTGTGGTCACATTTCCACTGTTGTGTCTTTGAGTATTACTCTGAGGAGGATGGATCACAGCCTGATTCTCATTACTAGTCTCACTACCTAATGTACCAATTTGCTCTTTTCCCATGGATTTCCTAAAGAATTATTTCCTAATCTTTAAAGCTAAAAAACTTATATTGAATATGAGGAGTGCTCTGCATTAGTTTTTCTTGTACTTGTGAAGATTTTCATTCTGCATATTCACATCTTGCTTAACTTCAGGAAAAGTTTCTTTTGTTAGATCTTTGCATACTTTTCTGTTATCTGTAGTGAGTTATCTGGTATAGGAACACCTTTTATCTTTGTTTTGGGTTTCCTAAAAAAATCTTTTATAATTGTTAGTTTTTCTCTGATATCTTAACTTTTTTATTTGTGATCATTGTGATGTCTTGAGTTTATTTTCTTCTTTTCCAGTTGAGCGAATCTCAGTCTTATCAATTCTGTGCCCTTTCTATCCATTTTATTTGTTAGTTCTGTATTACAGGAATTTGATCCTCGATTTGTTTCTTATGTCTGCAATCTCCCTTTTCATCTTTTATCATCCTGCTTTTGAGCTTATCTTCTTTTGCTATCAACCAAAATATATTTCTTATTCATCTAAAAAACTAATAATGTACTTACATTGTTCGGAAATCAAAGAAAACCTCCATGTGAGAATACCTTCTCTTCTCTTCTACCCATCCAGTTAACTTCCCCTATATATAACCTGTGTTATTGGTGACTTCTATATACTTCTGGACATATGAATGTTCAAGCAAAGATAAAAATATGATCTTAGAAAAGCTCTTATTTTATGGAGCCCACAATATGTTGTTCTATAGTTTAATTGAGGACTTCCCTGGTGGCTCAGATGATAAAGCATCTGTCTACAATGTGGGAGACCTGGGTTCAATCCCTGGGTTGGGAAGATCCCCTGGAGAAGGAAATGGCAATCCACTCCAGTACTACATTAGTAAAGTAACTTTCTTCTCTTCCTTAGGTAACATACAAACTTGCTTGGATGAATTTCTTTGTCTTTTCTTTCCTTCTCTCTGCCTTTTTTTTTTTTGCTGTGGCATGCTTGCATATTTACCTTGTTATTTTTATTTTTCTAATACTTTACCTGGACAGCTCTATCTATGATTTTTAATTGTTCTTATACAGTATATATAACGTCCTTATCATTTTCCACTTTATCTGAGATCAATGTTGTTTGTGTTGTAAGCCCCAGCTGAAAATTAGCCATTTAGTGCCTAATCTCTTTTTACACTCTGTTGACGTGGCAGAGAATGGGGAACTCCATAAAGGTGTGTATTTTACTTTATATCCTTCAGCTTTTGATACTTTGTTAAATGCTCTGAACTAGGTTTCCTTCACCTGGATAAGAGGTATATCTTATTCACATGGTGGGAGGGACTGAGTACCATAGACTTTGGATTTGCTCCCCAATTCAACCTGCAGCTCTGGAGCCCTTACTTTATCTAAAGGTGAGCCTCTTTTTAAAAACTTCCTCTATTTCACTTATTTCTCCAGCAATCATTTCCATTGTGCTCCTATCAACAGAAGGAAAAGCTAGAGATACAAGCTTAGTTGGAGTCTCTCCAGATTTGGGGTTATGGGTGAGAGTTTACATGATTTTGATGAGACACAATTAGTGTTTGAGGGGCAGGGGAAAAATTAAGTGGAAAGCATTCCTACAACATGTTGGTTTGGTTTAGAATTCTGTTTCTTTCTTTTGCTATCAGTTTATGAAGTTTATGGATTCTTTATTTGGTTTAAACTCATAAATTCTTTTTTGCTATTTTTCCTCTTCTTTTTGTTAAATATTAGAGAAGTAATTTCCCATTAATCTTTGTTTTTCAAAATATTTGACTTATATTTGTCCTCCTATTCCCACCTGTAACCAAATTTTAGCATTGTATGGGAACTAATTACAATATATGCAAACATATAACCCCTTTGTGAGACCAAAAAATATGGGGAATAAATATTACTTTGTTTAACCTCAGTCTGCTTATTGAATTTGAATAGGTAGGTAGGTTGGGTTGATATTTTGAAATTTCTCTCAGTCTGCAGCTGTCTTAGAGCAGTGAAGTCTTTCAGGTCATTTTTTACACCAGTGAAAAAAAGTCAGTTTCTCAGTCATTTCCAACTCTTTGCAACCCCATGGACAGTAGCTTGCGAGACTCCTCTGTCCATGGGATTCTCCAGACAAGGATACTGGAATGGATTGCCATTTCCTTCTCCAGGGGATCTTCCTGACCCAGGGAATGAACCTGAGTCTCCTGCATTGCAAGCTAATTCTTCACTGTTTAGAACTCCATTTTTTAATGTGTTATTTGTGTACCATCACTGCAAATGGCCAGAGTCTAGAAGAAAGTAGAAGGTCTGATGAAGATCCTAGTTAGAGAACTGAATCTTCTCTTTACAAGGAGATCACACAATGTCATGTCATTGCAAGGAGCCCTGTCTGGCCTAGCTGCAGAAGGAGGATTGACTGAAGTCGCAGCTTTAATCTTGGCCCATCACAGTCACAGCAGCCTTATACCCCACATTTATAAAAGGACAGGTGGCTGCTACTGCTGCTGACTTGGAGCCAAGGTGGCTGACAGAGGAAGATGGTACAAAACCAACAGCCAAGGGCGTGAGAACTGGAAACATTTGAGAAAGGGACAAAGGAATGCAGGACTGTTCGTGGAGTCCTGCCAAGTTCTCTGGCACTGTGAACCCTCTGCATACTGCTGTGCCATGCTGAGTTTTACCAACTGTGAAGTTCTTATTTCTGTGTCATGTTATTGTTGTTCATTCGCTCAGTTGTGTCTGACTCTTTGCAACCCCATGGACTGCAGCACTCCAGGCTTCTCTGTCCATTACCATCTCTTGCTGAAACTCATGTCCATTGCCCTGGAGAAGGAAATGGCAACCCGCTTCAGTATTCTTGCCTGGAAAACCCCATGGACAGAAAAGCCTGGTGGGCTACAGTCCAAAGGGTCCATTGAGTCGATGATGCCATCCAACCATCTCATCCTCTGTCATCCCCTTATCCTCCTGCCTTCAATCTTTCCCAGCATCAGGGTCTTTCCCAATGAGTCAGCTCTTCACATCAGGCGGCCAGAGTATTGGAGCTTCAGCTTCAGTCATAATGTGACTCTTCCCATTTTGATTTCTACATCATAATGTGACTCTTTTCCCTCAAAGAAGGATTCAAACAACAAATAAGAGTTTAAAACATTTCAAAAATAGATCCAAGTAAGCTGGAAACTGAATCCCATGATTGAGAAACAAGTTATAGTTTGGGGGCCCGATTGAAACCTTTTTGGTTTCTCACTCCAGGTATACAATTTTCAAGGAGACTTAGATTGGAATTCCCTCTTCCTTTTTTCTCAGTGCTTGAATTTTGCTGGCAGAAGTTCAAAGGTTATTTTTTGCCATATGAGGCTCTTCATACAAAATCCAAATGTCCTTTCCTTGTCTGATGAATTTGAAACTGCTGTCACCTTCTTATTCATAGATAAAGTATATTTGGACTGACATAGGTGCTGCACCACTGTGCCCGAGTTATCAAGGAGGCCTAGCGAACAAGGTTTCTGAAGGTAGAACTTGAGGGTGACAGTATCCACGGTTCACTATTTTGTCTTCCCTACAAAATTAGGATGGCCTGAAGGGTTAAACTGTAAAAGAAGCATAATAGATTGAGCAGAATTATGTAGAAACACCATAAAGATATGGTATATTGCCTTTTCATTGAGGCTAGACTTTAGGTCAGCTAATGAATTACTGGATCATTGGGCATGGGATCAAGAGTGGAGGGGACTAATTGGTTATACAACATAGGCAACACTGATGGAGGAGATGGTGACTGTGTCTTCAGCATGATCCTGAGGAGAGGATGCCCTGGCACAATTTCTGCCCTGAGATCAGGTATATGTCATGCCATCCCATCTCACTTACCATCCAAACTGAGACATTGTTACAGAGTGAGAAAGGGAGGTGCTATTATTAATAGATTCAGGGCATCAGTGCCAATAGGAATGTCCTGGGTAAATACTAATTCATTTCCCCCAGCTCTGATGCTGTGTCTGCTAAGCAGGCTTTTGATTACAGTTGGCCTCCCTATAGCATTTTGTCTACAGAGAGAATGTGATGACCATTCATTCATCAAGTGTTTATTGAGCATAGCACTGAAGTTTTATGCTGTCATGGAGCTTACAGTCTGATAGGAAGATGGTGTGATTGGTGCTGTGCTAGAGGAAGCATGAGGGAGCATAGGTGAGTTACTACTAAGACTTTGAACATTTCTTTGGAGGAAAGCACTAGCTTTTGAGCTGAGATCTGACGTGTGAGGAAAACTTACTGGGCAAAGGAGACGGGGGAGAAAGTTTTTCAAGTCCTAGGTCTACACAGACCAGAGAAGCATCATTTATTCTAGGTAATGGAAGATGTCTGTTACACTGAAGTATAGGCTGAGTGAAGGAGAGGAACAAGGCTTGTGGGCACAGAGATGGGAGAGGGTCACTCTCAGAGAATACAGTCCACTCAGCTGACTTCAAGACAAGGGGCTGTTGCCCATCCCCAGAAGAAACATATGCCTCACTCCTCTAAATTTATAAGCCAGATTCAGAGTTGAGCTGGGAGAAGGGAGAAGCTTTAAACTGAATGGGAGTTGGACCTTTCAATTTAGATTCAGTTGGGCTTTTAAAAATCATTTGTGTTTATGAAGCAATGCACTTAGACCACCAGTGATTTAAACAATACTATCACACTTAAAACCAAAATACACTCCATCCCCACTCTGTCTGCCCCTTTGATTTCTACTTTTCTACAGGCAATCACTTTCACCTGAATACTTTCAGCTGCTATCTCTAGTATTTACTTCTAAATTCCTGTTATATCTGGCATTTTCAATTGTAAACATTCTCTGTTAACTTTGTCCTATTCTAAATGAGGATTTAGCTGCTGTCATTACTACCCTGGCTTGCCCTCTTCCCCCATTGTACAGATGTACTCATCACCCCTCTATCTTCCCAATATAATTATATTTTGATTTATCTTTATTATCATTCCATGTTGACATCATTATGTTTAGTGGTAAACAGGGAAATTTGCAGCTGAGCAAGTTCTATTCCCTTGTATTATTTCTTACTCTTCCTGGTGTTAATAATTGTTGAGTTCTCTATGTACATTTCACTATTTCTGCCACAGGCAGTCAGTGAGGAAATCCATCAGTTGGTGGTTTTTCCTTTTGCACTGTTCTTTCTGAAAGGTCACATCCAGTCCCAGCTGGATATCTTGCTCTCCAGGTCTCCTGCATCATCTCCATCTTCAAAATGCCCTTTAAAGACATCTTAGAAATTCCTTTTGCCTCTGTTCTGTGTTAAGGTCCCCAATCCATGCTTCTTTCCTCAAATAGACTGGGCTTTTCTGCTTTCCCCCAAAGCTGAGACATCATCTAGGGATGGAAACAGATCTGAAAATAATGGTGGGATAAAAAGTCACTTCTTGCTTTCACCCTACCGCGTCCAGTCTGTTCAGTCAACTCGTTACATAAGTGAGGGGATATATGATCAGATTGTGTTTTAGAAACATTCCTTCAATTTCGTGTATTTACTGATATATTTTAGGCAGTGGGGACACACTGAAGACAAGTGGGCATGGACCCTGCCCTCTTACATCTAAACTCTATCAAAGTACACAGACAAGTGTACATGAAAGGCAAGTGCAGCGTGCTGTGGCGGGGCAGAGAAGGTCACTTAACTCTGGAGTAGAGTGAAGGGTGGACCGAAGGAGCAAACATCAAAGGGCACATCTTGTGTGGTACAATATATATGATGCATCAGAGGAGGCAAATCAGTTGAGACAGAAAGCAGAATTGGGAGTGACTGCTAATGGCTGCAGGGTTTCCTTTTAGAGTGATGAAAGTGTCCTGGAACTAGATGGTCGTGATGGTTGCAGAACATTATGAAAGTACTAAAGCCAATGAATTGTACACCTCAAAATGCTTAATTTTATGTTATGCAAATTCTATCTGAACAGAAAGAAGAGAGTGACAAGAAGAGCAGTTTGGAGATTACTACAATCATAGTCCTGATGTGAGATACATTTTACAGTATTTGCTTTTAAAACATTCTATTTACGTAGTTGGTGTATAGGCATACACATGGTACAAGTTTCAAAAAAGGACAAAGAGGTAAAGTGAAATGTAAGTCTCCTTCCTTCCCCATCTTCCACTCACTTGGTTCCCTTCCCTTGAAGGAAAGCCTTGTTCCCAGATTCTTAGGTATTTTGAGTCTATGCATAAATGTGTGCATTTGCGTATACAGATGGTTGCCAACTTATGATGTTTCAACTTACAATTTTTTCAGCTTATGATGGTGCAAAAGTGATCTGCATTCAGTAGAAACTGTACTTCAAATTTGGGTTTTTGACCTTTTCCCAGGCAAATGCAGCTCCCATTCAGCCATTTGATCCTGAGGGGAAACAACCAATACACTTAAAATCATTCTATCCCCTAAAGCCATTGTTTTTCATTTTCAGTACAGTATTAAATAAATTACCTTCAACTAAAGTGTGATATTCAACACGTTATTATGGAATAGGCTTTGTGTTTGATGATTTTGCCCCACTGTAGTCTAGTGTAAGTGTTCTGAGTACATTTAAGTAGGTTAGGCTAAACTATGATGTTTGGTAGATTAGGTGTATTCAGTGCATTTTCAGCTTATAATATCTTCAACTTAAAATGGGGTTTCTCAATGGTCAAAGGACTGAATAAACATTTTTCCAAGAAGACATACAGAAGGCCAATAGACATATAAAAAGGGTAGTTTACATTACTAATCAGGGAAATTAACTCAAAACCACACTAAGTTATCACCTTACACCTATTAGACTGGCTGTCATCAAAAAGATGAAAGAACAAATTCTGGAGAGGACATGGAGAGAAAGGAACCTTTGTGCACTGTTGGTGGGAATGTAAATTGATACAGCCACCATGCAAAACAGTATGGAGGTTTCTCAAAATTAAACATAAATCTACCATATTACCAACAATCCCACTTCTGGGTGTATATCCAACTGAAGCAAAATCCCTACATCCAAAGATAACTGCACTCCTATCTTCATTACAGCATTACTTACAATAGCTAAGATATGGAAACAAGCTAAGTGTCCATCAACAGACAGATAAAGAAAATGTGGTGTATAGTGGAATACTGTTCAGTCATAAAAAGGAAACCTTGCCATTTGCAACAGTATGAACAGACCTTGAGGGTATTATGCTAAGTGGAATAAGAAAGATAGATACTGTATGATCTCACTTATACATGGTATCGGAAAGACTCAGATTCATAGAAAAAATATCAGATTTGTGATTGCCAGACTCAGGGAGTGGAGAGAATGAGATAAAAGTGATCAGAAGATACAGACTTCCAGTTATAAGACAAATAAGTACTGACTATGCAATATACAACATGGTGAGAATCCTTGCCGATGCTGTATGGTATATTTGAAAAGTGGTAAGAGAACAGACATTATAAAGTTCTCATCACAAGGGAAAAAATGTAATTATATAAGGTAATGGATGTTAACTAAACTTATTTTGTAAATCATTTCATACTATATGCACAGGTCATTATATGTGCTCTACATCTTAAATTTATATAGTATTATATGTCAATTTTCTCAAAACTAGAGGAAAAAAATAATAAAAAGTAATTCGTTTTAAAAATAAATAAAATAAAATGGGGTTTCTTGGGATGTAACCCCATTGTAAGTGGAAGATCCATGTTTTGTGTATGTGTGTAGTGTGTGTGTGTGTATACATATGTAAGTGCGTATTCAATGTATTACATACATTGTCAAAAAGCCAGAAATAATAACAGTTAAAACCAGATAGTAGAATAGTAAAATAATATTTAGTAAGAGTTGATTGTGCACAAAAGAACAGCTTGTGAACTGGGAGTCTTCAAAACCAATACTGAGATGAAGCTCAGAGGGATGTCATTAGCTTATAAAGTGGAAATGATGTTGTTGTTCAGCCTTTACAGTGACTGGTGGTTACAGCAGGACATTTCTAGATAGCAGGGTATTGGTTAAGAGTAGTTATCTTATACCATTTTAGGAAGATGACAAGTTTATTTTATGATTGTTAGAGGCATTTATAAGGAGTAACCTAAGTTAAGTTTTGCTTGTGTTTATGAAATAAGTTAGATTTAGTTTTACTTATGTGGCATAAACAGTTTTGTCTGCTTGGGAGATTTTCAATGCTGGTCTATATTTTATTTTAACAATATCACTTTAAAATTAAATTTTAGCATACTATAAACTAGTTTTCCATCTCAATCTCATTTAATATATTTTAGAGATAATTTTATATCACTTCATAGAATTTTATCTCATTCTTTTTAACAGCTTCGTAGAATTAGATTGTTGGACCACAAATTATCTAACCAGTTCTCTATTCACAGTTATTTAGATATTTAGGCTTTTTCAGTTTTTTGCTTCTATACACAATGCTATAGTGAATTATATATGTGTATATATATACATATATAGTTTAGTTCAGTTCAGTTCAGTCGCTCAGTCGTGTCTGACTCTCCGTGACCCCATGAATCGCAGCACGCCAGGCCTCCCTGTCCATCACCATCTCCCGGAGTTCACTCAGACTCACTTCCATTGAGTCCGTGATGCCATCCAGCCATCTCATCCTCGGTCATCCCCTTCTCCTCCTGCCCCCAATCCCTCCCAGCATTAGGGTCTTTCCCAATGAGTCAACTCTTTGCATGAGGTGGCCAAAGTACTGGAGCTTCACTTTAGCATCATTCCTTCCAAAAAAATCCCAGGGTTGATCTCCTTCAGAATGGACTGGTTGGATCTCCTTGCAGTCCAAGGGACTCTCAAGAGTCTTCTCCAACACCACAGTTCAAAAGCATCAATTCCTCGGTGCTCAGCCTTCTTCACAGTCCAACTCTCACATCCATACATGACCACGGGAAAAACCATAGCCTTGACTAGACGGACCTTAGTCGGCAAAGTAATGTCTCTGCTTTTGAATATGCAATCTAGGTTGGTCATAACTTTTCTTCCAAGGAGTAAGCGTCTTTTAATTTCATGGCTGCAGTCATCATCTGCAGTGATTTTGGAGCCCCCCAAAATAAAGTCTGACACTGTTTCTACTGTTTACCCATCTATTTCCCATGAAGTGATGGGGCCAGATGCCATGATCTTCATTTTCTGAATGTTGAGCTTTAAGCCAACTTTTTCACTCTCCTCTTTCACTTTCAACAAGAGGCTTTTTAGCTCCTCTTCACTTTCTGCTTTCACTTATATATGTGTGTGTGTGTATATATACACACACACACACACATATATAAGTTATATAGAAATAAAAATATAAAAATATAACATATGTATTGCACAGATATGAACATGTCATAAAGTCTTAAACTAAGTCAATAAGTCAATAGCAACCTAGAGGGAGATGAATGTGAGAGAGAGCAAGCTTGCAAGGAGGCTGAGTTGTGAAATGTTGTGACTGATGGCCTGTGATAGGTGAGGGAGAGAAACTTTGTATTGCTGTGTCCTTCCAATCTCTAGCAGAGGGCAGGTGCTTAGCAAATATTTTCTTAATGCAGTCACAAGAATAGCTTAAAACTGTCTAGTATAAATTATGGGTTCTAGTAAACAAACCATTCTCACACCCACACATGTTTTGATTTTTCATGACCTCTCCCCTTCTGCTTTCCTGGACAGCTTTGGTTTGACAGTTTACTGACAACCAGTCAACGACTTTTTTTTTTTTTTTAAAAAACACGTTCTGTGAATGTCAGGTTGTTTTTTTTAATATTGTAGATTGTGGGCAGTGCAGTGGTTAATAAGTATTTGCAAATCTGATCGTGGCATGCCAGTGTTTTTAAGAGAAGTGAATGTTTTATGAGTCAAAACAAACATAATATTTAGGCTTCCAGTTAATACCAAGGTTAATGATATTTAAGAAAATTGAAGTTTGTAGTGAGTGGTGCTTCTAATCAGTGTTCAGAAATAGATTTGCTGCTTTCTCCATCTCCTCATACAAAGGAATTCTGTATCTTATCTCCCTTTAGAAACTTAAATTTGTTTCTTCTCTGAATTCCTTTAAAATCTCCTTTCCTCCCTAATGAACTATGATTTAAAGGCTCAGTAAGGTTATAATTCACCTAGTTTTTGACTCCATAATATAATCCTAATTTATGATGTGATTTCTCAACATTAGTGATTGATATAGTCACATTGCCATAGTAACTATGACATTTGTATTTAGGAAAATTTTCAACTGCCAACTTAAAAATTGTTGAGAGCCTTATTTCATGTTGGCATGTGGTTCTTTACTTTCAGAAACAAGCCTGATTAGTCGTAATTGTAAATTTCTTGCCTCTGTATATCCAAATCAATCTCTCTTTTTCTCTCTGTAGGCACACACACACACACTTATTTATTCATTCTGTCATCTGTCTGCTTTTGGCAACAAAGTGTAAAATTTCTACTTGTGTGGTTTTTTATTAACTTCATGTAGGTCTTTTGAGATTCTCTGATATAAGTGTGGTGGGCCAGATTCAATCTTAGGAAAAATTGTCCTCCAGCAGCCTAGTGCCTCTTTGGCTACTGTGTAAGTAGAAATACAAGAATGAGAGCTTTTATAGGCAAACCTTATGGTTAAGGACATTTATTGTTACAAGAAAACTAAAGTAAAGCTTGAAAAGAGAATCAGTAGAGAAATAGAATTTTCTTATCTTTTGCCATTTTGGTTAGCAACTTAAGCACTTGGTATGGCCAGGATCTTTATTAATAGCTCAAACAGCTCCTCAGGAGGCATTACAGAAACCCTAGTAAACTGACTTGGGCTCTTTCCCTTCTTCGTCCCTGTCTTCCTTTCCTGGCATCTTTCCCTTAATAGACATTGTCAGATTGTTTTTGTGTCTAAGTTATGCTAACTCATAGTTCTACCAGCAGTGTATGAGACACTGTATTTCCACAGTTGCACCAATACAGTGTACTATTTCAGTTGCTTTTCTGAACCTTGCTTAGCTTGATTATATCTTTCCTAAGGTTAGGTGACTAGATCTTCATCATTATTTTGGTTGTAGACAGTTCACTGTGGAATCAGCTTTAATGAAGTTAGAGAAGGAAGATAAGAAAGCTTGCTAAACATGATATTTTACATAAGATATAAAATATTTCAAGTGTACAAAATAGTATAAAGAATATTTAGAATGAACACTCTTGTACAACACTACCTCACTGTACCATGCTATATTCTTTTTGCAATAGTTGCTTTAAATCCTCTTTTAGAAGTGAAACATTGTATGCAGATTTGAATCTTCCTGTAGATACTTCCCTGATAAAATTTACCTCCCTCTTTCCCCAGAAATACCATTCTCAAGTGTATTTTTACTTCTACAGTAAATTTTTCATTTTTAATGTTTCAGTTCAGTTCAGCTTTTTCATGCTAAGAGAGTTCTTCTGTGACCCATTTTTTTATCAACATTGTATGCTTTGGATTTATTCATGTATATATCTCACTTATTTAATTGCCTCATATTGTTGTTCTTATTCAGTTGCTATGTCATGTCTGACTCTTTGTGACCCTTTGGACTGTAACATGCCTGGCTTCCCTGTCTTTCACTATCTCCAAGAATTTGCTCAAACTCATATCCATTGAATAAGTAAAGCCATCCAAACATCTCATCCTCTGCTGACCCCTTCTCCTCCCGCCTTCAGTCTTTCCCAGCATCAGAGTCTTTTCCAGTGAGTCAGCTCTTCACATCAGGTGGCCAAAGTACTGGTGCTTCAGCTTCAGCATCAATCCTTCCAATGAATATTCAGGACTGATTTCCTTTAGATTTACTGGTTTGATCTCTTGCAGTCCAAGAGACACTCAAGAGTCTTCTCCAACATCACAGCTCAAGAGCATCAGTTCTTCGGTACTAAGCCTTCTTTTGGAGAAGGCAATGGCACCTCACTCCAGTACTCTTGCCTGGAAAATCCCATGGACGGAGGAGCCTGGTAGACTGCAGTCCATGGAGTCGCCAAGAGTTGGACACGATTGAGCAACTTCACTTTCACTTTCATACATTGGAGAAGGAAATGGCAGCCCACTCTAGTGTTCTTGCTTGGAGAATCCCAGGGATGGGGGAGCCTGGTGGGCTGCCGTCTCTGAGGTCGCACAGAGTCGGACACAACTGAAGTGACTTAGCAGTAGCAAGCCTTCTTTATTTATGGTCCAACTCTCACATCCCTACATGACTTTGACTATATGGACCTTTGTTGGCAAAGTGATGTCTCTGCTTTTTAATATGTTGTCTAGCTTTAATATGTTTGTCATAGCTTTTCTTCCAAGGAACAAGCATCTTTTCATTTGATGGCTGCAGTCGCTGCCCACAGTGATTTTGGAGCCCAATAATATAAAATCTGTCACTGTTTCCACTTTTCCCCCATCTATTTGGCATGAAGTGATGGGACCAAATTCCATGATCTTCATTTTTTGAATGTTGAGCTTAAACCAGCTCTTTTCACTCTCCTCTTCCACCTTCAACAAGAGGCTGTTTAGTTCCTCTTTGCCTTCTGCTGTAAGGGTAGTGTCGTCTGTACATCTGAGGTTATTGATATTTCTCCTGGCAATCTTGATTCCATCTTGTGCTTCATTCAGCCCAGCATTTCTCATGATGTACTCTGCATATAAGTTAAATAAGCATGGTGACAATATACAGCCTTGATCTACTCCTTTCCCAATTTTGAACCACTCTGTAGTTCCATGTCCGGTTCTAACTGTTGCTTCTTGACCTGCATTTGGGTTTCTCAGGAGGCAAGTAAGATAGTCTGGTATTCCCATCTCTTTAAGAATTGCCTCATAGTTTTATCTAACATGTCATAATTCATTTATTCATTCTCCTGTGGATGGGCTTTCGAGTTGTTGCCAGCGTTCTCTTACTATACTCAATTCTGTGACAGATGTCTCATAATAATATGTGTCTGCCTGTCTTTCAACATAGATCATGGATCGGGATATATGTAGTTCCAAAAACCACTACATCTGTCCAGGAGGGGGAACTTGCTGCATCATAAGGAAAGTAGTTCTGGGAAGGGAGTGTGGTGTAAGGGAAAAGTTTGGTGTAAGGGAAAAGTTCTGTGTTCCTGAAACAAAACAGTCCTTATTATTTCTGTATGTGAATTTTGCAGATTTGAAGACCATGAAATGAATTTGGAGAGCTAGATGGGCCAAAGGACCCACTATGTTGGGCTAAAGCCTTAGGGAACCTTTCATTGATCTTGAGTGGGAGATTTTTTGATCAGGTTTTCACTTTAAAGATATTTTTTGTTGAGTTATATGGAGGATGAACTAGGGAATGAATGAAGAGTGTATCAATTAGTAGCCTTTGCATTGTAAGTAATATAAAGTCACACTCAAATTGAATTATGTAACAAGAGAATTTCTTTTTTATGAACTTTTATCAGCTGTGCTGATTTGTTTTTTGTTTGACTGTGCCAGGTCTTTTTTGCATCATGTGGAATCTTTCAGTTGTGGCATATGAAATCTTCACTGTGGCATGCAAACTAAAGAGACCCCAAGATGTAATAGCTTGAACCAAGTTTCTTTTTCACATTTAGAGTTTTCTAGGTTGCTGTTATTGCTTCATCTCTGAGGGATCTCAGTTCATCACACCTGGACCATCTTCAATATATATCTTCCAAGATTGCTTTGATTATTGCTGTCCTAATCCTTAGGAAGGGAGAAAATGCATGAAGGTATGAACACAGGAGTTTTATGGGCCAGACCCAAAAAAGGCCTCCATCACCTTTGTTCTCATTTCATAGGAGAGAAAGTTGCCATAATACCGCTTGTAAAGTACATGGCATATGTGGTGTAGGAGAACAGAGATTTTGGGACCAGCAGGCTGTCTCTGCTACAGGTGAAATATGGTGACTTCTGTGTTTCTGGCTTGAGCAATTGATGATGGATGGGATTAGCAAATGTATAGGAAACTACAAGATGAGGATTTGAAGTGGGGAAGAAAGGGAGATTAAAAGTTCACATTGGAATATCTTCAGTTTGATGTGCTCATGGGACATTCAGGTGGGAATATGTAATTAGCAGATGGTTGTACAAGCTTGGTTTTCATTAAGGGACATCAGGTTTAGAGATATTCAATTGGAGAGTCATCCATTATTAAATGCCTAATTTTGGGGGTGATTTCTGCTTAAAAGCAATACTTGGCACTCACCTTGAAGTCCATCTGCCTCTTCTCTGCTGCCTACTCCTTCAGTCATGTAACATTTTAAGGCAGTTTATCCCTAACCAGTTTGACAGCTTAGTACTTGAGGAAGCTAAATTTATTCTTTGAATCTGGAGATGTCTCCGTCTAACAGATTGTTTATAAAAATGTCAAAATAATATCTGTGCTAGCATGATGGCTGGGGGATCCCATTGTTAGCATGACTCCAACTGGATAAGTGCTTTGTAATCACTGCCTTTGATTGCCTGTCTTTAATTCAGCTCTCCATGCTTGACAGAACAATTAAGATTTTAAACAAATTATCTATGGGTTGCCCCTTATTCAAATGCTTATTTATGTAGTTGTGTATGACTTTTTCTGAGAGAAGCTATGTTCTCATTCTTCTCATCAGTTGTGAGTGATAGTAATCCCTATGCTCCTAGAATTATAATTGAGTTGAAGAATTTTACAAGTTGGGGCTGGGGCGCACAATTGTCCAAGTTATCTCTCAGTTCAGTTCAGTCTCTCAGTCACGTCTGACTCTTTGTGACCCTATGGATGGCAGCATGCCAGGCTTCCCTGTCCTTCAAGTTTTCTCTACTGTACCCCTTATTGATGGGATAGAAAACTCCTTCAGAGAAAGGAAAGATTGTTGCAATTTTGTTTCTGGGCTTTGGAAAATATTTGTCTTAGATTACACAACTGTGGTGTGTTTCCAGATATTTTCAGACCTATTCTGTTGCTTGGATTTTCAGTATTAAAAGTGGTTTTAGAGATCATGCCCCTCCTCACTGTGGTGGCCTCTCCTATAATGATTCAAAAAATCATGTAGGTTCTCCTTGGGTACTTTTAGTATCAGATGGATCAATACTTTTCTAAGAAGGTTGTTTCCTTGATGGAACAACTTTACGATTTTTTTTTTTTTGAGCTCAAATCTGCCTTCTTGCTTCTAATTCTTCTCATTAGCTTTAGAGTAGCAGATGTCAACTCTTTTGTATCATGGTATTTGAGCCTTAGGGAACTTACTGTCTGACTTATGGGAGACTTATGAGGTGTGGGAACATAGATAATATAGGTAACTGGATATACATATAACTGTACTTATGGACCATTTAAGGAAACACTGAAATGTAAATGAGGGAGAGTGAGTATCTTGATATTATTGATCCCTTTTTAGTTTATATAAAAATAAATCATTTGCAAAATCTGCAATTTAACCATTATAAATAATAGACCCATATGCCACCCATCTCTAAAACAGTAGAGTCCATCACATCGTTCTAATATCCATCCTTAGTCTTCTTGCTGTGGACCATCCTTGCCCTTATATCCCATCCATTTCTTATAACTTGTGATTTCTAGACCCCCACTGCCCTGGTCTCTCCTCCTCGGACAAATGCTTATCATTGTTTTTCTTGAATTGCAGCATGTCCAGAATTAGTCATGACATTCCACATATGATCTGTATAACACATGGCTCATTGCTTGGTGGGGATAGTATGTTCTGAAGCACTAGAAGATTGGGGAATAAGACTGTGGGAATAAGAATATTTCCTCTCAGCATTTAGATGTTATGTGCAAAGAATTGAAGTTTTGTGTGTGTGTGTGTGTGTACACTCAGATCCCCAAACTGCTATTAGCAGGAACATGTTACTCATCTTTGCAATCTATTTACTAATTACTGCTAAACGCTTTGAAACATCAGATCCATAATAGGGATGATTTAATTCATTATTATTGTTCTGTTTACATTCTATTGAAAAAATTTGTTAGTTTCAATTAGCACCTATATATTGGCAATAGGTATTAATAATTGAATATATTCATATTTAAACAGTTGAATATATTATCTGAAATGTTGTCCTGGTTGTGAAATGCCCTCTCTCTTTGCATACCTCTCTGAGTATTGAAGGCCGCTTCAAATGCCACTGCTGCTTTTCCCTGCCCTTTCACCTGGAAATGGTTTCTTCTTTATTTGAATTCTCTTAGTTCTTCCTTGGCACATATCCCACTCTCCATTATGTTATGGATATTTGTGTATGTGTTTAATCTCCTGTAAGAGAATACAGATTTTAAGAGGATCAAATATATTTTATTTATCTTTGAATGCCTCAGACAGCCTAATCCACTGTCTTGAGCCTAGTTTGCTCTTGGTAGTCATTGAATGAATGTATAAATGCAAGAAAATAAAGATAAATTTAATTATTTCTGGCCAGTAGTGGATTTAACTAGAAGTAAAAAATATAAAACAGAAAAGAACATATTTGGTAATAAAGTGCAAAAACACTCAATTAGTGAATTAAATAATTATGATTTTCTGATATGGATTGATTTTGTGGGATTGTTATGAATTATACATAATGTATGCTTTACACTCAATATTTAAAAATTAAGATCATGGCATCCAGGCCCATCACTTCATGCCAAATAGAAGGGGAAAAGGTGGGAGCAGTGATAGATTTCCTCTCCTTGGGCTCTAGAATCACTGCAGATGCAGCCATGAAATTAGAATATGATTGCTCCTTGGCAGGAAAGCTATGACAAACTTAGACAGTGTGTTAAAAAGCAAAGACATCACTTTGCCAACAAAAGTCCATATAGTCAAGGCCATGGTCTTTCCAGTAGTCATGTACAGATGTGAGAGCTGGACAATAAAGAAGGCAGAGCGGCAAGAATTGATGCTTTCGAACTGTGGTGCTGGAGAAGACTCTTGGGAGTCTCTTGGACTGCAAGGAAATAAACCAGTCAATCTTAAAGGAAATCAATCCTGAACACCCTTTGGAAGGACAGATGCTGAAGCTGAAGCTCCAGTACTTTGGCCACCTGATGTGAAGAGCCGACTCACTGGAGAAGAGCCTGATGCTGGGAAAATTTGAAGGCAGGAGGAGAAGAGGGCTACAGAGGATGAGATGGTTGGGTGAAATCACTGATTCAGTGGACGTGGACTTGGGCAAACTCTGGGAGATGGTGAGGGACAGGGATGCCTTGCATGCTATAGTCCATGGGGTCACAAAGAGTCAGACATGACTTGGCGACTGAACAACAACAACTTTCTTTATGATAGAAGAAAAGCAGCATTGCCCAGGAAGAATATATTACCAGCATTATCCAGTATAATGTACACGGAATGCAGCTATTTCAGATTTGCTGATGCCTATTTGCACATTATAGTAGTGAGTTTATAAGTTGGATTTTGCAAACCCATTTGTGCATGTGGAATGAGACAGCACTCTGGTGAGAGCTGCTCTTATTTTATGTTAATAGCAGCTTCTTATCTTGCAAAAGTTAGTACAACTGTTGTGCACATGTGTATACTCAGTCACTCAGTCATGTCCGACTCTTTGTGACCCCATGACTGCAGCCCACCAGGCTCCTCTGTCCATGGGATTCTCCAGGCAAGAATACTGGAATGAGTTGCCTTGCCCTCCTCCAGGGGATCTCTCCAACACAGGGGTCAAACTTGTGTCTCTTATGTCTCCTGCATTGGCAGACAAGTTCTTTATCACTAGCACCACCTGGGAAGCCCCAGTACAACTGTGAGGCAAGAAGAAATATCCTTCTTGATCCTACTGATGATAATTTTAAAAATATATGTCATTTTTGAAGTTTGCTGTGTGCTATGCCACTGTGAAATAATAGAAAACAGACATATATTGGTCTCTGACCCCAGTTCTTGGCACAGAGATCCTAAGCTCCTTGTAATTTCCTAAGTGGTAAGAGCACTAGGAAGATATTTTGTTCCAATGCTTGTTCTCTGACCCGGTGCCTGCCACAGAGCTCCTAAATCTTTTGAAATTTCTCAGGTGATTGCAGTGTGTTTCATTGTAATGAGGTGACTCTTGGTGGACTCTTAAGTAGCTTTAGGATGGGGCTTGGTGGGTTGGTGAACACATAAGTGCTGGGAGGGTGGTGCATCTCGCCTCCATGAGGACAGAAGCTCCTGAGCTCAGCGCCATTTCAGATCCCACCCTCTCTAGATGAACAGGTTCATCTATAGCATTTATCATATCATTTATTACATAGCTAACCAGCAAGTATAAGTGAGTATTTCCTTGATTTCCATGAGCTCTTCTAGCAAATTTTGGGGAACCCCAATTTATAGCAGGTCAGTCAAAGGTATAGGTAACACCCTGGAAGTGATGATTGACATCCAAAGTGGGGGCAGTCTTATGAGACTGAGCCCTTAACTTGTTGATCTGATGCTGACTACAGGTGATGGTATAAGAACTGAACTGAACAGTAGGACACCCAGCTGGTGTTGCCGGATTGCTTGGTGTTGGTGGAAAACCCACCTGCCTGGTGTCAGAAATATTGTGAATGTGAGAGTAAAGGAGAAACACAGGAAGTTTTTCTTGTAGCTGCCTTGCATTTTCTCATTTAATCTTTACAGATCTTTATAACAGTGCAATAAGATAGATTTTATAATTATCCTTATTGTGTGGATGAGAAAATGGAGTCATAGAAGTTAAGTAAATTGTCCAAAGTAAGATGGATAGCCAGTATGTGATCTAGAACACAAACTCTTTCACAGGATTGTCTTTTCTGTGTTCTCATGATCAAACTGATCTACAAATACTCATCCAGTTCCCAATATGTGCAAAGGAATTTTTTAGGCATTGTTTTTAGGCATTCAGAATAAAAATATATAAAGCAAGAGCTCTTGAACAAGATTTCTATTGTTATAGAACTTAAAATTTTTCTGGGATAACTACAGTCCCATCTAATGGAATAATAGTGCTATCCACACTGAGTAACACTGGCAGAGTGTCCTGTAGGAATGGATTATAGGAAGGCTTTGAAGCAGGCCATGTAGACTTTAATGGAGCAGGACAGATTTAAGCTAGCTCTTGAGGGAAAAGTAGAGATACGGAGGAAGCTATTTCAACAGGAGCAGAAGGCAAAGGAGGAACATGACATGAGCCAGACACAGTTTGGGAGATCAAGGCATGGCCCGGGAATATCACTGAACATTGTTAAAATGATTTTTTCCTGACTTTCATCTTACAAAATAATGGATTAGTCATGAATGTAAATTATGTACATTAGAAGAATTATTAAAAAAAACCCCAATTTTTATATCTGGAGCTATTAAAAGCAAGATTTCTTATAGAAACAATTTATTAGGGGAAAGCACCTTCATTTAGGTTTTCAAAAATGAAAAATGCTATAAATTAGTGAAGAGGCAAATCTGTCACTATCACCCATGCTATCTGCTGTTGTTTTGTAGCAGCTGTATATATTTTTAATCCGTCTTGAGTATGAGATGAGAAAAAACTTGAAAGCCTCTTTCTGAAAGGTGTGTGAAAACAGTACATCTTTTTCTATCAGGAATAAATGTAATCCTGTTCTCTGAACATAGATCAAATATCAGTGAAGATATAAAGGTTGGATAATTGAAAGGACTCACAAGATTCTACTCACCCACAGCTTTAAGAAATGTAAAGGGTGCAGCAGGAGAAAGGAAGTGTGGACAGAGAGAAGACTGCGCCTCAGATGTGGCTCCCAAGGGCCCTTTCTCAGTTACACAGGAGGCGCTTTATCTTTTGATTATAAACCACTAAGGTATGTGTGCAGTACCTTGGCCTCAGGGGAGCTGAAGCATCAATTTACTCAAGGGTCTCTCCTACCTTGCTGGTCATTTGGCAAGGCTGGCTAATAAAAATTATAAAGAAATGTACATGGGCGATAATTTGGGAAAGTTTTTACTTTGAGAGGTTTGGGAATGTTTTAGATGAGCAGCACAGCAATAGTATTATAAGATTTTATTCCACTTCTCTGGTGGCTAGTACCTGGGTATTACATAATCTTAGTTCTATGTTGTATGTCTGAAGTTAAGGGGCTTTTCTGGTGGCTGCCTGCATTGGTAGGCAGGTAGAGTCTGCCTGCAGTACAAGAGACCCAGGTTTGATCCCAGGGTCAGAAAGATCCTCTGGAGAAGGGTATGGCTACCTGCTCCAGTATTCTTAACTAGAGAATCCCATGGACAGAGGAGCCTGGCGGGCTACAGTCCATGGGGTCACAAAAAGTCAGATATGACCGAGCAAGAAACATTTCATGATGAAAAGGGTCAAGTGCAAAACGTTTCCCCATGTTGTATACAAATAAGCTTATAGGACTCTCCTTCACACTGTCAGCTATAGGAGCCTAAGTAACCTCTTCATGGGTACAAAACTCATGTGACTCAATATATTTATCTCAGTAAGTCAACAAATGCACCTTTCTGAAGGGTTTTAGGTCCAGAACATTGATGAATCAGAGGGCTGTGAAAAAGTGAAAATGAGAAATCATGTTCCAACTCCCTTGCACTCGCAGTTACAATGTTTATTCTCATAAACAGTATCTTTTTATTACGGTATGGTTGGGACAAACAGAGCCTTTCATAGAGGCCTAAAGATTAGAAAGATGAGTACAACACT
Source organism: Aepyceros melampus (assembly GCA_006408695.1). Taxonomy (NCBI): domain Eukaryota; kingdom Metazoa; phylum Chordata; class Mammalia; order Artiodactyla; family Bovidae; genus Aepyceros; species Aepyceros melampus. Next base: position 116,746 of record SJXQ01010561.1, on the reverse strand, counting down.
CCATCTTTTCTCCTCTCACAAAAATATGAGGAGGATACTTTTCTGCTCAAGGTCAGATATTTTCTTCTTAGCCAGTGGTTCTCAACTGGGGATGATTTTGTTCCCCAGGTGACACTGGGCAATATCTAGAGATATTTTTGATTGTTGGTTGTAACACCTGGGGACATGCTTCTTATTTCTAGTGGGTAGAGGCTAAGGGTGCTGCTTAACCTGCTGTGGTGCATAGGACAGCCCCACATCAAAGGCTTATCTGGCTCAAAATGTCATGAGGATTGAGGCTGAAAAATGCCAAGCCAGAAATTTTTCTTAGTTATTTTAACATCTTACTGATTATTAATACTTATTTATTGTGTAAAATCTAGAAAATCTGAGAAAACACAGAAAAGAAATAAATGACCCATAATGTCATCTTCAGAAATCAGCACTGTTAAACATTTTATTGCAGTGACTCTCAAATCTGGCTGTGTCTGTGGAGCATTCAAAAAACTTGGGGCTCCAATCTCAGATATTCAGATTCCAATCTTTTCTCTGTGTTTACATTCTTTTATGTAATCTACTTTCATCCCTCACCAGTATTTTCTGAGTGTTTTTCTCTGCCAGAGGTTGACAAACCATAGCTGCAGGCCAGATCTAGCCTGCCACCTGTTTCTGTACAGCCTTCCAGGTAAGAATGGGTTTAAAATTTTTAAATGGTTGGTTGGAAAAAATCAAGAGAAGAAGATTATTTTATGACACTTGAAAGTTATGTGAAAGACAAATCACAGTGTCCTTCCTAAACTTCTCTCAGATTACAGCCATGTCCTTTGGTCTATGTAATGTCTGTGGTTGCTTTCACATGGCAGAGTTAAGTAGTTGTGATCAAGACCTTAGGGTCCCCAAAAAACCTGAAATATGTACTTGAGAATTGTATGGAAAGTTTATGGACCTCCGTCCTATGCCATTAGGTGTTTCCATTGTTCTTTCTTGGACTGACTGCACTCTATCCCTTCTTATTGATAAACTGTTTTTGATTTTTGGTTATTATAAATGATTCTTTGAGAAGTATCCTATTTGACTAAGCCAGGCATAAGTATATGATTATTTCTGTCAGAAAATTTCCTAGAGGAAATAACTTGGTAAAGGTGTTTGTTCATACAGCCAAATTCCTATCTGAAAAGTTAATAACAATTTATTCTTCGAATCAGAAATGTATTTGAGTATCTGTTTGCTTACCTCCTTGCTATCTGTGGATGGTTTGCATTTTTGTCTCTGCCAACCGGACAACTTGCCTCCTTTTGTTTACTAATGAAGCTGAATTTTTTTTTTCTACATGCTTATTGGTCATTTGTGTTTATTTTATGAATCACCTGTTTTTGTCTTTTGTCCATTCTTTATTCTGGCTTCTGTTATTTTCTTGTTGCCTTGTAAGAATTTTTTTCTTTTAAAATTAAGGTAATTGAGGATAATTATTTATTTTAAAATTAAGAATAGTAATAATTTTCCTGACATGTAAGCTGCTTATTCTTTGCCTAATATTACATTTTTTTAAAAAAGCTTTAATATATGGAAGTTTTAAAATCTAACTGTTGCTTCTTGACTTTTGGCTAAGATCAAGTGTAAATCTAACACTTTAAAAATATTTACTACTTTTAGTGTCCTGCTGGATTCATTATGTTTATTGTGGATGGATATAAACTAAACATGCGATAAGAGGTGAAAGGGCATTGAAGGCTGAGAGGATAGCATATGGATTGAAAGACCTGCATCCTTTGGAAAAGGAAGGAATAAGGGTGGTGGTGCGGGGAAGGCGATGGCACCCCACTCCAGTACTCTTGCCTGGAGAATCCCATGGACGGAGGAGCCTGGTGGGCTGCAGTCCATGGGGTCACAAAGAGTTAGACACGACTAAGCGACTTCACTTTCACTTTTTACTTTCACGCATTGGAGAAGGAGATGGCAACCCACTCCAGTGTTCTTGCCTGGAGAATCCCAGGGACGGGGGAACCTGGTGGGCTGCCATCTCTGGGGTCGCACAGAGTCGCACACGACTGAAGCAACTTAGCAGCAGCAGCAAGGGTGATGGTGGGGCTACCCAGGTGGCTCAGTGGTAAAGAATCCACCTGCCAATGCAGGACACACAGGCCTGATCCTTGGGTCGGGAAGATCCCCTGGAGAAGGAAATGGCTACTGACTCCAATAATCTTGCCTGAGAAATCCCATGGACAGAGGAGCATGGTGGGCTATAGTCCACAATTCCTACAGATTAATACTGGTTCTCTCAGTGTGGCTGCAGCATCACCCAGGAACTTGTTAGGAATGCAAATTGGTTTTTTAAATTAATTAATTTTTTTAAATTGAAGGATAATTGCTTTGCAGACTTTTGTTGTTTTCTGTCACACCTCAACATGAATCAGCCATAGGTATACATATATCCCCTCCCTTTTGAACCTCCCTCCCACCTCCCTCCCAATCCCACCCCTCTAGGTTGATACAGAGCCCTGTTTGAGTTTCCTGAGACATACAGCAAATTCCCATTGGCTGTCTATTTTACATATGGTAATGTAAGTTTCCATGTTACTCTTTTCATACGTCTCATCCTCTGCTCCCCTCCCCCATGTCCATAAATCTATTCTCTGACACGACTGAGTGACTTTACTTACTTACTTACTTAGGTTGATACAGAGCCCTGTTTGAGTTTCCTGAGACATACAGCAAATTCCCATTGGCTGTCTATTTTACATATGGTAATGTAAGTTTCCATGTTACTCTTTTCATACGTCTCATCCTCTGCTCCCCTCCCCCATGTCCATAAATCTATTCTCTGTTTCTCCATTGCTGTCCTGTGAATAAATTGTTCATTACCATTTTTCTAGATTCTGTATATATGTGTTCAGTTCAGTTGCTCAGTCGTGTCCAACTCTTTGTGACCCCAAAATCGCAGCACGCCAGGCCTCCCTGTCCATTACCATCTCCCTGAGTTCACTCACACTCACGTCCATCGAGTCAGTGATGCCATCCAGCCATCTCATCCTTGGTCGTCCCCTTCTCCTCCTGCCCCCAGTCCCTCCCAGCATCAGAGTCTGTTCCAATGAGTCAACTCTTCGCATGAGGTGGCCAAAGTACTGGAGTTTCAGCTTTAGCATCATTCCTTCCAAAGAAATCCTAGGGCTGATCTCCTTTAAAACGGACTGGTTGGATCTCCTTGCAGTCCAAGGGACTCTCAAGAGTGTTTTCCAACACCACAGTTCAAAAGCATCAATTCTTCAGTGCTCAGCTTTCTTCACAGTCCAACTCTCACATCCATACATGACCACTGGAAAAACCATAGCCTTGACTAGATGGACCTTTGTTGGCAAAGTAATGTCTCTGCTTTTGAATATTCTATCTAGGTTGGTCATAACTTTCCTTCCAAGGAGTAAGTGTCTTTTAATTTCATGGCTGCAGTCACCATCTGCAGTGATTTTGGAGCCCAAAAAACAAAGTCTCACACTGTTTCCACTGTTTCCCCATCTATTTCCCATGAAGTGATGGGACCAGATGCCATGATCTTCATTTTTTGAATGTTGAGCTTTAAGCCAACTTTTTCACTCTCCTCTTTCACTTTCATCAAGAGGCTTTTTAGTTCCTCTTCACTTTCTGCCATAAGGGTGGTGTCATCTGCATATCTGAGGTTATTGATATTTNTGATGGGACCAGATGCCATGATCTTCGTTTTCTGAATGTTGAGCTTTAAGCCAACTTTTTCACTCTCCTCTTTCACTTTCATCAAGAGGCTTTTTAGTTCCTCTTCACTTTCTGCCATAAGGGTGGTGTCATCTGCATATCTGGGGTTATTGAAATTTCTTCTGGCAACCTTGATTCCAGCTTGTGTTTCTTCCAACCCAGCATTTCTCATGATGTACTCTGAATATAAATTAAATAAACAGGGTGACAATATACAACCTTGACATACTCCTTTTCCTATTGGGAACCAATGTGTTGTTCCATGTCCAGTTCTAACTGTTGCTTCTGCAAATCAAAACCACAATGAGGTATCATATCATGCTAGTCAGAATGGCTGCCATCAAAAAGTCCACAAACAATAAATGCTGGAGATGGTGTGGAGAAAAGGGAACCCTCTTACACTGTTGGTGGGAATGCAAACTGGTACAGCCACTATGGAGAACAATGTGAAGATTCATTTAAAAACTGGGAATACAACTGCCATATGACCCAGCAATCCCACTGCTGGGCATACACACTGAGGAAACCAGAATTGAAAGAGACACATGTACCCCAATGTTCATTGCAGCACTGTTTACAATATCTAGGACATGGAAACAACCTAGATGTCCATCAGCAGACAAATGGATAAGGAAATTGTGGTACATATACACAGTGGACTATTACTTAGCTATAAAACAAGGGATGCATTTGAGTCAGTTCTAATGAGATGGATGAAACTGGAGCCTATTATACAGAGTGAAGTAAGTCAGAAAGAGAAACACCAATACTGTACATTAACACATATATATGGAATTTAGAAAGATGGTAATGAGGATCCTATATGCAAGGCAGCAAAATAGATACAGATGTAAAGAACATACTTTTGGACTCTGTGGGAGAAGACGAGGGTGGTAAGATTTGAGAGAATAGCATTGAAATATGTATATTACCATATGTAAAATAGATGACCAGGGCAAGTTTGATGCACGAAGCAGGGCACTCAAAGCTGCTGCTCTGTGACAACCCAGAGGGATGGGGTTGAGAGGGAGGTGGGAGGAGGGTTCAGGATGGGGGGCACATGTGCATCCATTGCTGACTCATGTGGATGTATGGCAAAAACCACACCAATATTGTAAACTAATTATCCTCTAATCAAAATCAATTAATTAAAATATATCCTGGGATAAAACATAATGTAAAAGAATATCAAATGGAATATATATGTATATATACATATATGTATAACTGAGTCACTTTGTTGTACTGCAGAAATTAACACAACTTTGTAAATCAGATCTACTTCAATAAAATATTTTTTAATGAGGATGATGTTAATCTGCCTCACATGGTTGTTGAGAGAATTAAAAATCACAAAAAGACTGGTACAGATATAAGGAGCCAACGTTATTACCACGTGGTCTGGTTTCTACCTAGCACCTCTAGGAGAGAATGAATAAGGAAATCCCAAGATCAAGAGGGAAATACAAAGGAGTCTATTTTAGTCTGGGTGACCTCTAAAGAGGAGAAATGTATGGCTGGTGAGGCTAGAGCTCTTCCAGTGTTATCTGTTCTCCTGGGTATATTTTCACCTTGTCCTCAGGTGCCAAGTTGGGCCATCAGTTCGGGTCATAACTCTCTTTTGGGTTCATCCTTAGCTGGCTCTCTGCCTGATTGGAATTTGAGCAGGCAAATAAAACCAAGTTCAGAAGTTAGAGTCATATCAAAAGCCAATCAGCTTTATATCAAAATGAAGATTGACTCTATAAATACTGGCTAGGTCAACAATCAGCCCAGCCAGAGAAGCAGCAAAAATTCAGGGAAGAAAATTTGACTAGGAGTCAAGTCAGAGGTTTGGCTCTGGCTCTGCTCTTGACCAACTGTGAGACCTTTCATGAGTTTGAGAGTTATATAAGGGAAAGGGAATATGCGAGAACTCCTTCTGAGCTGTAAGGTGACATATAAATGAAAGCAGGTAACACTATTGCTTATATTATGTAATGTAGGAAAGTGTTATTTTTAGTAACCTAACCTCAGATGTGATGTCTTTGGCTGCAAATGGAATACAGCATGTTGGATTGGTATATCCCATTTCCACTTATAAACAATTGAAAATGCAAGATCTATTATTTTTATCATTATTTTCACATTTGAAAACAAGTTTATTCAATAGTGGTGGGGGATCTTAAGGATCTTTTCCCACATACAAAGTTTATTTGAGGGGTAATGGAAATGGTCTGGAATAAAAAGTGGTGATGGTTGTAAAACATTGTGAATATACTAAAACACACACACACACACTAAAATCACTTGTAAATGGCAAGTTTTATCTCAGTTTTAAAAATTACAACAACAAAAACTCTTGCCCAGAAGTCATGAGGGCCATGAATCCTAGATCTGAAGCAATGAGAACAGACCCAGAGCAGATAAGTCAAACATTGCTTCTTACTCCATGAACTGTGTACTTGTGAGAGAGAGAGGAGTTTTTTTAGTGGTGTGTATGTGAGAGAGAGACAGACTACTTAGATATAAAAGCAGTACATCCCAGAAATAGTTAAGATGTAGTAATATTGATAATGGGTGAGGAAATGGTGTCCCCAGAATGGTTTTGAAAATCTTGACTGGAGGATCCCTATTGGCTCTAGGGACTAGTAGCCCAAATTTATTTATCTGAGAGGTAAAGTAAATGACAAAGGATGAGATGGTTGGATGGAATCACCAACTCCATGGACATGAGTCTGAATAAACTCTGGGAGTTGGTGATGGACAGGGAAGCCTGGCATGCTGCAGTCCATGGGGTCACAAAGAGTTGGACACAACTGAGAGACTGAACTGAACTGAAAGTAAATGCAAACTTGAAATGGCCAATCATTCTGATTTGCCCAGAATTGAGGGGTTTTCTGAGATGTGGCAATGTAGCTTCTTTCTTTCTTTTTGCAATGTTCTAAAAGACTTTATTTTCAGCTTTAGTGAAGTATGATTCTCAAATAAAAATTGATATATTGTGTTGTACAATGTCACTTTTAAGGTATATGATGTGATGATTTAATATACAGTGTGAAATTACTACCCCAATCAAGTTAACACATCCATCACCTCACATAGCTACCATTATTTTTGTGGTGGTGACAACACTTAAGATCTACTCTTATAGCAGATTTCAAGTATACAATACAGTATTATTAACTATAGAGACACCTCAGAGATATTTTAGGATTCCAGACCACTGTAATAAATTGAATATCATAATAAAGTAAGTCACATGAATTTTTGACTTTCCAGTGCATAAAAAAGTTGTGTTACACAATACTGTAGTCTGTTAAGCATACGATAGCACTATGTCTAAAAAATGTATATAGCTTAATTTTAAAATACTTTATTACTTTAAAAAATGCTTACATCATCTCACTGAAGCAAATTGTAATCATTTTGCTGGTGGAGGTCTTGCCTTCATGTTGATGGCTACTGACTGATCAGGGTGGTGGCTGTGGCAAATTTTTTTTTTCTTTTTCCTTTTTTTTTTTTTTGTCAGCACCACATAGCATGTGAAACTTCCCCAACCAGAGATGGAAACCATGCCCATGCAGTAGAAACTTGGAGCCTTAACCACTGGACCACCAGAGAAGTCTGTGGAAATTTCTTAAAATAAGACAACAATGAAGTTTGCCACATCAATAATGGCTCTTCCTTTCGTGAAAGATTTCTGTGTGTCATGCAATGCTGTTTGGTAGCATTTTACCCACAATAGAACTTCTTTCAAAATTATAATAATAACTCTCAAACCCTGCCACTGCTTTATCAACCAAGTTTACTAAATGTTTTAAATTCTTTGTTGTCATTTCCACCACAATCTTCACACTATCATCACCAGGAGCAGATTTCATCTCAAGAAACCACTCTCTGTTCATCTATAAGAAGCAATTCTTCATCCATTAAAATTTTATCATGAGATTGCAGCAATTCAGTCACATCTTCAGGCTCCAATTCTAATTCTAGTTCTCTTGCTATAATATTGCCACCACAACAGCAGTGATTTGCTCCACTGAAGTCCTGAACCTTTCAAAGGCATCCATGAGGGTTGGAATCAACTTCTTCCCAGCTCCTGTTAATGTTCATATTTTGGACTCTTCCATGAGTCACAAATTTCTTAATGGTACCTAGAATGGTGAATCCTTTCCAGGTGGTTTTCAACTGACTGTCTAGACCCATCAGAGGAATCTCTATGTCATCTATAACATTATAAAATGTACTTCTTAAACAATAAGACTTGAAAGTCAAAATGACTCCTTGATCCATGGCTTGCACAATGGATGTTGTGTTAGCAGGCCTGCAGATATAATCTCATGGTACATCTCCATCAGAGCACTTGAGTGGCCAGGGGTATTGTCAATGAGCAGTAATATTTTAAAAAGAATCTTTTTTTTCTAATCAGTAAGTCTCAAAAGTAAGCTTAAAAGACTCAGTAAACCATGCTATAAACAGATGAGCTGTCATCCAGTCTTTGTTGATCCATTTATAAAGCACAGGTAGAGTATATTTAGCACAATTCTTAGGGCTCTAGGATTTTAAGAATGGTACATGAGCACTAGCTTCAATTTAGAGTCACTAGATACATTAACCCCCCAACAAGAGTCAACCTGTCCTTTGAAGCTTTGAAGCCAGGCATGGACTTTCTCCTCTCTGATGATGAAAGCCCTAGATGGCATCTTCTTCCAATATAAGGCTGTTTGTCTTCCAATATGAGACTGTGCCTGTCATTTAGTGCAGCCACCTTCATGAATTATCTTAGCTAGATCCTCTGGATGACTTGCTGCAGTTTCTACATCACCACTTGCTGCTTCGCCTTGTCCTGTTATGTTATACAGATGGCTTCTTTCCTTAAACCTCTGAACCAACCTCTGCTAGCTCCAGACTTTCCTGCTACGGCTTCCTTGCCTCTCTCACACATCTTATAATTGAAGAGAGGGCCATGCTCTGGATTAGGTAGGCTTTAGCTTAAGAGAATATTGTGGCTGGTTTGATCTTCTATCCAGACCACTACAACTTTCTCCATATCAGCAATAAATAAGCCTGTTTCACTTTCTTGTAATTCATATGTTCAGTGCAGTAGCACTTTTAATTTCCTTCAAGAACTTTGCATTTGAATTCATAACCTGGCTAGCTGTTGGAGTAAGAGGCCTAGTTTCAGCCTATCTTGGCTTTCGATATTTTCCTCATTAAGCTTAATCATCTCTAGCTTTTCTTTTAAGTGAGACACAAGTGAGTCTTCCTTTCACTTGAAGACTTAGAGGCCATTGTAGGATTACTAAATGTCCTGATTTCAATGTTGCTGTGTTAGTGGATAGGGAGACCTGGGGAGAGGGAGAGACAGGGGGAAAGGCCAGTCAGTGGATCAGTCAGAACCCACACAGCACAGCATTTATCGATTAAGGTGCCTATCTTACATATGCGGTTCACAGCTCCCCAAAACAATTACAATTGTAACATCAAAGATCACTGATCACAGAGCACCATAATAAATATAACAGTAATGAAAATTTTCAAATATTGCAGGAATTACCAAAACATGACAGAGAGACACAAAGTGAGTAAATGCTGTTGGAAAAATTGTGCCAATAGACTTGCTTGACACAGAGTTCCTGCTATTCTTCAATTTGTAAAAAAAAAAAAAGAATTGTGAGGCACAATAATATTTTTACTGCTTTTGTCTTCTAACCTTCATACTAGTTTTATAGTTAATTAATCTGCTACCTTTACTATGTATTCACTTTTCCAGTGAGATTCATTCTTTCATTTTGTGTTCTTATTAACACAATTAGCACACTTTCTTTTCAGCTTAAAGAAGTCCCTTCAGCATTTTAGTGGTAATAAACTTCTTTAGCTTTTGCTTTTCTTGGAAACTCTATTTCCTCTTTGATTCTGAATGATAATTTTGCCAGACACAGTGATCTTGGTTGGAAGGCTTTTTTTATTCAGCACTCTGAATATATTGTGCCACTCCCTTCTGGCCTGCAAAGTTTGTGCTGAAAAAATCTTCTGGTAGTCTTATTAGGGTTCCATTGCATGTAACAAATTGTTTTTCTCTTGATGCTTTTAATATTTCTTCCTCATCTTTAATTGTTGACATTTCAATTATAATGTGTCTTGGTGTGGGTCTCTTTGGATTCATCTTTTTTGGAATTCTCTGACTTCCTGGATCTGGATATGTTTCTCTTCCCCAAGTTAGGAAAGCATTCAATCACCATTTCTTCAAATAATATTTTTGCCCCTTTCTGTCTTCTCCTCTGGGAACCCTATAATTCAAGTATTTGTCTGATTTTGTCATATGTCTTTACAACTATCTTCACTTTTTTCCATTCTTTTTTGTCTTTTTGCTGCTCTGAGTGAGTGAGTTCTACTGCTTTGTCTTTGAGTTGAGTGATCTTTTCTTTTGCTTCTATTGTGTTCTTGAACCCCACTAGCGTATTTTTTAGTTCAGTCATTGTATTCTTCAGTTCTGTGACTTTTATTTGATACTTTTTTATATTTTCCATCTCTTTGTTGAAGTTCTCACTGTTTTCATCTATTCTTCTCCCCAGTTCAATGGACATTTTTATTACCATTACTTTGAACTTTTAATCAGGTAAACTACTTATCTCCATTTTATTGATTTTTTTCCTGAGATTTGTATCTTATTCTTTCATTTGGAACATATTGCTCTGTTTATTCATTTTGCTTGACTCTCTGTGTTGGTTTCTGTGCAGTAGATGAAACAACTACCTCTGCCAGTCTTGAAGGAATGTTCTCATGTAGAAGATGAAACTTCATTCAGCCGTGCACAATTCCTTTGTCATCTGTCAAATTTCTGGGCTTGTCCAAACATTCTATTATATTTGTAATAGCTCCCAGTAGTTGAGGATGTGCCAAAACTTGTCAGTGTCCCAAAGAGAGGATCTCAGCACCTGATCCAGGCTAACTGGAAGCCAGATGCTAAGGCAGAAGCTTTTAAAAGTATGCAAATCCATACAGTCCTGGGGGACCACAAGCCTAAGCCACACCAGCTGCCAGAACCAGGTGATCTTGGAGATGTTCCCTGGGTGGCAGTCACAAAACTAGGGTCTCCAAACAAGTGTATAAGTTCTTTTTTGGGAGATACTGGCAAGCTGGAGTAAGACGGAGAGCACAAAGATTGGTGTACACAGCCCTATGTTCCTTGAGAAACGCTCCATAGCCACTAAATGTGTACAAAACCAGAAGTCTGCCATCAGTTCAAAGCTCTAAGATGAGCAAAGTGGACTCCTTCACAGAAAGACTAGGGGAGAGGGCATGCCTTAGTTCACAGTCTGTGCATTGCCCTGGGGGAGGTAGTCTGCCAAGAACCATACCTCTGATTGTCACAATTCTGTCAAGAACACAAACCCTTCTGGCTGCCCAAGCCAGGTGATCAAGGAATGTCCCCTGGGCATCAGCCACAAAACCCTGGCATTAGATGCATGTAAAACTCCCATCCAGGAGACACTGGCTCTGTGGAACATATCAGAGGGTTAGGGTAAAGATAGTATCTACCCTCTGAGGTCTCTGGGAAGAATTATAGTCAGCACCTAGAGACATATTTAATTAGAACCCTGCCCCCCGGGCCACAGTCATGATGGTTAGCTAATATGCCTTCACAAAAAGATGGAGCTCTTAGGTTCATTGCCTCTTGCTGTGTCTGAGGATAGTAGCTGTTTAAGAATTCTTTCTCCCTTGGTTACAGTCCTGAGGGACCCACAAGTGGCTCCATTGGCCACCAGAGCAAGATGATGTATAGGCGTCCTCTGCCAGGAGTCAAAAAACTGGGGCACAAGACAAGGGTGGAAACCGCTTTCTGGGTGAGACTATTACAGTCCCATATGACCAGGAATGCAAGTTACCCTGGCCTCCAAATCCAGGTGATCAAGAGGCATCCCCCGGTGGCAGCCACAAAAATTGGAGCACCATAAATAGATGGGGAAATGATGGACACAGTGGCTGATTTTATTTTGGGGGGCTCCAAAATCACTGCAGGTGGTGACTGCAGCCATGAAATTAAAAGACACTTACTCCTTGGAAGGAAAGTTATGACCAACCTACACAGCATATTAAAAAGCAGAGACATTACTTTGTCAACAAAGGTCCTTCTAGTCAAGGCTATGGTTTTTCCAGTGGTCATGTATGGATGTGAGAGTTGGACTGTGATGAAAGCTGAGTGCCGAGGAATTGATGCTTTTGAACGTGGTGTTGGAGAAGACTCTTGAGAGTCCCTTGGACTGCAAGGAGATCCAACCAGTCCATCTTAAAGGAGATCAGTCCTGTGTGTTCATCGATAGGACTGATTTTGAAGCTGAAACTCCAATACTTTGGCCACCTGATGTGAAGAGCTGACTCATTTGAAAAGCCCCTGATGCTGGGAAAGATTGAAGGCAGGAAGAGAAGGGGATGGCAGAGGATGAGATGGTTGGATGGCATCACTAACTCAATGGACATGGGTTTGGGTGGACTCCAGGAGATGGTGATGGACAGGGAGGCCTGGCATGCTGCAGTTCATGGGGTCACAAAGAGTTGGACATGACTGGGAAACTGAACTGAACTGAACTACCTATACCACTTTAACCTAGGAAAGGTTGAGGATCTCCTCTGATTTAACCACTCTCCTCAGGCAACTTATCAATAATACTATATCAGTTCAGTTCAGTTCAGTTAAGTCACTCAGTCATGTCTGACTCTTTGTGACCCCATGAATCATAGCACGTCAGGCCTCCCTGTCCATCACCAACTCCTGGAGTTCACTCAAACTCATGTCCATCGAGTCAGTGATGCCATCCAGCCATCTCATCCCCTGTCGTCCCCTTCTCCTCCTGCCCCCAATCCCTCCTAGCATCAGGGTCTTTTCTAATGAGTCAACTCTTCGCATGAGGTGGCCAAAGTACTGGAGCTTCAGCTTTAGCATCAGTCCTTCCAATGAACACCCAGGACTGATCTCCTTTAGGATGGACTGGTTGGATCTCCTTGCAGTCCAAGGGACTTGCAAGAGTCTTCAACACCACAGTTCAAAAGCATCAATTCTTCGGCACTCAGCTTTCTTCACAGTCCAACTCATCAAAGAAACCAAATTATCTCTAGCAATTCTATTTTATAACATAAAAGAACAAAATCTTTTTCCCCAGGGGCCCTCTGGGAAATCTGAAAGACAATTGTAGGTGCAAAAGATATCATTTAGGATTAGACTCTGGGAATCCAAAATATCAACAGTTGTCAGGATATTTGAACACTTAAGATAGGACCCTGTGTTACTGAAAAACAGTACTTAGACACCTATATGACCAAACTGACAATAAAAGATCTAAAAAGTAAACATAAAGTATAACATGATTGTAAAGAACCATAGCTCTTTCCTAAGAAGGGAAATACTTCATTTTCTTTGATAATCAAAGGACATCAAAACGTCAACATATACCGAGAAGGTTACTAAGACACAGAATCTTTATCTTCTAAGCAAAATACATAGAAAGTAAAGAATAATCTTTTACAACCTCTTATTAAGAGCAGACCAATAATCCAAGAAAAATTTGATGTTTTAACAGAAAGAAAATCCAATTCTAGTTTTATATCAGAAAGATATTTAACACTAAAAGCTCCTTTTGAAAATCTTATAAATAAGCAGATCCAGCCTCAGCCAGCTTTGAACCAAATAATTTCCTTTACACAAACATTCTACAACTTTCTATATCTGTATACAACCCCATTACAACTTTTCAAAGTAGCAAAAACAAACACATTTATTAATAGGCCCAAGTATATATAGCCTCTCTGTAGCAGTAAAAACAAGGAAAAAAGGTATACAATCTTAAAGTTGTACTTAGTAATTAATGTTTCAGTATTCAATCTTAGAAGTTATCTAAGGTATCTAATGAATATTCATTAGTCAACTCAATTTAGTATCATATCAAGTATTTTTTTAAGATTTTGTTTCCTAAATATTTTATAAACTATCTTCAAGGTGATATGCTACAAAACACAGTTATTTTTTTAATAATTTTATTTATTTTAATTGGAACAGTTATTCTTGAAATAGAATTTGTCAGAATAATGATGTGATTTGGTTCAATACAAATTTACATTCTTCATAATCTTAAACACTTAGTCAAAGCCATACTAGCTTATTTGATCAGGTAACTTTATAAACATTTAGTAAGAACATATCCAAGTAGACTAAAAATGTATACTTAAAGCATATTCAATACTGATAAATCAGAAAAAGCATAGCTGATTTTATTAAATCAAAAATATTAAACTATTCTCATTTGCTATATTTACCTAAATTATATGAACTTGAATTCTTAAAATATTTGAATTAGTTTCTGTAAGAACAATTTTGTTTAGCATATTGAAAATGTCCAATACAATTTCCTCAATTTCTGGGAATTCTAGGAACATTCAATTTATTTTGTTGTGGTTGTTCACTCAGTCGTGTCCGACTTTTGTAACTTCATGGACTGCAGCACTCCAGGCTTCTCTGTCTTTCTTTATGGTCCAACTCTCACATCCATACGTGACTACTGGAGAAACCAGAGCCTTGACTAGATAGACCTTTGGGAGCAAAGTAATGTCTTTGCTTTTGAATACACTGTCTAGGTTTGTCATAGCTTTTCTTCCAAGGAGCAAGTGTCTTTTAGTTTCATGGCTTCTGTCACCATCTGTAGTGATTTTGGAGCCCAGTCACTGTTTCTATTTTTTCTCCATCTATTTTCTATGAAGTGATGGGACCAGATGCCATGATCTTAATTTTTTGAATATTGAGTTTTAAGCCAGATTTTCACTCTCCTCTTTTACCTTCATCAAAAGGCTCTTTAGTTCCTCTTCACTTTCTGCTATTAGGGTGGTGTCATCTGCATATCTGAAATTATTGATATTTCTCTTGGCAAACCTTATTTCAGCTTATGTTTCATTCAGCCTGGTATTTTGCATAATGTCAATTTATTCAAGCCCTAATTTATCTCTAAGCCAATCAGAATAGAGTTTCTTCAAGTGAGGCTTCAGGAGTATGTGAATGGAGAACCTCCAGATGTCCAGCAGAATCAGAGATCAAATTGCTGCCATCCATTGGACTATAGAAATAACAAGGGAATTACAATAAAACATCTACTTCTACTTCATTGACTACACTAAGCCTTTGATTGTGTGGATCACAACAAACTGTAGAAAAGTCTTAAAGAGATGGGAATACCAGACCACTTTACCTGCCTGCATGCAGTTCAAGAAGCAACAGTTAGAACCAGACATGGAACAACAAACTGGTTCAAAATTGGGAAAGGGATACACTAGGGCTGTATATTGTCACATCACTTATTTAACTTCTATGCAGAGTACATAATGCAAAATGCCAGGCTGGATGAAGCTCAAGGTGGAATCAAGATTGCCAGGAGAAATATCAATAAGCTCAGATATGCAGATGATACCACCCTTATGGCAGAAAGTGAAGAGGAACTAAAGAACCTCTTGTAAAAATGAAAGAGGAGAGCGAAAAAGCTGGCTTAAAACTCAACATTCAGAAAACTAAGATCATGGTATCCAGTCCCATCACTTCATGACAAATAGATGGGGTAAAAAATGGGAAGAGTGACAGATTTGATTTTCTTAGCTCCAAAATCACTACAGATATTGATTGCAGCTGTGAAATTAAAAGACACTTGCTCCTTGGAAGAAAAGCTATGACAAACATAGACAGTGTATTCAGAAGCAGAAACATCACTTTGCTGACAAATGTCTATATAGTCAAAGCTATGGTTTTTCCAGTAGTCATATACAGATGTGAGAGTTGGACCATAAAGAAGGCTGAGAACCGAAGAATTAATGCTTTCTAACTGTGGTGCTGGAGAAGACTCTTGTGAGTCCCTTGGACAGCAAGGAGATCAAACCAGTAAATCCTAAAGGAAATCAACCCTGAATATTCATTGGAAGGACTGATGCTGAAGCTCTAATACTTTGACCACTTGATATGAAGAACTGACTCATTGGAAAAGACCCTAATGCTGGGAAAGATTGAGGGCAGGAGGAGAAGGGGACGACAGAGAATGAGATAGTTGGATGGCATCATCGACTCAATAGACATGAGTTTGAGAAAACTCCAAGAGACAACGAGAGACAGGGAAGCCTGGTATGCTGCAGTCCATGGTGTTACAAAGAGTCAGACACAACTGAGTGACTGAACAACAAAAGAGATCTTACAATCTAATTTGGTAATACCATCCAGAAGTATAAAAATATTACATGGTCACATAATGAAAGACACAGACTTTTTGATTTATGTGTAAACATACAGACACAAATAAAAAGACAATCTATAGGTTTAATTCTAAAATTTTAGCCACTGGTCAAGTATAAACACAGATTACAAAACTCACTGATCCGTATTAAACAGCTCCAGCTCTTTTCTTCCTGATAGGCATGGAATTCTTAATTGATTTGAGTTTGAAATAGAGAAGACCAACCAGATACTGTCATCTTTCACCCAACAGAGACAAATCTCTATAAACCATTACAAACAGCCCCAGACTTTTAATGGTTCACCTTAGCGGTTTTGTTTTTTTGTTTTTTGTTTTTGGCTTTAATTTGGTATGAAAGAAATATGCATTCAGAAGAATCCATACATCAAATTTTGATGTTTTATCTTTTCCTGGGTTAGCAATATGTGGTGCAATATCCTCCCATGATGCTGGGTAGCAGCAGGGAGCCACAGCTCACAGTCAGCCACACAATCATGAGGGTAAACAACTGACAAACTTTATAAGCATTTTGTTTTTCATTTTTACTACAGTATTCAATAAATTACAATAAATTACACTTCATTATAAAGTGTAGGCTTTATAGATATATTAGATGATTTTCCTGAAAGTAAGCATTTTGAGCATGTTTTTAAGGTTGGCTAAATTATGATGTTCAGAAGGTTAGGTGTATTAAATGTATATTCAACTTGTAATATTTTCAACTTACGATGGATTTATCAGAATGTAACCCCATCATTCTATAAGGGCTTCCCTTGTAGCTCAGTTGGTAAAGAGTTTGCCTGCAATGCAGGAGACCTAGGTTCGATCCCTGGATCAGGAAGATCCCCTGGAGAAGGAAATGGCAACCCACTCCAGTATTCTTGCCTAGAGAACCCCATGGACAAAGGAGCCTGGCAGGCTACATTCCATTGGGTCGCAAGAGTTGGGCATGACTTAGTGACTAAACCACCACCACAACCCCATCATAAGTCGAAAGCTGTAATCCACGACAGAGATCACTGAATGGTCAGACCATGAAACCAAAGAAGGCAACACTAGAAATCATGCAAACACTCAAAAATAACCAAAATCAAATCCTTAGAGTGCTAACAGCAGACAGGAGTCTGAAACCCAGGATCTGGAGCTGGAGTCACTGTTGGGGCCCCTGGCCACCAGTCAGAAAAGCATAAGCAGTTCTGAGAGGTCTGCTTTTTTATTACCTGAGTGGAGTAAATATGGATCTGAAGGTGAGGTCCAATCCCATTCAAGTCATGGCACCAAACCATGAAAGACAAAATGCAACAGATGATTAAGGTAATGATTTTATTTAGGTTATTGCAATGGGAATAATGTTCATGAACTAAGATTATATCAAAAGAGAGGGAGAAAACTTGGGGTAGATCTTAGATGAGTCATTTAGAAAGGGTAAAGGAGCAAGCGTCTCATTATTTATGAGGGTGAAGTGGTCCTTTGCAGTTAGCCATTTCTTAAAACTCAAAAGAGCTGCAAAAGGATAAGGGGTTTTCTAGAAGTATGGGGCTCAAGATAAAGGTCAAAATCATCAGGCCAAACCATATAGCACCTTGCTGACCATGGTAAGGCTGTTTGTCTTTATCCTTAGAACAAAGGAAACTCACCAATAGTTTACACAGGACTATGGTGGAGTCAACTGACCTCAGACCATCTGGCTCTATCCACCTCCTTTCAGAATATCCCTTCCCTCAATGCTTCCAACCCAGGTCTTTACAAGATGCTACATTCTGGACTCCCTATTACTGTGATCCCTCTGCCTTCCAGAATGCCAAATCATAACATCTGGCTGCCCCTCTCAGGCTTTCTGATTATTTTCCAGCCCTGCTACTCACCTGATCTCCCACCCCCTGCAGCAAAATCTCCCCCAAAGGCCTATTCCCCCATGATGAGTGTTGAAAGTTCATGGATCAAAGACTGGTCTATAGGAGCCAGAAAGGTAGTCTAAGTGAAAGGATCATACAGGGTATAATGCAACCAATAAGGAAATGGTGGACTATAGCAAACTGGAAAACATAGATCCTGCCCAAATGTTGCAGCCATTACTCATTACAACTGATTACTGTTAAGCAGGCAACTTGCCCAGTATTATGTGATCTTAATATTTTCAAGTTTTTGAATTTTTAAAGGGGGGAAACAATTCAAGTGTTTTAAAACACTGTTCAAGTCACATGGGGTGTGAATGCTGGCCTTCAGATTCCCACTTGGCAACTACTACTTTCATCAACAAATCCTGCTCCTCTTAGCTTGCTCCCAACCCCCACCCCACCTGCAACAGAGCTCTGAGTTCCTGTTCTGATGTCTTTGGCACAACAAGGAATTAACCTACAATCCCACTGCACTGAAAGCAAATCACCTGTCAATACCCTCTTGGCCCATCAAAAACATTAGCATCCACATTTACATATTAAGCCTGCCCCACTCAGAGAATACATCCATCTGAGTCTACTACAGAGAGTAGGTACAATTCCAGTACAAATATGGGTGGAAGCTTCCTCAGCCCTTCTGGAAGGGGCTGAAGTGTGGGGCAACTTGGTGACCTCTGACCCTACAAAGACTGGGAAATGAGACATTTTCCAACTGAAGGGAAGTGATGTTCACCTCTTTTCCTTTTTACTCTTCCTCTGAGTAATTGAGCAAAAGGAGAAGTGACCAAGAAGCAGACCGGTAAAAATGGAAGGCAAGCCCTGCAATAACCCACTAAGCCACAAGACAATCAGCCCCTGGAAAAGCCAGATCCTCTGATTCAGTGTCTCCTGGTTCCTTTTCTCAAAATATATCCAAGGTCCCCACATTCTGAACAGAGAACATTGATATCCAGAGTGGCAACCTATTATGCCTTGGGTATTTTCAGACCTCAACACAATCAGGAACAACGATCCAAGAAGATTAGACAGTGACTTTACTTACATATAAGGTGGCAAGGATGAACCCTTTCTTTTCATAGCGAACTCTTATATTAGAGAATCCTGAAAAGAACCAAAGGGCAAATTTGCAGATCATTTCACAGCACATACACAGTCATAATACACACTTATGCCCACAACCCACAAAGGAACATTCCCCTGCCCCTTTGCCCTGCCCGTTCCTACAAACTAGCCTTAGTCAGTAAACCCCTCAGCTTCATCCCTTGGTCCTCAACACTCGTGAGATCCTTGGCATTGGTATTTCAGGCATTAAAACTTATTTCTGTTAAACATTAATAGCACCAGAGGAACTTTTAACCAGGAATTACACCTCTCTCCAAAGGAGTTTAGAACTGGACCCCAGCAAAGGTCCCCAGGCTATTCTGAAAGCCTTAGGAGCTGCTTAGGAGATTAGCAGAAATAATCTTTCCAAACTAATGGCTTTTCTGGGCCCCAGGTCTGATCTCCAAGACTGGAACAGAGCTCGTCAGGTCTCTTGAGTTGGTTGTGACTCAAAACTCAGGGAAGGAGCAGGTAAATTGCTAGAAATTCATTCTTTATGCTTTTGGAGCCCTCACAAGAGAGAAGCTCCCAACATGGTCCTAAAGGCTTTAGGCATTTTCTGCAGGCAAACCGCAATATGTGTTGCAGAGCAAGCCCTGTGTAGAGGGAAAGTAGTGGCCCCTACCAGGGCAGTCTGAGAAATGTCTTAAGAGGCCCCCTAATAACAACAAAAAAACCAGCGCTCCTGTGCCTGAGTACCTGGAATCCCCCATTACTCATTCTTTCTGAAGCAGGGAAAGCTTCCTGTTGAAATGTAAATATATC
The DNA here is from genome assembly GCA_006408695.1 of Aepyceros melampus. NCBI lineage: Eukaryota > Metazoa > Chordata > Mammalia > Artiodactyla > Bovidae > Aepyceros > Aepyceros melampus. The sequence continues at coordinate 97,038 of SJXQ01010561.1, read as the reverse complement.
ATCCAGTTAACACCCATTAACACATTAGCATGGAATCCTCTTCCTGATTTGATGACAAAATAACCTAGAGGACAGGAAGTAGAGTCCTAAAAGGATGTAGTTTTAGGTAAAGGTCAGCAGGACTGGGAAGGAAGGGATGGGTAAGAGGCCTCAAAGGCAGTCAGTAACTCTGATTCTCTGAAAGGTTATAGAGTGTTGGACCTCACAGAAACCTTGGTACTTGGAAGAAAAGTTATGACAAACACAGAGAGCATATTAAAAAGCAGAGACATTACTTTGCTGACAAAGGTCCACCTAGTCAAAGCTATGGTTTTTCCAGTGGTCATGTATGGATGTGAAGGTTGGACCATAAAGAAAGCTGAGCACTAAAGAATTGATGCTTTTGAACTGTGGTTTTAGAGAAGACTCTTGAGAGTCCCTTGGACTATAAGGAGATCCAACCAGTCAATCCTAAAGGAAATCAGTCCTGAATATTCACTGGAAGGACTGAGGCTGAACCTGAAGCTTCAATACTTTAGCCACCTGATGCGAAGAACTGACTCATTGGAAAAGACCCTGATGCTGGGAAAGATTGAAGGCAGGGGAGAAGGGGACAACAGAGGATGAGATGGTTGAATGGCATCACCTTACCATTGATGGACTTGATGGACATGAGTTTGAGCAAGCTCCAGGAGCTGGTGATGGACAGGGAAGCCTGGAGTGCTGCAGTCCATGGGGCTGCAGAGTCAGACATGACTGAGCGACTGAAATGAAATGAACTGAAAATTGTTTGTCCATCCTCCTCTTATAAGCTTAAAGAGGTTAATCGATTTGCCCAAGTCTAATCAATGGCAAAACTCAACAATACATCAGCTCATCACTTGAGCTGAGCTCTATAAACATTCCCTATACATCTGCTCCACTCAGGCAATAAGCTCTTTGTCCAGGATACAGAGAAGGTCAAGACATTGTCCTCACTCTCAAGGAGCTTAGCCTACTGTGGATGACAGTCAGGAGGTAGTGACAACAAAAGTAAATACAATGATAAGGGAAATAGTAGACACTGTGAGCACAAAGAGAAGAGGTACCTGACCCATATAAGGAGGTGGGATACAGCAAGGTCAAGGAAGTCTTCCTGCAAAAACTAAGACTTGAACACAAACATTCTCACTCCAAATTCCATACTCTCTCCATATCACTGATGATAAAGATCATGATGCCTTGACACTTCGGTTTTCCCAGCCCACAGATAAGGTATAGCATGTCCTGAAATCCCAGGCCATCATTCCCAAGTTCTAACTCAGGTCCTCACAGTTGTGGCTGTCAAAAGAGCCAGGCTTCCAGACCCTGCCCTCAGAGTCAGGGCCTCTGTGGAGTTCCCAAAACATTGATTTTCTTCCCCTTTGATTTGTGGTCAGTGGGAAAGAGGGAGACCTGAGGAGTCTAGGATATGATTGAAGTTCATGTTCTGCCTCACCGAAAATTAATTATTTGCTCCTCATTGGGATGACATAATTAAAAACAGAGGTACTAAGTGTTTACTATGTGCCAGACACCGTATTAAGTTTTTTGTAGACATTATCTCATTTCATCTTCCAACAGCCATATGCAGTAGGTACTATTAAACCTCCAATTTACAGATGAGAAAATGGAGAGTTGGAGAGATCACATGACTTGGCAGAGACTGGGATTCTAACCCAGGCCTGTATTCTGGTCCACTACACTGCTATCTCTGAACTGTCAGAAGATTCCACTCTCCTGCTTCCCACCACTCACTCCATTCAGTCACTCATAGGTTTTTATTAAGTACCTCCTACATTTAAGGTACTACACTTGAATATGTTGTAATTGAGATTCTAAGATATACCAGCCAAGGAATTTACCTTCCAGGATTTCATAGAATAAAAATTTGCTGATTTTTAAAAATTTTTAAAAAGGTCACATTTCCTGACCTCTTCATCTTAAAAAGAGGAAACAAAAGGCCAGAGAGGACGAGTCATTCAAAGTTGGTTAGTGACTGAGCCAGGATAAAGATGAGTCTCCCTAAATCATCAGCTCTCAAACTTTGTGTATCAGAAGGGTCTTCTTTCAAATGCAGATTGCAGAGGTCCACCCCAAGCTATTCATTCTGAACCTGTGGAGGGAGTATCTGGGATTCTGAATTAAAAGAAGAGCTGCTTGTTGTCCTTGGACCACACAAAGATAAAACTGTTTCCTGTGTCCTGCTGCATCGTGTGTATCACTGAATAAGCACAAACTCATTTTTATTCCAAAGTGAGACAGAAGAGTTAGACCAGATCAAAAGCAGAAAATACTGTGGATACAATCTACTTGGAGAGGTAACATCAATAGAAAGGAAACAAATAGGAAGGAATACATGACAATAAACAAAGAATTAGTAAAATGGTGGCTCAGAGGTTAAAGCGTCTGCCTCTAATACGGGAGACCTGGGTTCAATCCCTGGGTTGGGAAGATCCCCTGGAGAAGAAAATGGCAACCCACTCCAGTATTCTTGCCTGGAGAATCCCATGGATGGAGGAGCCTGGTGGGCTACAGTCCATGGGGTCGCAAAGAGTCGGACACGACTGAGCGGCTTCACTTCACTTCACTTCACAGCAAAGACAGTCAAGGCTATAGCAGTCAGGGTAGGTGATCAGGGAGGCCTTTCTGGAAGAGGCGGGACTTGACTCCAGTATTGCAGGACAAGGACTGGACAAACATGTAAGAATACATTCCAAGAATGGGAAGTACTTTGAGCAAACGTACAACATGAGTACCTGCATGTTGTATTCAACAGACAGAGAAGAGGCCTGCTCAATTATGCCAGATTCAGGGGACATCAGCTCAGTTCAGCCACTCAGCCATGTCCAACTCTTTGCAACCCCATGGACTGCAGCACCCCATGCTTCCCTGTCCATCACCAGCTCCCGGAGCTTGTTCAAACTCATGTCCACTGAGTCGGAGATGCCCTCCAACCATCTTATCCTCTATCATCCCCTTCTCTTCCTGCCTTCAATCTTTTCCAACATTAGAGTCTTTTCCACTGAGTCAGTTCTTCACATCAGGTGGCCAAAGTATTGGAGCTTCAGCTTCAGCCTCAGTCCTTCCAATGAATATTCAGGATTTATTCTGTCTGTCTGCAAACTTTCTTATTGTTTTAGAGCCTGTTGTTTGTACTCAGCTTGGAAGCTGGCTCTTATCATAGCCTTTCCATATAGGTGCTTTGCTACATCCCAAGCAGTAAACAAATTATTTAACTATATACTTACTATAGTAATGTTTTTAACTCATCCATCCATTATGGTAAAGGATTCTTTTAACACATTCCAGTGGATAGCCCAGTGCCTAAAACATAATGCACAATAAACTTTCAGTGAATAGAGAATTCTTTATGTCTTTTTTCTTTCTCTGAAACTCCTTGTGACAATACAGCAAACTGAGTATGACTTTGGGGAGTAAACTAGAGAAAATAATTAGGTTACTTCGATGTTGATTTAGTGTGAGTCTATGTAATGCTAGTATGTCGTGGTATGAAATTATTTATTTCAGTGATCCTTCTGATCAAAAAATCCTTTCAAAGAAATAATGAATAAAACAAATCATAAGGGATTAAGTCAAGTCCCTCCTGTCCAGATGTTTTCTGTCACATGTTCAGAGAAATGCTCCCTATTTTCTAAAGCAATTTGGGACTCACAGCCCTTCATAGAAAAGGCCTGCCCTTCTCTGGGTTTTCAGTTGCCCAGTACTTTGATTTGCTGGCCAGTTTCATGATAACTTTATTCCTTGAGACTTTCCTAGGTGAATACTACTTCTTGACTATCTTGGAAGTGGGAGGTGGGGGCGTGGGGAGTTGGTACTGATCAAGAGATATTCACTATGCAGGAGATATGGGTGATTTGCTCAAAATTAAAGTGTCTTTGAAAGCTTTAGGAGACAAAGAATGGTGCAACTCTTTTTCTCTTTTTTTCCTTCTCTCACCAATCAGGATGATATATTATCCTGGAAACAAAGAATCACTTTGTGCTTGTTTGATTTTTTTAAAATCATATCTCCATTTTTGAGATTCATAAAGTAAAGTAGATTTGTTCAGATGATTCATTGTCATCACTGCAACTCCAACTCAGGACTTGGAAAGTTTTGTTCAAAACATGACTATAATAAACTTCGGTTTTACTTAGTATTCATCTTTCTCAAGCCCACACCATAAGAATATCTGATAACATGTTAAGAAACCACGTGTTTTCTGTCAGTGAACTTTCCAAAGAGGCATCTGAAGGTAAACAAGTTCTCCTGCCCTCATTGCCTCAAATACTTTTACTCTTTCCCTGCTTAAATCAATAAATGGCATTAAGGCCAAGGGTTATTCTTTTTTAATGATACTTTTTCTAAGACAAAAGAGTTTGGTAAAATGAATTAAATCCCAATATATGTAAGTATTAATAAAATGTATAGAATCCCTGGATGGATATATTATTTTAGTTAGTGAGTTAGAGCTCAGAAGCCAAATGACTTTTCTAACAGCTAAAGAACTAAGCAGGGGTAGATAGTAATCTTAGCACAATTATGGACAGAGAATGAAAATTGATAGGAAACTGAAATATATACTAATATAGCATCTACTACATCCTTCATGATAAATGCGGATCAATTAGATTAACTTCAAATTCCTTTCACCAAGCAGGACATGAGTAAAAGTTCCCCTAATTCGTGTACTAGCTAACTCTTGTTATTTTTTCCTCAAATGATTAACATTAATTGACCACTTACTCTATAGCGGAACAGTTATATTCTCAGCTCTGTATATGAACTAATTAATGTTTATAACACTCAAGGCTACATATGTATACTCATTTTAAAGATAAGGAAACTTAGTCACAGAGAATGTAAATAACTTGCCAAGGTCACAGAACTGATAAATGGCTGAGCCAAGACTCAAACTCAGACAAGTCAGATCCACCCTGGTCACTATACTTCCTTTAACCATCATTAATGAATGTATTAGTTTCTCACTGCTATTGTAAATTACCCGCAAATTAGGAGGCTCAAACAACACAGGGTTGTAATCTTGTAGTACTAGAGGTCAGAAGTCTAAAAAGGCTTTCAGGGGCTGAAATCAAAGTGTTGGTAAGGCTCTATTTCTTCTAGAAGTTTCTTGGAGAGAAGTTGTTCCCTGGACTTTTCAAGCTTCTGAAGCTCATCTGCATTCTTTGGCTCATGGCTCCTTCCCCCATCTTCAAAGCCAACAGGGTTATATCTTTAAAAGTCTCTTTCTCTTCATTTTAGTTCATCACATCACCTTCTGTTCATAATTCCGATTCTCTGCCTCACAAGAGGAAGAACTCTTTTAACTACAGGGGACTCACCCACAGATTCCAGGATAACTACCCCATTACAAAATATTTAACTCTACTTGAAAATTCCCTTGTACTATGTTAGGTAAAGCATTTACAGGTCTTGGAGATTAAGACAGGAACATCTCTGAGTGAGTGGGCAGATAGCATTACTCATCCTACCAGCTGCTGCTGCTGCTAAGTCACTTAAGTCGTGTCTGACTCTGTGCGACCCCATAGACGGCAGCCTACCAGGCTCCCCCGTCCCTGGGATTCTCCAGGCAAGAACACTGGAGTGGGTTGCCATTTTAACTACAGGGGACTCACCCACAGATTCCAGGATAACTACCCCATTACAAAATATTTAACTCTACTTGAAAATTCCCTTGTACTATGTTAGGTAAAGCATTTACAGGTCTTGGAGATTAAGACAGGAACATCTCTGAGTGAGTGGGCAGATAGCATTACTCATCCTACCAGCTGCTGCTGCTGCTAAGTCACTTAAGTCGTGTCTGACTCTGTGCGACCCCATAGACGGCAGCCTACCAGGCTCCCCCGTCCCTGGGATTCTCCAGGCAAGAACACTGGAGTGGGTTGCCATTTCCTTCTCCAATGCATGAAAGTGAAAAGTGAAAGCAAAGTCACTCAGTCGTGTCCAACTCTTGGTGACCCCATGGACTGCAGCCCACCAGGTTCCTCCCGTCCATGGGATTTTCCAGGCAAGAGTACTGGAGTGGGGTGCCATTGTCATTCACAATTAATCTGAAAGAGAAGTACCTGAATTAAATATAGGAATTAGAAGTGATTACTGTGACTTTTCATTTTACTCTCTCACACTTTTTCACATATGAATTACACATTGTTTCTCAAATGAGATAACTCATTACTCTGTTTTATAGGAAGAAATTGCTCTGAGGTCTTCTCAGCTTGTATATACTTCATGATTACGGTTGTAATTTTCAATAGACTATCTTTACTTGCTTCTAGTCACACAGAGACCCTAAACCAAAGGCTACACAGCCAAAAGGCCTGACTTTTTGGAACACTTTCAATATGAACATAATCTATTACCAGACCTGACTGCATTGGTATGTATACAGGGTGGCAGTGAGCCTGCAGACACAGTTAGAGACGGCAGGTGGATGGCATTGAAGATGGTGCAAGATGGAAGTGTCCTGTTTATCTCCTTACCATTTTCTTCTATCAGATGTAAAGGATTTGAAATATAAGTATAAAAGATGGGGTAGTATACCAAGTACTTAACAAATCTTTACTGGAATAAAAAACTAAATTCAAGTTTAATCCCAACAATTATGTGTTATTAGAAATTTCTTTATATATAAGTGTGATAATTACTTCCTTTTTGTTTCTCTCTGCAGGGAATGGAACTGTGACAGTTATTCAGATTGGGGGAGGGGATGGGAGTGATGAGTCACACTGAGATATTATCAAAGTATTTCCTGTCTATAGCTTCCGTATAGAGTTCTGAAAGTATTCTGAGCATGGAGAACAAGAGAATTATGGTCAGCTCAATAGTACCAGACATTCTTCTTGACAAACATTTAAAAACATGTACTGTACTCTAAAAGACTAACTCTAGTTTTACATATTTAATATATGAACTGATCTCTTTATTGTACCTCAGGGGCATACATATGCTTTTCTCACACACTTAGCATTTCAAAACACTATTTTAAAATAGTGAGACCAATCAGTTTAAGTAATAGCCAATTTGAAATTCCTCCTGATATTTTAACATGCCTCTTTAGAAAACTACACAATTGCAATCAGAGCAAACAAAGACAATTTGCTTTTACAATGAAGTAGTCTAATAGTTTCCTTAAAGGTGTAACTTGATTAATTTCTTTTATGAGGCTAAGCAGGATGATCCAAGAAGAAAGATGTCATGTAGCTACAGAGTAGTATTATTCATTACAGTAAAGGCCAGGATAATAACAACCCAATAAAAGAATATGAATAGACTTCAGTGCAATGACACAATGGAATTTACAGAAGGCAGCAAGTAGCTTTAAAGGAAACAAGATAGGGACCTCTCATGATAAAAAAAGAATAAATGTTTATCCCGGTGAAAATGAAATTTTAAAAGTTTTTATTTGAATATTTGGAAAATACAAACTGTATATCTTTGGGTCTCTATTCTAGCTTTCCATTGGCATTGTCAGAAGACATATGGAAAAACACCCATACCTTTTCCCAATAGATGCAGGAAGAAGTTCATCCTATTGGCTTGTGTTTAATGTTATGCATCTGATTTCCTTGTCAACATTATGATTCATGACAGCAAACAGAGAGAGTGTCAAGCCTGCATTTTGGTGAGTTGGGAATAGATTAGAGTATTTAGACAGCTTTCCAGTCCAGTCTCAGCCAGTCTTGCTGGACATAAAGAAAACTTAAGAAAATTCTCCAGATGTACTACAGACTCAGAGTGAGAGCCAGGGAGATGAATCATTACCATTGAAGGTAAATGTCATGAATATATCATCAAAGCCTACACTAGCAAACTTAGGGGAAAATCTCATTCTTGTGTGAGTAAAAAAAATGCACATTGATCCTAAATAAAATTAGCAATGTTTGTTGAGGAAATTTTCTGTTTCTATCCTAACGGGTTAGTGAAAAACTACCCAAGGGAGAGAGTATATATGTACCATGTGTATTATGTTTGCCATTTGAATTAGGTGGGAATGTTTCTCTATGCAAAAACAATCTCCAGTGGTGGTTTGAATTCCACTCTTAGTGACTGTATTTCAGGACTTTGCCCTAGGTTTGCTCCCTCTTTGGTTATTTAACACTTATAGGGAAGCTATTATGTACAAAGTACTGTTATATGTTATAGAGTTTAAATGAAAAAAGCTCAGTCAAAAAATATTTAGACATCCTCCCTCAAAAATGTTATCATAGAGTTGTATACAGGGGGCTTAGAAAAAAAGGCGAGTACTTCTAAGGAGGTTTGATGGTAAGATCAGGCACTGTTTCTTGAGTACATAACATATGAATTTGATTTTGTGGGATGATTATGTGCTTGACATTTGGAGAAGGAAGAAGTATTGTGGTTAGAAGAAATAACGTTCACAAAATCATGGATCAAAAATTAATGAATATGTTATAATAGAAGAAAAGCTTGCCTATCAAAGTATTGGAATATAGGGCTTATCACTGCAGCCAGGGAGGTAAAGATAGATAAAACTAATAGGGTTGGCGACACTTGCTAAAAATATGCTACATAGAAATGTGGTGATATTTGCTAAAAATATGTTACATAGAAATTTCAAACTTTACTATATACTTTATTTTCTATTGCATTTAAGTTGATTTGTGAATTAGAAATAAAATGCTGATGAAAAGTGACTTGAGGAGGTGGTAACAGGCAGGAAGAATCAACTGGGTGAGAGGAGTAAGGGCAATATGGGAGCAAAATGCAGAGTAAGAAATGAAATTGGGAAATATATTAGAGATGAACTGGAAAGAATTTATCAGTCAGTTCAGTTGCTCAGTCGTGTCCTACTCTTTGCGACCCCATGAATCGCAGCATGCCAGGCCTCCCTGTCCATCACCAACTCCCGGAGTTCATCCAAACTCATGTCCATCAAGTCGGTGATGCCATCCAGCCATCTCATCCTCTGTCGTCCCCTTCTCCTCCTGCCCCCAATCCCTCCCAGCATCAGAATCTTTTCCAATGAGTCAACTCTTTGCATGAGGTGGACAGAGTATTGGAGTTTCAGCTTTAGCATCATTCCTTTCAAAGAACACCCAGAACTGATCTCCTTCAGAATGGACTGGTTGGATCTCCTTGCAGTCCAAGGGACTCTCAAGAGTCTTCTCCAACACCACAGTTCAAAAGAATTTATAAACATATGCAAACACATACAATAAAAGAGCATTACTGTGTAAATATCAATGTTTCTAGGAAGGAAGGTGGTGGAGTAGTGGAGATGAGCAGACTGAGAAGGAGGAGATGTCCAGGATCAAGTTGAGCTTGGACTGAACACATACTCTGAACTGAGTGTAAGGATTGGGAGTTAGCACGATGGTGGTGATTTTTCATACACAGGCTCAGTGGTAAAGAATCCGCCTGCCAATACAAGGGTTCTATCCCTGAACCAGGAAAATCCCACATGCCACGGAACAGCTAAGCCTGTGCACCATGACTTTTGAGCCTGTGTTCTAGAGCCCTGGAACAGCAACTTTCGAGCCCATGTGCTGCAACTGCTAAAGCCTACGTACCCTGGAGTCCATGCGCTGCAACCCGAGAAGCCACTGCAAAAAGTCCATGGAGAATAATCCCCACTACCCACAACTAGAGAAAAGCCCATGCAGCAGTGAAGACCCAGCACAGCCAAAAGTAAATATCAAAGATGAATAAAATAAAAATTGAAAAAAAAAAAAACAAAAACAGACCACCTAGAAACACATGCTGGCAGAAGAGAGTGTGACACAAAAACAAAGGCAAGGCTAATAAGACATGCCACTTATCAAGTTGCACCTCCAGTGAATGTATCGGAAAGAGGGAGGGCACAGAATTGACCCATAGACACCGAGGAGTCCTCAAACTCTCTTAGGTTCCTTCAAGTGTTGCTTACATTACTCAAGTCATAACACATATACCCAGGCTTTACCAAGTCATCTCCCAATATAACAAGATCATAATATATGAAGAAAAGATTTTGAGTTTCTTCTAGGTCAAGAGAAAAGTAGTCTAGAGCCTAAATCTTTCATGATGTGTATTCCCATGGCTGCACCCCCTTTCCTAACTTTGCTTATCATCTGTTCCAAAAGATCCTCCCCTCAATCTGCTGTATGAATTGACAGCCATGTTTCATGATACATACCTACTTTCCAAAAGGTTTGATAATCTTCCAGTTTTCCTCTCTCTCTAGCAAAACACATCTGCACATTTATGTTATAATCAATGGGGTTTTTATAAAGAATCCAGAATGACCATAAGAATTTAAGATCTAGCCTCTTTAAGTTCTCCCTGTGAGTTAAGTATGCAAATATATGTGTTTTATCTTTTAAATGTCCAGTGGATAACCACTGGAGTATATGTCATTCTCTAGTACTCACACTATGCCTGTGAGAAACTGATCTTGATTAAATATACCTGGGGTCCACTCGGGGTGATTCAGGCTAGGCTAACTGATGTTGGATCTGGGGGTTCAGTTAAGCTTCCAAAAGTTCTAATATGACCCTCCCTCATCCACAGACAAGATAATTAACAACTGTGTTCCACACAATATGGAGCTAGAGGCTTAACTGTGCCTGCTCTAGTAAATGTTTCTGGTCTTGTTACAAATCCCAGTAGAACTGACTACCTTCTGTTCCTTTAGAACAGATTTGCCCATGTGGAGTCTGCGCCAGATCCATTTCTTTTATCTAAACCTCTTGCTGACAATTGTTAATCCAGTGAAAGCCAGATTATAGTGCAGATGAGGAATGATTGAAATATGTAAAAGTGGAGAAAGGTTTACAGTGGTGGGAAGAGGAGTGAAAGATTGACTGAAGGGAAGGATTTTTTGGATGAAAAGATTGAGAATATTCTGAGAGAAAAGCATAAGTGGGGAAGAAGAGATTAAAGATGCTAAAGAGATGGCGTAACTGAAGGTTCGGGAGCTCAGAGCGGGTAGGAGAATTAGAAATAAAGGATCCAAGAAGTAGAAGCATCTGGAAGTGTTGGTTCCTCTTTTTTGAGAATGGAAGAAATGGATGAGCACAGTAAGCACATTTTTATGTTTGTCTATCATCGGTCCCAGCGGAGAGAAAAGCCATTTAAGGACACAAGCTTATTTTATCTCCCGCCAGGGTCTGTCAGTCTGTCCCCTTGCTTACATAAAAGCAAACCGAAGTTTTTGGGAAACAGAAAATAAGCTGAAGTGCTGGCCAATGAGAAGCTAGTGCTTTGGTGGGGAAGACAGAAGAATACACAATTATTATAAATGAATACACATAATGTCAGTTGTTACAGCAATTTTGTAATAATTTTCTAAATACAGTCATCTTTTTTTTGTACTAAAATAGGAAGGGACTGAGGAGTTAGTTACAAATGTGGTAGCTTTTTACAAGAAAGAAGAAATGTTTAATGTAAGGAGATGGGAACTAATCTACAATCATCACAGAATAGAAAACTTAATTTTTCAGGATTATAGAGTTTAAATATATATATATTTAAACTTCTGTTCTTATTTTGATCACTGCGTATCAATTTTGTGGATTTGAGAGTTGTTGAAACGACCCCCTAAAAAACATACAACAATGCTAGAATGATTTTGGATTAAACTAACCAACTTCAGAAAGTCTAATTAAAATTGATAGTAGAATTAAATATAGTGTAAGTGTGGCCATTATACAAAAATCACAGGCACAAATCCATGAAACACCATCAGCAACCAGAGGATAGAAAAAGAGGAAAGAACTGTGGATTTGACACTGAAACTCAATAGGTGAGCTTAATAGCAAGAGACAATATATGGGGCCTATTTGTTCTCTGGAGAAGGCAATGGCACCCCACTCCAGTACTCTTGCCTGGAAAATCCCATGGACGGAGGACCTGGTGGGCTGCAGTCCATGGGGTCGCTAAGAGTCGGACATGACCGAGCGACTTCGCTTTCACTTTTCACTCTCATGCATTGGAGAAGGAACTGGCAACCCACTCCAGTGTTCTTGCCTGGAGACTCCCAGGGATGGGGGAGCCTGGTGGGCTGCCGTCTATGGGGTCGCACAGAGTTGGACACGACTGAAGTGGCTTAACATACATAACATTTGTTCTCTGTCTCTTTCTATCACTTACACACACACACACACACACACACACAGCAGGAGGATCTGATACAATTCTTCTATGGGTTGTTTCCCAGTTCAGGCTGGAGAATCTGGGTTTCATTCCCCAATCCCAACAGGACTCACTCCAAATTATCAAACTGAGAAGTTGCCAAAATAAAAATCTTTAAAACTTCTGTAAAGAAGTATCTTATAGCTACTTAATGATATGTTACTCAAATTGGCAAACCAAAACAGTAACAATGTCATGAGGTATATCATAGCAAAGTAACAAATGCTGGCCAAGAATGACACTGAGACATTTCTGAGCATGAAATGCTATGATTATAGAACTTACTTGGTAGACAACCACACAGTAGGTTTAAGACAAAATAAAGTAGATATGTGCTTCCTACTGTAACTGGGAAATTTATATATTTCTCATTTGTTTTTCAGATGAAAACAATCTCTATTCCTTCCTAAAAGAATTATGACTTTGTTCAGAACAGCAAATTGCCCAGCCCTGGTGATTCATAATCTATTCATGGCAATTAGGGGTGACTCTGTGACCTGTTTAGCCAGTAAGATTCTTAGTAGAACTTTGTTGAGAAAGATAGCACCATAGACAGCTTTCTTTGTAAAGGAGAATGGAGGAGGAAGGTTTTACTCTTCACTGCTTCTTTCTGTTACCCACGCAGATGTAATGGCTGGATCTGTAGCAGATATCTTGTGACCATGAGATAACCCTGGAGATGAAAATCAACATTCTGAGATGCCCAAGCAGAAAGGAAGGAAGATCCTAATTGAAAGTAACAAACACTACCAACAGTGAAACTCTGGATATCTTGTCATGCAAGAAAAAAAAAAAAAACCCAATGTTTAAGTTATTTTTTTGTTAACATATTGTTGATTTCAACCAACTATATCTCTAATTGATACCATTGGTTTCCCTGGTTGATAAGACTCTTCTCACTGTCTGGCGACATTCTTTTCTTGCTTTTCTCTGGCACTTAATTTGCCAGAGAAGTCCAACCTAAAGTCTTCAAAATATTATGTCTCTAATTTTTTTAATCCATTTTCCTACCATTTGTTATTATATTCTATTGTCTAGTACTTGCCTAGTAACCATTCTCTTCCCCCTTACCCTCTCTCTGTCTACTTCACAAGTTGAAGTGTAGAGTAATTCATATTACCCTCTAACTCCCACACAGATCTCATACATCTTATCCACATCCACCACCACGGGCCCACCTCAGAGCGTTGTTCAGGTTCTAGGTCGTGACTAATTCCACTTCTATTTAGTCATTCATCAATATTTACTGAGCCCATGCTATATGTACGTGTTGTGAGCATGGCAGAAAAGATATTTATTAAGTGTTCGGACTTCAAAAACTGAATACCTGGGTTCAAATCTTGTGATTTTGGACAGTTTATTAAACTCTCAGTGCATCAATTTTCTCACCTATAAAAAGGAGTTAATACCATCACATACACTTCTTATGATTTTATGAGTATCAAGTGAGTTCATACATATAAAATACTTAGCACTGTGTTCAGTTCCTCTTAAGAACTCAGCACACAATAGTTACGAACCAGAGTACTTACAAAGTTGTGTAACGTACCCTTATACAATCAGAAACTTAAAATTGCTATGGGGGAGGTGGAGTGGCTAGGAAATCTCAATATAAATTACAATTTAAAATGAAATAGTTGTGCCAATAAAGGAAAGATAAGACAAAGAAAAATCCATTTCCAGGTCAGGCGATAAAGACTTCAGGAGAGGGAGATTTTGAGCTTAGTCTTGAAATAAATGTATGCGGGACTCCTCTGTTCCTATTCAGGCAGCTTTCTTCAAGTCTTCTTTGGTCATAAATCCCCAGAACTGACTCCCTTTACTTGAGAATGTGCATGAATTCTAACTAGCTTGGGAATGGAGAGATGATATGAGCCAACAAAGCCAAAAGTGAAGATTGTACACAAGCACTGGGGAGGGATTATGTTCTCTACTCCAGCTGATTCTATGGGCCCCTGATGCAACCAGCTCCCTGCAGCCCTTCAAGAGAAGACTCTTTTATTTATTTATTTATTTTAATTTTAATTTTTACTTTATTTTACTTTACAATAGTGTATTGGTTTTGCCATACATTGACACGAATCCACCATGGGTGTACATGAGTTCCCAATCCTGAATCCCCTTCCCACCTCCCACCCCATATCATCTCTCTGGATCATACCCGTGCACCAGCCCCAAGCATCCTGTATCCTGTATCAAACATAGACTGGCGATTCATTTCTTACATGATAGCATACATGTTTCAGTGCCATTCTCCCAAATCATCCCACCCTCTCCCTCTCCCTCAGAGTCCAAAAGTCTGTTCTACACATCTGTGTCTCTTTTGCTGTCTCGCATACAGGGTTATCATTACCATCTTTCTAAATTCCATATATATGTGTTAGTATACTGCATTGGTGTTTTTCTTTCTGGCTTACTTCACTCTGTATAATTGGCTCCAGTTTCATCCTCTCATTAGAACAGATTCAAATGTATTCTTTTTAATGGCTGAGTAATACTCCATTGTGTATATGTACCACAGCTTTCTTATCCATTCATCTGCTGATGGACATCTAGGTTGCTTCCATGTCCTGGCTATTATAAACAGTGCTGCGATGAACATTGGGGTACACGTGTCTCTTTCAATTCTGGTTTCCTCGGTGTGTATGCCCAGCAGTGGGATCGCTGGATCATAAGGCAGTTCTATTTGCAATTTTTTAAGGAATCTCCACACTGTTCTCCATAGTGGCTGTACTAATTTGCATTCCCACCAACAGTGTAAGAGGGTTCCCTTTTCTCCACACCTCTCCAGCATTTATTGCTTGTTGACTTTTGGATCGCAGCCATTCTGACTGGTGTGAAATGGTACCTCATTGTGGTTTTGATTTGCATTTCTCTGATAATGAGTGATGTTGAGCATCTTTTCATGTGTTTGTTAGCCATTCGTATGTCTTCTTTGGAGAAGTGTCTATTTAGTTCTTTGGCCCATTTTTTGATTGGGTCATTTATTTTTCTGGAGTTGAGCTGCATAAGCTGCTTGTATATTTTTGAGATTAGTTGTTTGTCAGTTGCTTCATTTGCTATTATTTTCTCCCATTCAGAAGGCTGTCTTTTCACCTTGCTTATAGTTTCCTTTGTTGTGCAGAAGCTTTTAATTTTAATTAGATCCCATTTATTTTTGCTTTTATTTCCAGTATTCTGGGAGGTGGATCATAGAGGATCCTGCTGTGATTTATGTTGGAGAGTGTTTTGCCTATGTTCTCCTCTAGGAGTTTTAGAGTTTCTGGTCTTACGTTTAGGTCTTTAATCCATTTTGAGTTTATAGTAAAGTAGCAGGATACAAAATCAACACACAGAAATCCCTTGCATTCTATACACTAATAATGAGAAAGTAGAAAAAGAAATTAAGGAAACAATTCCATTCACCATTGCAATGAAAAGAATAAAATACTTAGGAATATACCTAAAGAAACTAAAGACCTATATATAGAAAACTATAAACCATTGATGAAAGAAATCAAAGAGGACACTAATAGATGGAGAAATATACCATGCTCATGGATTGGAAGAATCAATATCATGAAAATGAGTATACTACCCAAAGCAATCTACAGATTCAATGCAATCCCTATCAAGCTACCAGTGGTATTTTTCACAGAACTAGAACAAATAATGTCAAGATTTGTATGGAAATACAAAAAACCTCAAATAACCAAAGCAATCTTGAGAAAGAAGAATGGAGCTGGAGGAATCAACTTGCCTGACTTCAGGCTCTACTACAAAGCCACAGTCATCAAGACAGTATGGTACTGGCACAAAGACAGAATATAGATCAATGGAACAAAATAGAAAGCACAGAGATAAATCCGCACACCTATGGACACCTTATCTTCGACAAAGGAGGCAAGAATATACAATGGAGTAAGACAATCTCTTTAACAAGTGGTGCTGGGAAAACTGGTCAACCACTTGTAAAAGAATGAAACTAGATCACTTTCTAACACCACACACAAAAATAAACTCAAAATGGATTAAAGATCTAAACGTAAGACCAGAAGACTCTTTTAATTCTTCTGTCAGTCACTTCCTTGTAGACCAGGCTACCTTTTTGATGGTAGAGATGGAATAGTTTTGGTGTAAGTCCTACCAAGGGGCTGGGCAGGGAAGAGTTGAGCTGCTGTAAGTGTCCCAGGTGCTGCTTGAGCACTAGATGACCAGGAGCTGGGCAAAGCCTGA
Organism: Aepyceros melampus; assembly: GCA_006408695.1. Classification (NCBI taxonomy): domain Eukaryota; kingdom Metazoa; phylum Chordata; class Mammalia; order Artiodactyla; family Bovidae; genus Aepyceros; species Aepyceros melampus. The sequence continues at coordinate 80,670 of SJXQ01010561.1, read as the reverse complement.
GTCTGTATGGGGAGGACTCATGCTACAGGGAGGGGCCTTGATGCTCCTGCTGATTCAGGAGGGGCTGGATCCACAGCTCCATTAGTCTACCTTGGTACTCTGGCTCAGGGTCCATGTTATAGCAAGTCTTTCTCCGATGGTGTCCCAAGAGAAGGAAATCCCTCTGTACTGTTTTAGTGTCTTGCTCCAGGGTTAAAGCTTTGGCATTGTAATATATGGCCTCAAGCCGGGGAGCACAGCAAATCATGGTCCATGACCATGCTCATGGTCCATTAGAGGCTCCCTCTGTCTTCTAGTCATTTATTCCCCCATTATGGCTTGTTGTTGTTGCTTTTCAGTTGCTAAGTCATGTCTGCCTCTTTGAGGACACTATGGCTAATTCCCTCATTTTGGAAATTTACATTAAATAAATATTTAATATATAATACATTTTAAATTTTATTTTATATATAAATAATGTATTGGATATTGACTAACAGAAGCAGAAGATATTAAGAAAAGGTGGCAAGAATACACAGAAGAACTATGCAAAAAAGATCTTCATGACCAAGATAATCACGATGGTGTGATCATCCACCTAGAGCCAGACATCCTAGAATGGGAAGTCAATTANCTAGAGATACCAAGGGAATATTTCATGCAAAGATGGGCACAATAAAGGACAAAAATTGTATGGACCTAACAGAAGCAGAAGATATTAAGAAGAGGTGGCAAGAATACACAGAAGAACTATACAAAAAGGATCTTCATGACCCAGATAATCATGATGGTATGATCACTCACTTAGAGCCAGACATCCCAGAAAGCAAAGTCAAGTGGGCCTTAGGAAGCATCACTATGAACAAAGCTGGTGGAGGTGATGGAATTCCAGTTGAGCTCTTTCAAATCCTAAAAGATGATGCTGTGAAAGTGCCACACTCAGTATGCCAGGAAACTTGGAAAACTCAGCAGTGGTCACAGGACTGGAAAAGATCAGTTTTCATTGCAATTCCAAAGAAAGACAATGCCAAAGAATGTTCAAACTACTGCAATTGCAGTCATCTCACACACTATCAGTCAAAGTAATGTTCAAAATTCTCCAAGTCAGGCTTTAACAGTATGTTAACCATGAACTTCCAGATGTTCAAGCTGGATTTAGAAAACACAGAGGAACCAGAGATCAAATAGCCAACATCTGCTGGATCATGGAAAAAGCAAGAGAGTTCTAGAAAAACATCTATTTCTGCTTTCTTGACTATGCCAAAGGCTTTGACTGTGTGGATCACAACAAACTGTGGAAAATTCTTCAAGAGATGGGAATACCAGATCACCTGACCTACCTCTTGAGAAACCTATATGCAACAGGAAGCAACCTATATGGTCAGGAAGCAACAGTTAGAACTGGACATGGAACAACAGACTGGTTCCAAATAGGAAAAGGAGTATGTCAAGGCTGTATATATCATCCTGTTGATTTAACTTATATGCAGAGTACATCATGAGAAACGCTGGGCTAGAGGAAGCACAAGCTGCAATCAAAATTGCTGGGAGAAATCTCAATAACCTCAGATATGCAGATGACACCACCCTTATGGCAGGAAGTGAAGAGGAACTCAAAAGCCTCTTGATGAAAGTGAAAGAGGAGAGTGAAAAGTTTGGCTTAAAGCTCAACATTCAGATCATGGCATCTGATCCCATCACTTCGTGGGAAGTAGATGGGGAAACAGTGGAAGCAGTGTCAGACTTTATTTTGGGGGGCACCAAAATCACTGCAGATGGTGATTGCAGCCATGAAATTAAAAAACGCTTACTCCTTGGAAGACACGTTATGACCAACCTAGATAGCATATTCAAAAGCAGAGACATTACTTTGCCAACAAAGGTCCGTCTAGTCAAGGCTATGGTTTTTTCAGTGGTCATGTATGGATGTGAGAGTTGGAGTGTGAAGAAAGCTGAGCGCCAAAGAACTGATGCTTTTAAACAATGGTGTTGGAGAAGAGTCTTGAGAGTCCCTTGGACTGCAAGGAGATCCAACCAGTCCATTTAAAGGAGATCAGTTCTGGGTGTTCATTGGAAGGACTGATGCTGAAGCTGAAACTCCAGTACTTTGGCCACCTCATGCAAAGAGTTGACTCATTGGAAAAGACTCTGATGCTGGGAGGGATTGGGGGCAGGAGGAGAAGGGGACAACAGAGGATGAGATGGCTGGATGGCATCACTGACTCGATGGATATGAGTTTGAATAAACTCCGGGAGTTGGTGATGGACAAGGGGACCTGGCGTGCTGCGATTCATGGGGTTGCAAAGAGTTGGACATGACTGAGTGACTACACTGAACTGAACATATAAATAATGTAAATTTTCAAAATATATGAAAACTATATGAATAATAATAATAATGCCTATTATCTAGCTTCCATAATCATAATCAATAAAGCAGTTTCTTAAAATGTCACTCAAAATGCATACATCTTGTTAGGCTATGACCAAGGACAATTTTCTATGTAAATTCATGTAACTATTTAAATATATATATAATAAATACGAATATTATAAATGTTCAAATATTTATATAAATACTTGCTCTATATTTACATAAATAATTACCCTAGTGGTCTTTCACAGAACAAGGAATGTTTGTCTTAAGGTATTCTCTGCCTTTGTATCACCTGGAATCAGACAGCAACCTCTCTAGTTAAAGGAAACAAACACACACTAATATCATCTCTGGCAATACACCTGGTTATGCTTCCATTCTTGTTTGATTAGTCACATAGCTTTAGCAATCTGTCCATATCCATGGATTTATTTCATACTTTAAACTCCTAACCTTCTCCATCACACTACTCTCCTCCCATCTCTACCCAAGCTGCTTGTACGACCTGGAACTGAGAAATTGTGCTTCAGCCCATATCAGAGCCCTAGGACTGTACTGACTAACTACAAAGGCTATTCTTGGCAACAACGCTCACCCTCCCTCTGCTCTTTCCTCTGCCCTCTGTCACTTTTGTGTTAGTTAAGTCCATATCTTTCACCCTCACAAGATTGAATGTTGGGTCATGATCTGTGCATCAATAAATCACCTAGAATAAAATACATAGATAGAGCAGCTAGCTGTGTCTCAAAAAGCTTGGTTCAAAGACTCACAATCTCTGCTGCCCACGCTCCTACAGCATACTCTCGCAGACAGGCCACCCTTGCAGGCCATATCATAATTGCTTCCTGTTGTTTAGTTATCAACTAGATACTCTTCAAACTTGGTTATGGAGAACTTCTGCCCAAACTCCTGCCCGTCTCATGGTTGGCAATGCTCCTTTCACAGAGAATCTATGATCAAATAACACTAGGCCTCTCCCTCTCCTCATCTAGAGTGCATCCCTTCTTCTGGGCCTCAGCACATCTGATTGCCTGTCTCCTTTTCTCAACCAATAGTCTTTCAGCTCCTCCAAATATCCCTGCATAAAGAAGAAACCACTTCCCCAAACTCTTATTCTCTGCTCTGGAGGTTTTGCGCCTCACATATTTCCTTTATTAATAACTTCCATCTTTCTTTAGCAAAGACTTCACCCAGGAGGGACTAGTTCCTTTCCTGGGCTGTCCGTTCTCCTAACTAGACACAGACCCTTGAAGGCGCATGCTTTCTCATTGTGCCAGCTGAGCCTAGTGCACGGTTTGCCATCAGGAACACAATAAATGTCACTGATCAATATGCGGCAATTAAGATTTTGCTTTGTTTTTATGACAGCAACTTCTTCCACAGAAAGAAGACGGACTTCTTGACCTCCAAACAGTTGTTATTGTTGTTTTTAAACATGCAGCACAATAACATATTCCTAGGCATGTTTTTCCTGCATGTTTCACACCACTTAGACTAATGAAACAAATTCATCATTTAATGTGATTGTTTCAATTGCGATGAACTAGAAAGTGCTACAGGAAAAAAAAAATCTATGGCTATAGACTGCTTCTTGAAATAAAAATATCTGCCTTTTTTTTATGATGGAAAGAGAAAGTACTTTGTGCTGGCAAGGGGCAAGTTCAGGCATATAATGGATCCTTTTGTCAGCTGTCATTTGTTTCTTCCAAGTGCTACATACCCTTTACTGGAGATGAATACCGCTCATGTCTACAGACAGACCCGGGGTGGCTTGGGGTGGATTGTAGGCATTTCAAAGTCATTCTCCTACATCTCTGCCTGTGTTTTTCAAGTGCCTATTTTCAATTTGCAGTTGTGCTGGGAAAACGTTTTGATTCTTGATTTAAAATGTGCACTCCCAGAAGGTTCCAAGAGGTTTTCAGGCAGAGAGATAAAGCCTGTCTCTTTATGCTCCTATGCAGCATGTGCTCTGTGGCAATAATACATACCCCACACTGTGCTCAAATCCCTGGTTATGAAAGTCAGTCCAATTCCTATTTGGTGGATCTTTTGACATGCAAGTACTGTTCCCTGAGGAAGCAAGCCTCTTGCAGCACTGTCTCTCTCATCCTTTCTTTGTTTCCCAGACTCTACATGCTTCTCAGGAAAATGTAGCATGAAAAACACAGGAGAAACTGAAACTGTAATGAAAAAGTCAGCTGTAAACAGCATACCTGACACAACTGACTACAGTTAAAGAGCCTTGTTTTATGAAGATAATAAGGTTCGGGTTCAGCGCTCTGACTAGGGCTGAAACAAACATTCAGGCACCAACCAGACGAGTCTCAAATTAGTACCGAGGCCAACTAAGGACCCACAAATGCTCTTTCCCAGGTGATATAATCTGCAAATAAATCACGTCCAAGAAAGCTGAGTGAAAGTTTAAATACATTATGAGTTAAGACTTTTAAGCCAAGAACGTACAATCAGACTCTGTCTGTAGCCAGAGGGGTTTGATCTCACCTCAGAAACAGCCTTCCATGTAACAAAATACTAAAGAGGCTTCCAAAAATTTTACCACTGGAGCCAAAATGTCTTTCATTGCATTAGCAAACTCCTTGAAGAGGAGACTCTATATTTATTCAAAATGTTGTCATCTAGATGCTGGTATTTACTAGATTTTATTTCATAACATTTTTTTCTGAAGCAAACTAGCTGAATTGAATTTCAAAACCGAGCTTTCTTTTTGGTGGTAGTTGTGGGGAATGGGGAGGTTGAAGAGCATCAAATCAAAATCTAATGAAGTTTCTAATGATCAAATAAATAATCACTTGACATTTATTGCCATGCTTGGCAATCTGCAGAAATGGAATAGAGCAGAGATGCCGAAAGCCCCATTTCCCATAGATTTACATTATGTTACCACACAGAATTAAGCTGACATAAGCTCTTTAAGACCCACTAAAGCAGCAGATTTTACACAACTTGTTTAGATTTTTTTTTGCTTCTCCATGATCCCTTATTCCCTGAGTAACTCTTTCTATCCATTTTCGATTCCTTATTCTTTTGAGAGGCCTACTGGAGCCTTCTCTTCATGTCATTTCAGGCTATAACCCTGCAGTTTGAGTTTATCTTAGCTGTAAAATGCAACAGTAATTTATATGCTCCCTTACTCCAGCCTCCTCCGAGGCACGGCTGCCAGCTGTCTACCCAGCAGTTTAAAGAAAGAGCTGTAATGAGCGAGAGTGCAGCGGGGGAGGGGGCGGCGACACATCAGAGTGCTTTATTTCTGCTTCCTTAGTGAGCACTAGAGCCACATAAATGGCATTTTCTGGTGCTGACTGACAGCGCCATAACCTCCTTCCTCCCCTCCCGCCCCCTCTCCCGCTCCCGCCTCACACCAGCCTTATGGGGACAGGTTTTCTTGTTGCTTCCTTTCATTTCTGAGGCAAGGAGAACAGAGTGAAAAGATGAGAGGAAACCTGGGGCAGCTGTGATGTGGTGTGGGATGTGAGTTTCCAGTGCACACCTTGCCCCTCTGTATCAAGAATATGTTCTTGAAGCTGCTGCAAGACAAAGATTCCAGTAGCTTAATGCACTCCACACTGTTAGATTTTAGCTGGACTATTGTGGGTATATTTTTTGATGTGATTCAATTGAGGTTTCTTTTCTTTTTAAAAATATTTCAGCAGTAGGCTTATTTGCCACATTTTTAAAAATAGAGCACAGTCACTTTTGTCTCAAATCTAAAATCTACCCCCTTGGCACATTATTTCTTCAATCTGGGGGGATAAAATATGTCCCCTTTCATGCACAGTAGCATATATAACAAGTTCAGAGAGTACGATTCAGCACAAAGCAGTCACAAAGCATTTTCTCCTTACACTGCTAAAAATCCTATGGTTCTTTTTTGCCAGTTCATTGAAAAAAAGTCCCATTGGACAAAAAGGAATTATATGTATATATGTCGCTGTGCAGGATATAAAGACATGCCCTGTTAGGGGATCTGATTCCTTTCCCATGATATTTCTGAATGTGTTGACTAATAACATCTCCAAAGAAGACCTTATCAGTTGAGGATTCGTCTCTCCCACATCTCCCTTTAGCTTTGTGTAATCTCAGTTTCTTTCCCAAACTGATATATCTCAGCAGACTTTGGCAGAGCAAAAGCAATGAGCTGTGTTGAACAAGGCTGAGCTCCAGATCAGTGGAATGTGTCTGAAGGAAGGTGGAGTGGTAGTTAACTCTTGCAGGTACTGGTCCTTGATTCAGACACGACAGAAAGGTCTTTTTGTATTATCTGTCTTACCTTAGTCGAGTCCATTGGCCACAACTGTACTTTCAACTGAGAAATGATTCCCCATTCTGACAAAGACATGACGTATCTTTTGTGTGTGTGTGGTGCCCATTAATTTTTCTTCTGTAGCTGAAAAATATAGGAAAGATTCCCATATTTAGGAAATGTAAATTTACCTGAGGTTTCATAGTACCTAGGGGAATAAAAATTTTTCTCTGACTAACATGATAGCTTTGTGATGTTTCATTATAAGTATAATTTGGGGGGAATTAACAGAAAACAGGAAAAAACTAATAGAGGTATTTTTCTATTAATCCTTTGATGCTTTAGAAGATAAATTAGTGTCTCCAACCTTTCTTCTAATTTCCCTTCCAAATGGTACTAGATTTATGAAGAAGAAAAGGAGATCAGAAAGGCTTGTGCATTTCTGGTGTTTTAAAAATACACAACACGTAGCTGTTTTACTTTTGAGGAGTCACAGTACAAATGTACTTCAGTGGTTCTAACATCTTTGAAGGATAAAGAAACAAAACTTGCCACCACAAAATGTCTCTTTGGCATGTGGATTACATTAAGCTGAAAAAAATCAAGACACAAAAGACTCAAAAGAACTTCAACCTTTCTTTAACTACCTGAAGAATTTAGATAGGGGGCCTGTCTCCAGAATGGACCTATCACCAGAGGTCTCTGCAAAGAACAGGAGCTAGTTGTAGTGGGGGAAACTACACAGTGCCTGGAGATAAGAGTTCAGTGTGCATCCTACTGTTTCTGCATGACCCAGCAAACCTTTATTAACCGAATGTTTGCTTTTCCGTCTCCATGTCAGCTGCCTTCCCGCCAGCCCCATAAGTTCCAACCCATTATCTCCAACATCCTTTTTTGCTTTTAGCTGAAGACACGTTTAAAGATGTCTTTGGCCATTTCGGTGAGTTACTCAGTTTTCCAGGTCTCTTCCATGTATATGTGTATTCAACTTTAATTTGATTTGCTCCTGTTGATCTAATGTCAAGTTAATTCTTAAATTAGTCAGAAGAACCTAGAAGGGTAGAAAAAAAATGTGTTCCTTTCCAACAGAAGAATGAAAGTCCCAGAAGTTCTCTAAGAAATAAAGAAACACTTTGGAAAATCCAGAGAGATAAACCTTATCCTACTTAATATAAGCCTGAAATAGGAGCAGCCTTCCAGACCCAAAGCAATATGAAACACAATTGACCCTTGAATAATGTGAGTTTGAACTATGTGGGTCCACTTGTAGGCAGATATTTTTCAATAGTAAATATTTCAGTACACATGGTCCATGGCTGAGTGAATCCAAGGATGTGGAGGAGGTGCAGACACAGAGGACTAACTATAAACTATACGCCATAGATTAACCCCTCAGTTATTCAAGGGTCAACCACACAGTGACTAGAAAAAGCGTATGGCAAAGAGTAGGCAGACTTGCCAGATCCACCACCTTTTGGAAAATTCTAAGCATAAGCCATAAACCATGGAGCAATCACTCTTCTCATTGTTTTTGGTGTTGGTGGAGGTTTGGGAAAGAGGATAACAGTGATAAGTAATCATTTTTCTTTTAAATGAAGGCAGCAGATGGATCAATGAAATCTGTGTAAATGATGATATACTGCAAGGAGCATTTTAAAAAATACGATGTCTTAAAACATGGAATTGATTGTTGATCCTTTTAAGTCAGCATTTGTTTTTCAATGATATTGAAACAGAGCTGATTTACTTTAAAGAAATTATCTTTATACTGAATTGATTGTGCCTTTCAGTAGGTAAAAAAGTTTAATTCACTTTTATATTATAGACTTTGATACACTATGAAATCTCCCAATTAAACAAAACCAAAACAAATAAAAAAGTCAACCACCTCCAAAGGCAGAGATTAGCACAATCACTGCTTTCTAGCAGAAAGAACTTGTGATAATAGCAGAAGTTAAAAAAAAAAAACAGGAAAAAGATGCAGGGTCAAAGAGTATAAATGATTTTTGAAAAGATATCAGGTGTCGATTCCACTGCAGAGTGGCTAGCAGAATGTAAGACTTTAACATCTCCGAGGCATGTTCCCCCTGGGTCCTAAGCAGGATCCCTAGAGAAACTGAATAAATGAATCAAAGTAAGTGGCATCAACCCTAGAAAATAATACATAAAGAATAATGGGGTCGAGTCTGGGTAATCATAAAGGTGACTCGTCTATGTATCTTTTTTTATTTTTTTAAAGTTAACATCCTTTGCACTAACTGTGAATCAAGGCTTCTTAGGTTTATAAAGCAATATGTAACAGAGTATGAGCAAATACTTTGCCCGTTCCCAATCAGAAATCCCCCTTTAGATTAACAAGTCACTTTTAGCACATTCTCACTATATGTAGTAGTGAATTACCATTGCAATTTCTGGCATAGTAAATGCTAGCATCTAGACCCCAAGTTTCACATCACAGGGGTTGTTATCACCCTTTCCTAAATTACTAAGTACTAATTTGACCTGATGATGTGACATTCATTACAAGCTTCTTTTAAAAAAATCTACATTTTTAAGTTTTCTTAACCTAAATACATATGCTCAGAATATTTACACATACACACACACACACACGGAGTCTAAATTTGACTGAAAGTATTCTTCTTTAAGATGGAAATTTCATTTTGCACCTGAGTTTCATTTTGTGCCTAACTGAACAGCCACATGGAGCAAATGTTTTTCCTCCACACAGAAATGTAGCAGGTAATAAAGCTGTCTTTGTAGTAAACTGAAAACTCACTATGTAAAAAAGCACTAATTTGGCAACTATGTTAAATGCACATTTATATAAAATAGTTCCGGCCCTAGCAGAGCTTATAACTAGTGAGAAAGGGAAAAAGAAATCTTACAAAATTTGGGAAATTGCCAGCAACAGTCAGCAGTAAGTGCCATGTGAGTGGTATAAAGAAAAAGAGCTCTCAAACTTCAGAGGAGGAAGCATTGTTTGGTATTTGAGGGTGCCCTGGAAGCATAGTTAACTGAAAGTGATGGGTTTAGACTTGGGAAAAAAGAGGTCTAGATATAGAAGAATAATGAGAAAGAAATGCTAAGCAGGAGACAGGGTATGAGAATAGAGAATGCTATAGAAAAAAGCAGGAACATGAAAATGGGGGGAAAAATACTTGAAGTGAAGGAGTGAAAAACTGTTTATAAAGATACTACAGGTACCAAGTACTGCCTTATTTAATGTGTATATAAAAGTGATACCATCTTTGACATCTAAAGATGCTTAATCACTAACCACCCTCCAAAGACCAACCCTGCTGGGCAACATGATGTAGTGGTCCCAGGTCCACCCTGGCTCTGTATAAAACACAACTGTGGTTTCAATTTTGTGTGTCTCACAAAACAAGAAATACACATCCACATACATTCAGTTCAATTCAGTTGCTCAGTCGTGTCCGACTCTTTGCATACATTAGATGGATCAAAAAAATTCAACATAAATTTATTGAAGGTTTACTTCAATGTCCCAGGCACGATGCTACTTTACAGAATTGAGAACATGCCCAGTGATTAGAACAAGGAGGCAGACTGGAATAGTGGCTAAGAGGATAAGCTTTAAAAACGTTTAACCTGGGTTCCAGCTCTTTGAGTCAGTTTGCAACCCATGGACAATTTAACCTCCCTCAACTTCAGTTTCCTCATCATTAACGTAAACAATAACCCTGCTTCCTGGAGTACTTGTGAGAAGTCTGCCATAGAGTTCATGAAAAGCATATGTAAGTGCTCAAAAAATGTTATCTGTTTTTAAGAATGGACCATTCATGAAGTCAGCTGCAGGGAGGAGGAGCAGTCTTCATGAGGCTGCTAATTAGACTGAATTAGCAAGAGCTCATTTTTGTTCTAGGGGCTTCCCAGGTGGCTAAGTGGTAAAGAATCTGCCTGCCAACACAGAAGGCCCAGGAGATACAGGTTTAATTCTCGGATCAGGAAAAACCTCTGGAGAAGGAAATGGCAACCTGCTCCAGTATTCTTGCCTGGAAATCCCATGAACAGAGGAGCCTGGCAGGCTGCAGTCCATGGGGTTGCAAAGAGTCAGTCGCAACTAAGCACATATGCATTTTTGTTTTAACCAAGCCATAAGATTTGCTAACATTCTATCTGAAGTACCTTCTTCAAAGATACCCCTCTTTGCCCTGTGTGTTGAATCATTATTCAATGAAAAGTCAAAGTGTTAGTCACTAAGCCAACTTCTTGTAACTCCATGTACTATAGCCCGTCAGGACTCCTCTATCCATGGAATTCTTCAGGCAAGAATATTGCAGTAGGTAGCCATCTCCTTCTCCAGGGGATCTTCCTGACTCAGGGATCAGGTGAGCATATTCAACTAAAGTGTCGCTGGTGGATTTTGTAAAGGTAATAAAATGCCACAGCAATCTTGCTGTTAAGTCATAATCTCCTCGAAAAAAAAAAAAAAAAGAATGCCCATGAACCTAAACTCACTCTTTGCAACCCATACCCTCCTTTCTTCTCTCCCTTATGGGTTAGGCAGGCTGACTGCCAACTTGCTTTCCTCTTTGCAGTGAGTAGAATTTGGGGAAGTAGAGAAAGGAACAAGAATAACTCACATGTTGTGAGAGTATATTGTGTGCCAGGCCCTATTCTGTGTACTTAGATGAATGAATACATAATGGACATATTATTTCAGTAGAATATTTATTTGGACAGACTATAATTCTAATAAGTTGCTATATGTCACTCAAAAAAACCCCACATTAACCCCAACTAATAATGGCATAGAAAAAATGTGGCTATGGGCAGAAAGGGCAGGGTAAGAAAATGAAAAGTAGAATATACTTGTTTTATTGGGCTTCCCAAGTGGCGCTAGTGGTAAAGAACCTGCCCGCCAATGCAGGAGACATAAGAGACGCAGGTTCGATCCCTGAGTTGGGAGGATCCCCTGGAGGAGGGCATGGCAACCTACTCCAGTATTCTTGCCTGGAGAATCCCAGGGACAGAGGAGTCTGGCAGCTACAGTTCATAGTGTTGCAAAGAGTCGAAATGACTGAAGCAACCTAGCACACACGTATCTGTTTTATGAAGTGATTTTGTTTCTCTTTAATTTTTATTTGTGGTGGAGAAAAATAAGACTGTAATACACATCCTCATTTCGAGACAAACAAGCTGTATAACACCTCAGCCAGGAGTTTACACACAACAAATGGCACAAACATATAAACTGATAGATATTCCCATGGTCCTAGCTTTAACACTTGGGCATTCTCCACATCGTCAGATATAATGAACTATAAATTAAACAACAGAGAGGAGGGACATTTTGAAGCAACTGTGACATCTTTGAGGTTTATGTGTTTGATGTGCTATGTAACGTTTATCTTCCTTAACAAATAACCAGAAATAAAAGTAAACTTCATCCAGTAAACTGCATGACTGCTGTTCAAAACTGAATGCTTTTAAAATTGAGGGATATTTTGCAAAATGAAAATAAACACATAATGAAAATGTTCCATTGCATTGGTAACTATCTGGTTTTGAGGAAGTTTTCTGGATGATCCTCATAATATTGCTTAGAAATACTGTAGCATGTTGAACATTTAGAATTACTCTCTTTTTAAAACAATTTATAAATTTAGACTCAGAATCCATATTGATTATACAAATATTGTCCAAAATTGCAGGGTACAATTTTCTACTTCTTGAACTAGGATTCATGAAACCATCTGAAATATTTCTGGACTTCAAATAAGAAAACAATCATACATGAAAATAACAGTAAATAAATAGGATATATATAAAGATATATTATAAACTTGTAAAAGTAGTTCTTTTTAACAGTATGGAAAGTTTTTAAAAGAAGGACCAATCTGTTTGGCAAAATAAGATTTGGTCCACACCAACACCCTAAATTACAAAAGTCTGTTTTGCAAGAACTGTGGGACTCAGAGGGTAATTCTAATTCAATGCTTACCTCACGGTAGAATGGCTTTTGGAAAATACACTCATTGAATGATTTAAGTCTCACAGGCCCCAACACATTCTGTGTTTAACCAGTTACTTCTGGCACAAAGAAATGTGGTCTCCATCTTCAGCTGGGAATTCTCATTCTTGGCCAAAATTTAGAACTCAGGGGCCAAACCAGAGATAAATCAATATAAATCTGTACACTAGAATTTCCTTGTTGAAGGAAAAAGAAAATGGAGACAAGTGAAGTTTGGGATTTTATTTCTCTTCTCCTAACAATTATCTTTTGTATTTTTTTTCTAAACTGTCCCTTGCTTCTCTTCTTTTCCCTTTTCCCCCAAGTCTCCATGTTCAACACCATGCCTAAAGTCTCTCCAATTTCATTAATTTCTGTTTCATCATATTCTTCAAATTCCCTTTTGAATCTTCTCCCTTTCCATATTCCCAGATTCATTTGGAGGCCTAATGGATATGTGTAAGTATGTGTATATTTATACATATATGCACAGATTTGTAATTAAGATAACTTCAAATAGCAAAAGTTATGGGTAACCAGGGATAGGGGGGTCATGGTTATAGAGTCTATGAGGCATAGTCTATTGATGAAAGACCTAGAGGATTTGATTAGCCTTAAGTAATCTGGGGGCTTCCCAGGGACAGAGGAGCCTGGAGGGCTACGGCCCATAGAATCGTAAAGAGTCAGACATGACTGAAGCGACTTAGCATGCATGCACACACACACACAAGTAATCCTGGGGCTAATCCCAAAGTCAGAATCTGACCCCAGGCCACTTAACTCCAAGGACATGTCTGCTAAGTGATGCTACAGCCTTTTCAAAAATATGCGAAGAAGCATTAGTAAAGTTCAAGATTAGTTTTCAATGCTATACTTCTTCCAACACTAACTCACATGTAGCGTGAATGTCTAAAGATAAATAAGTTAATGAAATTTGATGCTGAAAAGAAAAACAAAGAAAGGAAATGAATATTTCAGAAAGGAGTCGGATATGTTACCCAGACTCTTAGCCTTAGGTTGAAGAAGTGAAGTCAGGCAACACAGAGGAAACACTCAGTTTAGAATTCCTCTGAATTCCTTTAGTCCCTAAGGCCAGTTAAGGGGAAAGATCTGATGGTTCTGCATCTGCTAGTGTTCGAAGGCAAACGGGAAGCATTGCACCAGGTCCCCTTCAAGAAATATATAGTGCACACGGCTATTGTGAAAGTAAACACTGCAAATCGCAACCGACCCAGTCTGACTAATAAATGTGGAAACACCTCCGACATATGGGGAACTGATGCTTGAACAGACACAGAAGGAGTTGCCAAAAATGTGCAAAAGAGAAAAAACAGAAATAATTTATTGCAAAGATGTGTGTGTGCTAGTTCCCATATTATCCTCAACATTTAGTCTGTTATAGAGGGTTATATTCACAATGAAATGCTCTTGAGAACTTGCCTACCCTTCTTCCCGCTTCAGTTCTCTAAACAGTCTTCCCAGGGAGTCTATGTGATGACATAATAGAAGTCTGATTAGCTAGAGAAACTTTACAGGCATTTAAACCAACATTACTGGCATGTAACATTGAAAGACTCCCATATGGACTTCTAATGGACTGTGATTAAGTAAAAATAAAATTTGTGTTTATCAAAGGGTGTTATTCATAACAAAAAGAGGTAAAGTAAGGCCAACCTACTTGTACTTACTCTGCTAGATTAAATCATAAATTACTGCAAAATGGATATTTACCCCTTCCCAGCATGCCCATTTTAACGATGCTTGCTCTTGACCTTTTGAACAGGCCCCTAAGAGGGGAACAGAAGTGTGTAGGCGGCAGTGGTATTTATTTTGGTCCAGCAGGATTCTATGATCCAAAGGCTGAATGGGAATATTCTTTCTGAGCCAAATGTGTTCTAAACCAGAAATTTCTCAGACTTGACCCAAGCCTAACTTCAAACTTGAGTTTGCCAGAGGAGTTAGAAAGAACCAGAAAGAGGGAGAGGAGAGTGAGTGAGTGTGAGAGACAGAGAGACCTCCTTTAAGAAAAACAGATTTAATCTAATAAGAATGAAAATATAAATTTCACTTTTTGGATTCCCCACACGCTTGGCAAAAATAGCAGATTTACTTACAATTTACTTTGGTCTCTCTCATTCACATACTCTTCCCAAACCAAGTATCCAGCATGCTCATACTGCCCCTCTAATGTCCAAAGACAAACAAAGCCCGATTTTCACTCCAATAGTCTATTGGTATCATTAATATCTTCTCTGTGTTTAATTCTGAAAAGCTTTTTTATTGTGTGGGGAAAAAAATTGTTTCACCTTCAACTCTGAAATTAGGAACCTCTGAGAAATGACTTACTTCACACAATTTTGTTATGGGATGGTATTTTAGATTGTTAAATGATTAATGACAAAATCACTTTTTTATCTGACAGAATGCTTATACTCTAATGTTTATTCAAAACAATCACAAATATTTGAATATTAACCATTACAAAATAGAATTTTTAAAATGGATAAAGTGGCATCAACCTTAAGGAGAGTACAAAACTTTTACAGCATTCTGGAATGTTTTTGTATTCTTTTTCTTAAACAATTTGAAAAGCCAAGCCAAGTAATAATAAAGGGATAATAAAGGGATTTGTCGCGTTCATGTTCATGTCACATTCAAGAGCCTGTGAAATTATTTTGCATGGGAGTCTAAAATGCTAGATCAGTTCTTGGCATAACTCAGAAACAAGCACTTATTCACACTCCTTGCTCTCTTCTAGATATAAAAAGAGCAGCTTTGGAAATGCTTCTGCAAGCAAAGGATCTTTGCAAGAAAAAATTCCTCAATTTAATTCTAGTTATAGGACTTAGATCAACTTGGAGATGTCTGCATCTATTAATAACATTATATTCTTACATCTGAAATAGAAGTTCATTTTGGGAAAAACATCTCACAGAGAAATTATGGCTTTTAAGAGAAAACATAGCTGAACAACGCTCTTCACAGTTCAGATTCTGCAATGTGTGAGCAATGAAAAGAACCTCTGTAGCCAAGAAGTACCTAGATAATGTGATCAAATCTTTCTTCCCTGTGACTTTAAGTTCCCCTTGGGGATTTCCACCTTATTCACCCCTAAGAAGTCTGTTCTCTACGGCTCAATCATTTGTTTTACGTTCTGAACACAGTTGAGGAATTTTAGAAATTTCCAGTATAATATATTGAATATTGTGTTTAAAACAGTTAATTTAACAATTAATAATTAATCATAGCTAATTAGTAGCTATTGAGTAATAGTAAGTCTGATAGGGCTTCAGTCACAGTGCCCGAGGAAGCTGGGAGAGACAGTTGAACTTCAGACTTTGGCAGATGGTATTTACAGGGCAGGAAGGAGATCACACACAAGAAGGGTAGTCAAGCGGTTCTGGGCAACTATACAGTCCATGCTTTGGCTTTGTCAGCATTCCCTTTTCTAGTCTTAACCATCTCAAGAGCAACAACATGTGGCTGCTTAACACAAACATGTTCTTCCTTTTCCCACAAAGGAACAATTGAAATTCTTATCACTCGATGTGCCCAGCATTCTTCATCTAGTTTTAACACTATATGATGATGGACTATAAGCTGAGAGGTAAATTGTGATATTGAGTGAGTGAAAGTCACTCAGCTGTTTGCGACCCCATGGACTACAGAGTCCATGGAATTCTCCAGGCCAGAATATTGGAGTGGGTAGCCTTTCCTTTCTCCAGGGGATCTTCCCAACCCAGGGATCGAACCCAGATCTCCCACATTGCAGGCGGATTCTTTTCCAGCTGAGCCACAAGGGAAGCCCTTGTGATGTTAATCATCTCTAATATACCCTATATAAGACAGCAAGGAAATAAGAGAACATGGGGAGAAAATCACATCAGTAAAGAAAACAATCTTTGTTTCTAAAAATGTTATGAATTTGTAGCTGGAACTAGTAAGTTCCTTCTTCCACTATCCAGTCTATGCTCCATTTACCTTCCTTCAGTAGCACCTCAGCAGATCAGCTTCCTTGCCTGGTGGTGTCAATACTTCACTCAAAAGGAGTATGCCTGAGTAGACATTATATAACCTTATAAAGAAGAGGCAGTCCCTGTCCCAAGAGGACATAACTCTCTGTTACCATTGCTTAAATGTAATCTTATTTCCCTTGATAACTAGTAAGCATAAAACCTTCTTTTTTTGTTGATTTATTCAGGGCATGAGTTACCTAAAATGGCCAAGAGCAGTTTCAGCTTCTAATTCAATGGAACCATTGCTGTGTCCCTTGGTAAAAGCATTCATGCATTGAATCCTAATACCTCTACATTTGTGGAGTAATTAGGGAAAAGGTCAATGTGGAGTAAAAATTGGGGAACTAGATAATGAACTGCGAAAGTAAAAAAGCCACTCTCACTTCTGTCTACTTATTGCCCAGACCCATGTTTTGAAGCCATGGGAGAATGATCACAAAATATTAGGCACTGGCTTATTCTATACCAGATTCTATGGGACATAATCCAGTCTCACAAGGTCCTCCAGAAACTGCAGAAATTAAGGCTTCAACTGACCTATCATCTTTTCATAATGCCAGATATTTCACATATGATGATGAACGAGGGATTTAGTAAATTCACGGGTGGGGTTCTTGGCAGAAAATCAAGGAAAGGGAATCTAAATACAAATAGTTTTCTATTATAAAATAAGAAGACTATATTTGAACTATCTTTATAGAGCTGGTTGATTCATAAAGTATGGTAAAATGTTCCATATTTGACACTGTTGCTAGGTTAGCCTTGGTGACTACAAATATCTATTGGTATTTAAATTTTAAATCTATTGGTACTTGGGTGCAATCTCAAAAATGACAGAATGATCGTGGTAAGTTTCTGCTCTTGGCCATTATAGGAACCTCATGCACTGAATAAATCAACAAAAAGAGGGCCCTTATGCTTACTACTTTCAAGAGAACTAAGATCGCTGTTAAACAATATCATTCTATATCACAGTAAAACCATTCAATATCATGGTAATCCAAATCTATACCCCAACCACTAACGCTGAAGAAGCTGAAGTTGAATGGTTCTATGAATATTTGGAGTACAAAATGAAGCAGGACAAAAGCTAACAGAGTTTTGTCAAGAGAACATCCTGGTCATAGCGAACGCCCTCCTCCAAAAACATAAGAGATGACTCCACATGGATATCACCAATGGGTAATACTGAAATCAGATTAATTATATTCTTTGCAGCCAAAGATGGAGAAGCTCTATACAGTCAGCAAAAGCAAGACCAGGAGCGACTGTGGCTCAGATCATGAACTCCTTATTGCCAAATTCAGACTTAAATTGAAAAATGTAGGGGAAACCACTAGGCCATTCAGGTATGACCTAGATCAAATCCCTTATGACTATACAGTGGAAGTGACAAATAGATTCAAGGGATTGGATCTGATAGACAATGGACAGATGTTCATAACATTGTACAGGAGGTGGTGACCAAAACCAACCCCAAGAAAAAGAAATGCAAGAAGGCAAAATGGTTGATTGAGGAGGCCTTATAAATAGCTGAAAAAAGAAGAGAAATGAAAGGCAAAGGAGAAAAGGAAAGATATATCCATCTGAAATGCAGAGTTCTAGAAAATAGCAAGGAGAGGAAAGAAAGGCTTTTTAAGTAAACAATGCAAAGAAATAGAGGAAAACAATAGAATGGGAGAGACCAGAGATCTCTTCAAGAAAATTAGAGATACCAAGGGAATATTTCATGCAAATATGGGTAGAATAAAAGATAGAAATAGTAAAGATCTTCACGACCAAGATAATCACAATGGTGTGATCACTCACCTAGAGCTAGACATCCTGGAATGCAAAGTCACGTGGGTCTTAGAAAGCATCACTATGAACAAAGCTAGTGGAGGTGATGGAATTCCAGTTGAGCTCTTTCAAATCCTCAAAGATGATGCTGTGAAAGTGCTGCACTCAATATGCCAGCAAATCTGGCAAACGGCAGTGGCCACAGGATTGGAAAAGGTCAGTTTTCATTCCAATCTCAAAGAAAGGCAAAGCCAAAGAATGCTCAAACTACCGCACAATAGCACTCATCTCACACACTAGTAAAGTAATTCTCAAAATTCTCCAAGCCAGGATTCAGCAAAATGTCAACCGTGAACTTCCAGATGTTCAAGCTGGTTTTAGAAAAGGCAGAGGAACCAGAGATCAAATTGCCAACATCTGCTGGATCATCAAAAAAGCAAGAGAGTTCCAGAAAAACATCTATTTTTGCTTTATTGACTATGCCAAAGCCTTTGACTGTGTGGATCCCAATAAACTCTGGAAAATTCTGAAAGAGATGGGAATACCAGACCACCTGACCTGCCTCTTGAGAAACCTATATGCAGGTCAGGAAGCAACAGTTAGAACTGGACATGGAACAACAGACTGGTTCCAAATAGGAAAAGGAGTACATCAAGGCTGTATATTGTCACCCTGCTCATTTAACTTCTATGCAGAGTACATCATGAGAAATGCTGGGCTGCTAAAAGCACAAACTGGAATCAAGATTGCCTGAAGAAATATCAATAACCTCAGATATGCAGATGACACCACCCTTATGGCAGAAAGTGAAGAGGAACTCAAAAGCCTCTTGATGAAAGTGAAAGTGCAGAGTGAAAAATTTGGCTTAAAGCTGAACATTCAGAAAATGAAGATCATGGCATCTTGTCCCATCACATCATGGGAAACAGATGGGGAAACAGTGGAAACAGTGTCAGATTTTATTTTGGGGGGCTTCAAAATCACTGCAGATGGTGATTGCAGCCATGAAATTAAAAGATGCTTACTCCTTGGAAGAAAAGTTATGACCAACCTAGATAGCATATTCAAAAGCAGAGACATTACTTTACCAACAAAGGTCTGTCTAGTCAAGGCTACGGTTTTTCCAGTGGTCATGTATGGATGTGAGTGTTGGACTATAAAGGAAACTGAGTGCCGAACAATTGATGCTTTTGAACAGTGGTGTTGGAGAAGACTCTTGAGAGTCTTGAGAGTCCCTTGGACTGCAAGAAGATCCAACCACTCCATTCTAAAGAAGATCAGTCAGCGGTGTGCTTTGGAAGGAATGATGCTAAAGCTGAAGCTCCAGTACTTTGGCCACCTCATGCCAAGAGTTGACTCATTGGAAAAGACTCTGATGTTGGGAGGGATTGGGGGCAGGAGGAGAAGGGGACGACAGAGGATGAGATGGCTGGATGGCATCACGGACTCAATGGACATGAGTCTGCGTGAACTCCGGGAGTTGGTGATGGACAGGGAGGCCTGGCATGCTGTAATTCATGGGGTTGCAAAGAGTCGGACATGACTGAGTGACTGAACTGACTGAACAGAAGCAGAAGATATTAAGAATACATAGAAGAACTGTACAAAAAAGATCTTAATGACCCAGATAACCATGATGGTGTGATCACTCACCTAGAGACCGATATCCTGGAATGAGAAGTCAAGTGGGCCTTAGCAAGCATCACTACGAACAAAGTTAGTGGAGGTAATGGAATTCCAGTCGAGCTATTTCAAATTATAAGAGATGATGCTCTGAAAGTGCTGCACTCAATATGCCAGCAAATTTGGAAAACTCAGCAGTGGCCATAGGACTGGAAAAAGTCAGCTTTCATTCCATCCCAAAGAAAGGCAATGCCAAAGAGTGCTCAAACTACAACACAATTACACTAATTTCACCTGCTAAAAAATAATGCTCAGAATCCTTAAAACTAGGCTTCAACAGTATATGAACCAAGAACTTGCAGATGTACAAGCTGGATTTAGAAAATGCAGAGGAACCAGAGATCAAATTGACATCTGTGGTATCGTAGAAAAAGCAGAGAATTCCAGAAAGACATCTATTTCTGCTTCATTGACTACTCCAAAGCTCTTGACTGTGTGGATCACAACAAACTGGAAAATTCTGAAAGAGATGGGAATACCAGACCACCCGACCTGCCTCCTGAGAAATCTGTATGCAGGTCAGGAAGTGACAGTTAGAACCAGACATGGAACAATGGACTGGTGTATTTTGTCACCTTGCTTATTTAATTAATATGCAGAGAACATCATGTGAAATGCCTTGCTGGATGAAGCACAAGCTGGAATCAGGATTGCTGGGAGAAGTATCAATAACCTCAGATACATAGATGATACCACTCTACTGGCAGAAAGCAAAGAGGAATTAAAGAGCCTCTTGATGAAAGTGAAAGAGGAGAGTGAAAAAGTTGGCTTAAAACTCAACAATCAAAAAACTAAGAACATTGCATCCAGTCCCTTTACTTCATGGCAAATAGATGGGGAAACAATGGAAACAGTGACACACTTTGTTTTTGTGAGCTCCAAAATCACTGTGGATGGTGACTGCAGCCATGATATTAAGTAACACTTGCTCCTTGGAAGAAAAGAGCTGACAAACCTAGACAATATATTAAGAAGCAGAGGCATTACTTTGCCTACAAAGGTCCATATAGTCAAAGCTATGGTTTTTCCAGTAATCATGTATGCATGACCTTTGCTGAGCACCAAAGAATTGATGCCCTGGAAGTGTGGTGCTGTAGAAGACTCTTTAGAGTCCCTTTTACTGCAGGGAGATCCAACCAGACAATCCTCAAGGAAATCAACCGTGAATATTCATTGTTAGGACTGATGCTAAAGCTGAAGCTCCAGTACTATGCCTACCTGATATGAAGAGCCAATTCACTGGAAAATACCCCGATTCTGGGAAAGATTGAAGACAGGAAGAGAAGATGATGACAGAGGATGAGATGGTTGGATGGCATTATTGACTCAATGGACATGAGTTGAGCAAACTCCAGGAGTTACTGAAAGACAGGGAAACCTGGTATGCTATGGTCCATGGGTCGCAAAGAGTCAGACACACCTGACTGATGAACAATGACAATTTAAATTTTATTCCTCATGCAATGACCACTCTATTCATGACCTCTTTGAAAGTGCACTGAAGTGACTTCCTTGCCAGGGAAGGTGGCTGTCTGACACCATATGTAGGTCATATATCTAACTGAGTGTTGAAAGTCTGATCCACACCAGAGATTCATGATCACTCTCATGGAAAACATACATTTTCAAACTCTTAGAAGCTCATCTAAACCACTCTTACTGAATGTTCTCTGTTACAAATCATCAGTACCTCTCTCACCCAAAGTTTTATTCCTTGCTGTTACATGATTAGCTGATGCTTCTGTATCAGTGGAGATTGACAGCTTTAGACATCTGTTTACCAAAGTGTACAGTGAGATATATGACTTAGAATTATGACCACAGGGAGCAGACGCTTTCCAGTGTTTTTCAGGCCTTCATAGCTACAAAGGTCACAATAACCTACCTCTGGTTGATGTCAGCATATATTACAACATGTTCTGTTATCCAGGTTTAAGTGACATCCCCATTCTCTTCAGGTCACTGAAACTGCCTGTGAAGCCATAGGTGTGGACTGAAGCAGCACTGGTAATATGAGAGAGCTGGGCCTAGTAGGAGGGCTCACATTACCTATTGCTGCTGCCTATATCTATCTATCTACATATCACCTATAATTAATAATATAGTGATGCCAGGCTTCTGAATTCATAACTTCTTGGGAAGTTCAAAATGGACATCTCAGGTTCCATGGTCAGCTGTTGCCCAATGATTAGGCATTAGATCTATACGTGTGTCCAGAGTAAAAGCAAAAGTCTTTCTTAAATGAAAAGTACTGTTAGGTGAACATGCATGGCTTTGCTCCAAAATCCTAAGATCTTCCTCACAATTCTACTGATGTGTCTTTCCATCAGTTTAGACAGTTTCCTAACCTGCCACCAACACTCCTGCACTACCGAGCACCCTGATTGAGAGAGATCGTGCCCTTGTGGCTGCCTTGCTGCCCAACCAGCTGGAAGTATTTTCAAACACTGATCATCTGTCAAGTTTAAGTTGTTCCCAAACATCAAAGAAGTCTACTAGGCATTCTTTTGTGTGTTTGTTTTAGTGGTAATATGTAATATATAGCAACTAACATTTAGTTTGAAAAGGCTATTTTGACATAAGTAGAGAATAGAAACATCACTGATAGCCGAGAACACCATATTTTTAATAGAGTCCCTTTTCTGGTCTCTGGCAGTCAGGTTATCTTTCATGACTTCTAAAATACTCACTACTGTCTAAGTCTTATAAGCATACCAGTATATTGCTGCACTGATGCAAGTTGATGAGAGTAAACAGTTGTCTGTCAGATAAAATCAAATGGCTTCTGATGGGTTTGCTTATTTATATAATAAAGCCAAAAAAAGCACTTGTCAGCTCAACAGCTGCATAACAGTTACCAGGACCTGAGCTGGTTTGCATGTATATGCAATATCAGCTGCGATAGAAGATATTACCTAATTAAACCTGTAAAAATCACTGTTCTTGTTCCAGACCCACAAGTCCTCTGCATAGGTCTACCACATGAGTTAAATGTGTTGTGATGAAAATCTTTACTCAAGCATCTTCCATGAAAACCAGTTCCACACACTCAAGCCAGGCCACTGATTCCATAATATATTTTATGTGTACTTTCCAAAACTGCAGACATAGAAGTCTTCTTTTCCTCACCTGACCCCCTTAGCAAAACTTCACACATACTTTTTCCAAATTTTTACTGATACACAGAAAAGAAACCTCATAATTGTTTCGATGTGCAAGCTGTCTTCTCCCACACTTGACATTGTAATTGGTATTAGAATTACAATCTCTTTCCAGCCTTCTATGTGATCTGACTTTTGATATAGGTTTGGAGGCACTAAAGACTGGTGGAAGCATGACCTGAGAAGCATTGCTGTCTTCTTCAAAGATGATGACCAAGGTAAGGTCAACTCAAGGGCTCCAGGCACACAAAAAAAGACAGCCTAAACAATGTGGGGGAAGGTGGAGCACAGGAGGTCATGGCTGCTTCTATCAAGGGATCATCAGTGGGAAACAGGGCCTGTGGGATATCTTGGAATATCCAATAGCTCCTCATGTGCTTTTCATTTCATTATTACAGTTATATCTTAGTTCATTAAATTTGGCCTTGGAATGCGGAATGAAGCAGGGCAAAGGCTAATAGAGTTTTGCCAAGAAAATGCACTGGTCATAGCAAACACCCTCTTCCAACAACATGAGAGAAGACTCTACACATGGACATCACCAGATGGTCAACACCGAAATCAGATTGATTATATTCTTTGCAGCCAAAGATGGAGAAGCTCTATACAGTCAACAAAAACAAGACCAGGAGCTGACTGTGGCTCAGATCATGAACTCCTTATTACCAAATTGAAGAAAGTAGGAAAAACCGCTAGACCATTCAGGTATGACCTAAATCAAATCCCTTATGATTATACAATGCAAGTGAGAAATAGATTTAAAGGCCTAGATCTGATAGAGTGCCTGATGAACTATGGAATGAGGTTCATGACATTGTACAGGAGACAGGGATCAAGACCATCCCCATGGAAAAGAAATGCAAAAAAGCAAAGTGGCTGTCTGGGGAGGCCTTACAAATAGCTGTAAAAAGAAGAGAGTATTGGTTAGTAGTAGTGAAAAATAGCATTTAAAACTATAAATACAGGATGCTTGGGGCTGGTGCACTGGTATAACCCAGAGGGATGATATGGGGAGGGAGGTGGGAGGGCTGTTCAGGATTGGGAGCACGTGTACACCATGGTGGATTCATGTTTATGTATGGCAAAATCAATACAATATTGGAAAGTAATTACCTTCCAATTAAAATAAGTAAATTTAAATTTAAAAAAACCTGTAGATTCAAGAAAATGCAAACCAAAAACAAACAAACAAACGATAAAACAACTCTCGGTACTGCATTGGCTTCATTTTTGCCCAAGATAGTGAAAATGATGATGATCATGATGAAAACTACAATATACTCTTTGCTAATATAGCAAAATTGTCTTCTACAAAGATTCTGGAAATATCCTATGCTTGAAATTTTCTAGAAATAGTGTGATAAGTCGTTTCTTTGTTCTTTAACATCTGTCATATAATTGCCCCCCTTATTATTTCTTGCCAACTTATAAAATTCAGCATAAATGTTATTATGTTGGTAATTTTCTCCTACCTACAACATCTGTTGGCTGGATTAGAATCTTTCTATGTTTCTGCAACTCCCTAGACATATATAAATACAGAATATATTATGTTCTATTATAATTTTATTTATAAAATTATTACTAACAAATTTATAAACTCTTTGAATGGAAGAATAATGTCTTATACATGGCTACAAAATCCCTTATCCAGTATGTAGCATACATTAAGTAGATCTATAATAAATCTTGATTGAATAAGTGAATCAGTGAATAAATTCAACAAATAAACTTCTTTTTTCCTAGAAATCCTCTTAAATTTCTCAAGGCTACTGGGTCTATTTGTTTTTATAAATAATTTATGAACACACTATTTCTCAATGATTAATTCTAATTTCTATGCACAAAATACTGTGTTGCATAATATCTGTATATGCACCATTTCTTCAGTTCTTATAGTGGAAATAGTTGTGTAAAATAAAACTACTTGGGTTAGGAATTCACAAAATTCATTAATTCTATCCAATTTTCAAGACATTCTGGAATTTCAGAGGCAAAACTCTTTTTGCATGTATTAGAAATATTAGTTTCTTATTCTATTTAGATATCAGAATGTAGGAAAAACACTTGTATAGCATCTTGCTCACAATAAAGGGTCAATTTCTTTCATTGAGTTAAGTGACTAATTCTTAAAGAAACTGAATAAGTGATACTCTTTACATTTTATTTTTTAAGTAAAAAACTCATATTTAAGGTGAAGTATCTATACATTTTCCAGGATTAGCTATTTAGATTTTTTATCTTTGTGGGGAGGAATAACAAAGAGTCATCAAATGCTGTTTATTGGTAACAGA
Organism: Aepyceros melampus; assembly: GCA_006408695.1. Classification (NCBI taxonomy): domain Eukaryota; kingdom Metazoa; phylum Chordata; class Mammalia; order Artiodactyla; family Bovidae; genus Aepyceros; species Aepyceros melampus. The sequence continues at coordinate 55,140 of SJXQ01010561.1, read as the reverse complement.
AAATTCAGTTCTACTGAATGGGAAAGACTCCTCGACACATCAGACAAGTTTTCTAAAAACATGTATATAGTAGGCAAAGCCCTTCTTTACTGTTCTGTTTGTATTTATGTAGCAAGTTTAAACATATATAATACATTCACAACAGGGAAGCTAAATGGTCCTGCTGATTTTTCACCCCTTGTATGGCAAATTAATTTGAAAATTCTAACTGGGAAGAAACTATTTCATACCGGAGAAGAATGGAGAGTATAAATTCATTGGAAAATAAGGCTTAAAAATAAAATTCCGAATTAAATAACCATTTTATAATGACACTAGGTGACTCTAGGGCATGCTTTACTGGGTTATTAATACATGTCTCCAGCAGCTGAAGGCACCCAAGGCGTGCATTAATAGACACTAAAACACACCCTGTCATGCTTTAATGCTAAATTAATTAAGCAATAACGTGACCTGTGTGAAGGTCTTTCCTGGTCCAGCAATTACTGAATGAAGACATAAAGGTATTTTCAGACACTGCTTGACCAAGCAATCATTAGTTTATATAAACAAACAAAAAATCTTTATAAACTACAGTCTGATTTTCCTTTGTCCCAAAGTTAATTTCAAAGTTAAGTTTAGGACAAAGAAAACTAATCTTTTAGCACTTTTAGGCCAAAGCTCTATCACTGTTTAAAATATATCCCACATATCCCCTTTTGAGCTTACAAATATAAACACAAATCTGATGACTTTGATTTCACACATGTTTCATTTGAATATAATTAGGCTGATCAGTGGGCCATAAAAGTTGACACAAGAAAGACAGATTAAAAATACACATATACTTGCTACAGGAAGCAAGTTTACACTCACCTGAGTTTCTCACTATCCTTACAATTTCTCTTATTAATTTTTGTGTTTATATACTTCTTTTAATGCTGAATTTTTCTAAATTTAACTTCAGAGTGTGGAAAAGCTCTTAAAACACTGTCAATGTTAATTGCTTTGTAACTGTAGACACCACTCTTCATATGTAAATAAGACAGGAAAATTATAAAGCATATGGTACAGATCATATGATTCAGCTTTTCCCAATTGTGAACCAGAATTTTTGTCTGTTTTGTACATTGATATATCTCAAGTGCATAGAAAAATATTTGGTACAGAGATCTCAGTAAATATTTGTTGTGTGAATGGATAAATGAAAGAATGATTCTGTGTACTCTGTACTATGTTAAGAAAACCAAAGCAAAAATGTGCGGTTCTTGCTCTCAAGTTCACAACCTCCCAATGAAGGAAATAAAGAGCTTTGTAGCTATGATACAATTTTGTGATTTATTTTTATGCTTTTACTTTAAAATTAATTTTAAAGCCTCTTGGGTAGGATTCATTCTGGCCACTTTGAAAGTGTGCTTTCCCTAGGCTGGATGGGAAATGCCATTTCAGACAAAGAAAAAAAATTGCAAAGGAACAAATGAACAAAGGACGTTTTAACAGCAGTGTTAGGGTGCCAGAGAAGACAGCAGATGAACACAGACCAGAAACTTGGACACTGATAGTAGAGGACCTTGAACACCTGCCGAGAGTTTTTTAAAAAAGAAGAAAGCAGTTAACTTGTATTCAATGTTGTCTAGGAACACATTTTAAAAGATGTAAGGAGCATCTACGTTACCTATTAGGAGTGTCTCGATGATCTTTATAAAAATATGACTCATAAAATGGAAGCCAAAGAAGCCAGATCAGAGAGAATCAAAGACTAAATGGAATGGCAAAAAGTAAGGTTTAAGAAGGAAAAGCATGGAGGACCACTTCTTCATAATTAAAATCATAAATCTGTACCAGTCTACTCAATGGGATATGGGAAATTGAGATGGAACTGAATGAAGAGCCGAGAAAAAGACATGTATCAAAAAGTTATATACGAAGAGTGGTGTCACAAATCACTTTGGACATTTAAGTCCAAAGAATGGACAATTAAGTCAGTGATGCTGGAATAATATAAAGCCATAAGCATGTCTCACTCTACAAATACATATATAGAAATCTCAGAGGGATTAAAAGCTTAACACTAACAAAAGCTTTTAGAGAAAAATATATTTATTATATTATAAAGAAAAATATTACTTAAACAAGATGTACAAAGCACAAATTCATAGAAAAGACCGTCATTTGACATTAAAAATTAAAATTAAAAAATTATTCATGACAAAAAACACTATGTAAATCAAGTTTAAAGAGATGTCATAGACTGGGAAAAGTTATTTTCAACCTAATTGACTCAGAGCTAGCATGCAGAATATATAAATAAATCCTATAAATCACTGTAAAGAATCCAATAGAAAAGCAAGAATTTTATGAAAAGGTAATTATAAAGAAACCTGCATATGCCAGTAATCACGTGAATAGTTTCTCATCCTTACTGATTCTCAGCACAAATTAAAGCAAGGAAATACCATTTCATATTGATCCAATTGGCAAAACTGAATGTGTCTGGTTGCTAACTAGAAAGTACAGCTATATCTGAGAGAAATTTGACAAAATCTAATGAAGTAAAGATGTACAAACTATAATATTCAGCAATTCCACTTGTAGATATATTCAATATGGAAAATCCAACAAAAGTACACGATGAATCAAATACAAGAAGGATCATTTTAGCACATATTCTCAGTAAAAACTGGAAAGACACAGTTGTTACTCAGAGGAATAAGTGAATAAACTACTGCTGATTCATCAAGGGAAATGCGTTAAAGTAATGAAAACATATCAAATATAGATAAACCCAAAACACAATGCTGAGAAAACAAAGTAGTTCATCAGAAACTAGGTATAGTGTGATAGTATGTAAGAAAAATTATAACTGGCAATAAATATTAACATTTTTATGGCTACATATATGGAGTATAGAATCCTACTTGAGTATGCTCAATGGCTTCAGTTGTGTTCAATCTGTGTGACCCCATGGACCACAGTCCACCAGGCTCCTGTGTCCCTGGGATTTTCCCAGCAAGAAAACTGGAGTGGGTTGCCATTTTTTCCTCCAGGAGATCTTCCCCACCTAGTTATCAAACCAGTATATCCTGTGTCTCCTGCACTGCAGGAGGATTCTTTCCCTCTGAGTCACTGGGGAAGCCCCCTATTTGAGTATAAATCTCTAACTTTAGGACAGTAGTTATCACTAGGGAAAGAGGGCATAGAAATGGGAATGTAAAAACACAGATAAGACTACAATTTCAGGAAGCAAAAGAATGTCAAAATACTATTATTTCCTAAACCTACGGGAAGAATACATGAGAATTTGTCAAAACATTTTTAGGCTAAATAATTCCGAAATAAAAATTTAAAATGAAAAATACATGATTAAAGTTTAATAAGTGCTACATCAGATGTCTGCAAAACATTCATTAGTAAACATTTTACGGTGCATTTTATATTACAGATATTTTAAAACCAACAAAAGAAAAGGGCCACTCTCTTGGATCACCGAGTAGATAGGAATCTTGTATAGTTGTGTGTCGATCCAAGGGAACTGGCAAGATAAGTACACTTGATCAATAGATATTTGTTGGCAAGAGTCTGTATCTCATTAATTAATTCATTTAACAACTACTTGTTGAGTGGGCACTATGCTCTCGGCAACAGTCTAGTTCTAAAGATCTAAACAGACAAAAATATTTGCTTTCATGGAACTTAGCTATTAACAGGTAGAGATAGAATATAGACATAATAAATAAGTAACATAGAAGATCATATGCATATGCAGTTCAGTTCAGTTCAGTCGCTCAGTCGTGTCCGACTCTTTGTGACCCCATGAATCGCAGCACGCCAGGCCTCCCTGTCCATCACCAACTCCCAGAGTTCACCCAGACCCACGCCCATGGAGTCGGTGACGCCATCCAGCCATCTCACCCTCGGTCGTCCCCTTCTCCTCCTGCTCCCAATCCCTCCCAGCATCAGGGTCTTTTCCAATAGTCAACTCCTCGCATGAGGTGGCCAAAGAACTGGAGTTTCAGCTTCAGCATCATTCTTTCCAAAAAAATCCTAGGGCTGATCTCCTTCAGAATGGACTGGTTGGGACTCCTTGCAGTCCAAGGGACTCTCAAGAGTCTTCTGCAACACCACAGTTCAAAAGAACCAATTCTTCAGTGCTCAGCCTTCTTCACAGTCCAACTCTCACATCCATACATGACTACTGGAAAAACCATAGCCTTGACTAGATGGACCTTAGTCGGCAAAGTAATATCTCTGCTTTTGAATATGCTATCTGGGTTGGTCATAACTTTTCTTCCAAGGAGTAAGCGTCTTTTAATTTCATGGCTGCAGTCACCATCTGCAGTGATTTTGGAGCCCCCCAAAATAAAGTCTGACACTGTTTCCACTGTTTCCCCATCTATTTCCCATGAAGTGATGGGACCAGATGCCATGATCTTGGATTTCTGAATGTTGAGCTTTAAGCCAACTTTTTCACTCTCCTCTTTCACTTTCAACAAGAGGCTCTTTAGTTCCTCTTCACTTTCTGCCATAAGGATGGTGTCATCTGCATATCTGAGGTTATTGATATTTCTCCCAGCAATCTTGATTCCAGCTTGTGTTTCTTCCAGTCCAGCGTTTCTCATGATGTACTCTGCATATAAGTTAAATAAGCAGGGTGACCATATACAGCCTTGACTTACTCCTTTTCCTATTTGGAACCAGTTGTTCCATGTCCAGTTCTAACTGTTGCTTCCTGACCTGCATACAGATTTCTCAAGAGGCAGGTCAAGTGGTCTGGTATTCCCATCTCTTTCAGAATTTTCCACAGTTTATTGTGATCCACACAGTCAAAGGCTTTGGCATAGTCAAGAAAGCAGAAACAGATGTTTTTCTGGAACTTTCTTGCTTTTTCCATGATCTAGCGGATGTTGGCAAATTGATCTCTGCTTCCTCTGCCTTTTCTAAAACCAGCTTGAACATCAGGGAGTTCACAGTTCATGTACTGTTGAAGCCTGGCTTGAGAATTTTGAGTATTACTTTACTAGCATGTGAGATGAGTGCACTTGTGTGGTAGTTTGAGCATTCTTTGGCATTGCCTTTCTTTGGAATTGGAATGAAAACTGACCCTTTTCACTCCTGTGGCCACTGTTCAGTTTTCCAAATTTGCTGGCATATTGAGTGCAGCACTTTTACAGCATCATCTTTCAGGATTTGGAATAGCTCAACTGGAATTCCATCACCTCCACTAGCTTTGTTCGTAGTGATGCTTTCTAAGAACCACTTGACTTCACATTCCAGGATGTCTGGCTCTAGATGAGTGATCACACCATCATGATTATTCAGGTCATGAAGATCTTTTTTGTAGAAGAAAGAAGAATTGGTCAAGGTTACCAATTCTGGGGAGTCATGGTGGAAGAAGCTTGAGGTATTACAGAGGGAGTGGTCAGGGCAATCGAATTTTGAAGACTCTTGAGCAAAAATTTAAAGAGCCAAGGGAGAAAGTAGCCTGAGGAAACAGTCAGTGCAAAGGTCCTGTAGCAGGAAGATACCTAGTTTATTCAAGGAACAGTAAGGCGGCCAATGAAGCTGAAGAAAAGTGGAACAGCGGACAAAAACTAGAAGATCGGAGAGGAAACAGACTGAGATCATGTAGCGCTTCGTAGGCTGTTGTAGGAATCTGGGGTTTAGTTTGGACGATTCAGAGCAGAATAATTGACTTTCTCTTTAAAGGACATACTGCCCACTGTGTTGAGAAAAGACAGTGTGGAGAGCAGGATGGAAGCAGGGAAATCCGCTGGGAGGCTGATATTATAAGACAAGCAAGAGATGATGATGGTTTAGATCAATAGAAAGACAGATTGTGGGTATACTTTAAAGTCAGAAGCAACAGGATTTGCTAAGGAAACACATGCAGGGTTGAAGGGGAAGCAAGATAGGAGTTAAGGATGACTGCAAGATTTTTCACCTGAGCAACCAAAGGAAGGAGCGGCAATTTACTGAGTTGCACTGGAGCAGGTAGAGTATATTTGTGAAGAAACAAATGGTTTTCAGTGTGCAAAACAANCAGCCATTCTGACTGGTGTGAAATGGTACCTCATTGTGGTTTTGATTTGCATTTCTCTGATAATGAGTGATGTTGAGCATCTTTTCATGTGTTTGTTAGCCCATTTGTATGTCTTCTTTGGAGAAGTTTCTATTTAGTTCTTTGACCCAATTTTGATTGGGTCATTTATTTTTCTGGAGTTGAGCTGCATAAGCTGCTTGTATATTTTTGAGATTAGTTGTTTGTCAGTTGCTTCATTTGCTATTATTTTCTCCCATTCAGAAGGCTGTCTTTTCACCTTGCTTATAGTTTCCTTTGTTGTGCAGAAGCTTTTAATTTTAATTAAATCCCATTTGTTTATTTTTGCTTTTATTTCCAGAATTCTGGGAGGTGGATCATAGAGGATCCTGCTGTGATTTATGTCAGATATTTATGCCTATATTCTCCTCTAAGAGTTTTATAGTTTCTTGTCTTATGTTTAGATCTTTAATCCATTTTGAGTTTATTTTTGTGTATGGTGTTCGAAGGTGATCTAGTTTCATTCTTTTACAAGTGGTTGACCAGTTTTCCCAGCACCACTTGTTAAAGAGATTGCCTTTAATCCACTGTATATTCTTGCCTCCTTTGTCAAAGATAAGGTGTCCATAGGTGTGTGGATTTATCTCTGAGCTTTCTATTTTGTTCCATTGATCTATATTTCTGTCTTACAATTTTGTGTATCTTTTTGAGGTTTACAGCATACACATTCTATTTTTTGTCTATAATTCTGTTTAACCCCAGTTGTATATTTAAGTAAATGGAAAAATCACTAATTCTTTTTAAAGTGCTAATAAAGCATGGTGATGGTGGTATAGTCACTAAGCCATGTTTGACTCTTGAAACTCCATAGACTGTAGCCCGCCAGGTTCCTCTGTCCATGGGATTTCCCAGACAAGAATACTAGACTTGGTACTAGACTTCTCCAGAGTATCTTCCTAATCGAAGCGTTTTCCTTGTGTCCCCTATATTGCAGGCAGTCTCTTGCATTATAGGCAGATTCTTTGCCACTGAACCTTCAAGGATTCTCAGGTGGTACATTATACTAGTTCTCATTTTGATTATCACTTTCTTGTCTGTACAATGTCATTGAGTTGTGTTGTGCTTGCTTTTGTTTTCTTCCAAGTTTTCCTCAGTGCTGTAATTCCTTAACTCTTATCTCTTTAGTTTGTCTTTAAGATCATATTTTAATGTTTATATTTTTCCTGCATACATTATTTTCCAAACTCTTCTCTCTCAATATATTCTGCTGAAGGAGACAGGATGAATAAAAGAAAAGCAAGCTCTGACAAAGGCCACAAAAGGAATTTATAGTTATTGATGAACTGTATGCTATAAGGCATAAAACTCTTGGAACAAGTCCAGAGGGAACAGTTCATAATCTTGAAAACAAGATATGATCCTGGGGTTGAAAACCGACTCCAGAGTGTTTCCGAGCTGGTATCTCAGAGTCACATGTTTTATGTATCTGGAGGAAAATCTATAAATAAGAGTATTAGTCTTAGTTACTGATTTGTTATTGATTACTGTTTCTTGGCTACTCAATGGTTAATGATCACTTTGTTCTTTGGCCTTGAAGGGCATATGAGTTATCGCTTAACTCTCTGCACATTCATTCCTTCATGGCTGAGAGTATAATAAAGCTGGCATGGATTCAGTTTCAGCACCTTCACCTGCGAGTGGTGTTGGTTCCTCGATCCTCTCCTTTCACTGAACTCTTGTCTTGTTTCTCATTCTCCTGTTGCATCACACTTTTTGAAACTCTGCTAGTTGAGCTGGACTCGACATTATGCTATCAAGTAGTCATTTGCTTTTATTTTTCTTGGCAACAGCTGGTACTTATCTTGGTCTCTTGAGTCCTACCTCAATCTAGTCTGAACTGGCTGGCCTGCAGGCCCTCTGTGAGACTGTTATCCTCTGGTCTTCCTTCTTCTTCTTCATCTTTTTTTTTTTTTTTGGTCTTTTTCTTGTTGGAAGAGGCAAAAGAAGTTTTTTTTTTTTAAATTCTCAACTTACTCACTGTTAAACATTCACTTAAGTGTCTTAATTTCTTTTCATTATTGCCCACCTAAGAAGGATGCTTTAAACATTTCTCCCCTCAACACATAAAATTTTAATACTACAGATATAATGTATTTTAAGCAAAAAATGAGTAAGGCATTTTTTCACCCCTTGGGAATGATTTGTTCTATCACAAATGCATTATCTACTCTACTGTTTAATTGCTCAGTCACATCTTGGCACTTTTGCAACCTGATGGGCCCAAGAGGATCCTCTGTCTATAGAATTTCCCTGGCAAGAATATTGGAGTAGGTTGCCATTTCCTTCTCCAGGAGATCTTCTCAACTCAGGGATTGAACCTATGTCTCTTTTGTCTACTGCAATGGCAGGTGAATTTTTTAGCACTGGGAAGCCCCCATCTATTCTATTACAGTGCAATAAATCCAGCAACTTTCTGAGAAAAACAGAATGATAATTATTTTCAATAATATATTAAAATATATTGTATAGAGGTTTTTTTTAATTTAAAAATCCTACTTCTTCCACCACCATAAAAACATTTAATTATACTTACAAGTTAAGCAGATCTTTAAACAATAACAAAAAAATGAAAAGAAACATAAAAATAGATAAAGAGCAATAGAAAGGTAAATATGAGATACTTATGGCCAAGCAGATATTTCAAAACTATAGGTAAAGTTTTATTTCTTTATTAGGGAGATGGTTCTTTGCTGTTCATTTTATTATTAAATTGTTATGCCACTAATCTGCTGTGTTGTCAGAAAAGGGATTTCTATATTTACTGTATAACTGACTTCAGTCTGACTTCTGCCTCCTTCATTCTGTTATGCTTGCTTGATTTCAGACTGTTATTCAACAGCTGTGCACAGCTATGTCCCTACAGTTTGCTAAAGCACTGAAAGACTGCCATACTGGTAAATACTTGCTGCTATGAGCTCCTGAGTTGCCTCCCACTGTGTGGTTTGTTCCATCACCTTTCTTAATACCCAAAGCTTTTTCTAAGATTACCATGTAAAGGGTTAATGCTTGGCATAATAGATGCTCTCCATGATCCTGTTCTGGGACTGGAATACTGTCTATCCTGGTTGATTGCTAAACATTGCTAATATCATTGTTAATTATGTAGAATATTATTTTGGCTTATATCCATGTCACCAGCTGTGTCCATGATGCCAAATTTATGGTCCTTTACTTTCCTCCTCTAGCTTGCCCTTTCAGTAGTGCTTGTCACAAGTGGCTACCCACTCTGTCTTAAAGCTGTCTGCCTCCTAAGTTTCGATTATGCCACACTCTTCAAGGTTTCCTTCTAAGCTCTGACAGCACCTTCTCTTTTTCTTAGGCTCCAATTTCTGAGTTTCCTCATGACATACATTAATATTATTAATGATTTATCTGTCATTCATAAGACAATTTGTGAACAGGATGATCAATGAAGGACTCAGTTTAAAAGTTATTATTTAATTTAAAAGTTATTATTATTTTACTTCATTTGTTTATTCATACACACACATATTTATATATGCCTTGATATTTATTGCTATGCTATACTAAATGCATTCAGATCATACTGTGCTTTTTAACATTTAAATTATATTTAAACATTAATTTTTTAAAATTTCTTCCTGCTTGCCTCCAATACTTCACTTTAGTCATCATCCATGTTTCATTCATGAACTAACAGAATCTTTCACATTTTCCTCTGTGCTTTTACAGTGTTTAAAAATAGACACAAATACACACATATACACATAGCTTTGAAAATGATTATGATATTATTTTCACTTGTCTGACTCATGTTTTAAAATACCTTGGAAAAAGGTATTTTTTTCTAGCTTAAATGGCATAATTCTAACCCACTTATTTCAATGAATGTGTAATATTCTATGGGATTAAAAAATGTCATTCATTTCCCTACTGGTAGTCACTTTCCATTTTTGTGAATAAAAGAAAATGGCACATCAAACATATTTTTTAAATGAACTATGGGTGTTTCTGCTTTTCCTTATTTTTATGAGATCTATCCATGGGGGTTTTCAAAGGACCAACCTATATACATCTTTATGGTTTAAATAGATGTATCTGTATTCTTTATAAAACAGCTGGGGCATGACATAAATCTATCAGTAGAAGAACCTTCTTTGAACATGTTTAAGAAAAATCTTTCCTTGCCTTTTCTAGTCTATATTTTCCCAAGGTACTAAAAAGAGGCATGGCAACCCATTCCAGCATTCTTGCTTGGAAAATCCCCATGGACAGAGAAATCTGACAGGCTACAGTCCATGGGGCTGCAAGGAGTCAGACACAACTGAAGCAACTTAGCACTCAAAAAGGCACTATAGTGTCATTAAAAGAAACTATTCACAGGAATGAAACTTGGGAACTCTACCTTTTTGTGTCTATGACATTTGTCCACTATGTAAACAGCATATTTTTCTCTACAAATTTATTCATAGTTTCCTTTATCCATAGTTTTGGATTTGTCATGCATTCAGTTTTCTATGATGAGTATATGTAAAACAGATTATAGACACTGACGAACAATTCATGTCATTTCAAACTGCTACCAAGGAATAAGAAAAGGTGATAGCTAAAGAAAAATCGAATGATTTTCCATCATTTTCTTTTTTCTTATTTCCTTGCTGCCGCTGCTGCTGCTGCTAAGTTGCTTCAGTTGTGTCCGACTCTGTGCGACCCCATAGATGCCAGCCCACCAACCAGGCTCCCCCGTTCCTGGGATTCTCCAGGCAAGAACACTGGAGTGTGTTGCCATTTCTTCTCCTTAAGTTCTTCAAATAAGGACAAAAGCATCTCTTAATAAAACTCATCTACCAAACTTTTAGTAGCTAAGAGAAAAGGTCAGCTTCTTTCCTAATGCAGATTCCATAGTAGCCAGAATTAAAGAAACTGTTTTTTTTTCTTTTTTCTTTTTTTTTTATAACCTAGACATATGGCAGAGATTAGAAAATGAATAGGAAAAGGTTCTGATTGACTGGCTAATATTCTAATGAGGTAGATTAATCAATGTAAATCGCATAGCTCCATTAAAATTGTGTTTCAAATTGCTAATTTCATTTTCTTCCAGCAGAGAAAATGCCAGTCTTTTCCTACATAGTAAAACTGTCTTGTTATAACAACTAAGCAACTCCAGAGTTATAGTTATTGTGGAACATCTGGTAACTACAAGATGTGGCTCCTTAGAGAAAACCACATCGCTGAAAAATAAGAACCGCTCAACCTAGCTCTATTTCATGTTTTGTTATACTCTAGAGTCTGGCTGCCTCATAATACAATAATCACTTTCCTTTGGCTCCATAAATGAAACCACAGATGCTACAACTTGCTATAATTGGAACAGCTTATCATAAATAAATAATCAAAATAACAATATATGCATAAACTATATGCACATTTTAAAGGTTGGATTGAAAAGAAATTACAAGATTGTTACTTAAGTCAATAAGATGATGATTATCACATTTGTTCTTTAAGAAATCAGAGGATAGAGTGAATTCTACTCCTGACCTCATTATTTTTTCATTCAAACTGTATAACTTATTTCAAAATTTATCCCAGCAATGAAATTACAAAGATCTGGAAGTGTACTTTTTTTTTTTTTTTTTACATTACTGTCATCTGACTAATTTATAATGTAACTTCATGGTGAGGTGAGGTGAAGTTGCTCAGTCGTGTCCGACTCTTTGCGACCCCGTGGACTGTAGCCCACCAGGCTCCTCAGCCCATGGAATTTTCCAGGCAAGAGTACAGAAGTGGGTTGCCATTTCCTTCTCCAGAGGATCTTCCCAACCCAGGGATCAAACCTGGGTCTCCCACACTGTAGGCAGACGCTTTAACCTCTGAGCCAACTGTTTTTCCATGTTTCTATTTTAAATAGGTGTTAGACATATTCCTGTATGTGATATCATCTTCTACTTCTACATTTCTTTTTTGTATCTGATATCATGCTCCTAAAGTTTACTCAAATTTTATTTTCTTGAGTTGGACATTGTATCAGATAAATAAAATAAATCCTATAATTTGTTAAGGAAATTCCTCTAGAGCTTAAAATTAATATATTTGTGCATTTTGTATTTACATAAACTTATAAATTTCTTCTGAATTATAAGGACATGAAGAGTAAGGCAGTAAGCAGTTTGGATATCAAGCATCAAGGATGAGTTCATTCACTATGTGTGTGAGGAAAACAAAGTGAGAGAGAATATTTAGGGTGTAGATAATATCTGATTGGTTTAATCCAAGAGAATCTTCTGAAACAATTGTGAAATATAAAAAGTTCCAATATTGTATTATAGCTTTCAAAAATGTAATTATGTAATAATATTCTGTTTCTCATTATAATCAGATTAACTTTACCCTTGGCTGGAATACATGAAGAGTTTAAATACCATACATTGAAGAAAAGTCCAAGTAGAAAAGAAAAATCCAATTATCATCCAATAAGATGATATCATCCAATAAGATGATAATTAAAGTATTTGTATTTTGTTTTTTCAGATTTCAATATGAGTAATTTTTTTTTCATTTGAGTGTTTGGCCATCAAGGTACAGAAAAATATGAATATGTTTATATTTTAATTGGAGCATAATTGTTTTACAGAATATTATTGTTTTCTGTATAATTGGTGAAGATTTGGTACCAATTTTTAACAGGCAATGTCTTTCTTTTGTAGTGGTACTTCTAAACTTTATGTTGTGCTAATAATATGCTTTCCTTATATTTTATTAGGGACAAGATTTTGAAAGCCTGAATCTTAAGAGATATAAGACCCATCTTGAATATAACCCCAAGGACCTAATAATGGTCAGGACCATTGTGAATGCAGCAAAATCAGTCTAGTTTTTTCTTTCTTCTCTATTGATTGGCAACTTCAGCAATGCAGATATATTTATACAAAATTGTCTTTGAAAAATAAATTTGAATAGCTTTAAATTTTGGTAAAACACCATGCTCTGATGATTTTTATAAAATACACACAGATTAAACAGAAGTTTTCCACACAAAATCTAAGAACTGCTTTCAGAATTAGCACACATCTATCACTTGTTAATTTCTTCTCTTCTAAATGATTCCTATACTCAACAAAACAAATGATCAATTGCCCTTCAGGTGTATTCTGACCTGGGCTTTTGTCTTAATATCTGTCTGCATGATAAATAGTAATTAGAGCTTATTTATAATTTATTTTCTTGCATTTTGAATATGCAGTAGTTGAATCACAACTTAAGCAACCTTCAAAAGAGGACTAGAAAGATATTTAATCTTTGAAATTCTAGAGTAAAATTTGGAACAAGCTCATATACTGACTCATTTTGGTTTTCTAATAATTGCCTTTTTTTTTCATTTTTATAACTATGTGTTATCTTATAAACCCAAATTAAATGTTTGAGTATCTACAAAATCCAGCATATACTGTAATTCTGTTCCAATTAAGACAATGCTCTCTTTATGCATGGAAGGGAAGAATATATTCATCTTAGTTACTTATCTATTAAGATTTGGCCTTTGTCATTAAGACTCCTTCAAAGCAAGGGTTGTAATTCTTTCAACTGATGAAGCAGATATTGCATTAAGAGGATGTGAAATTTGTGTCATCATTTTATTGACTCAGAGCTCATGAAGATTCAGCTAACTATTGTAACTGCTCACGAATGTCTTCTTTTTGCATGTATAATAGACCTAAAGTATCAAGCCCAGGACAAAGATTTCTGTACTAAAATCTCCCAACTACAATCTAGTAGAAATATTTTGAGCCTGAAAGGTGACATCAGATTGTGGTGAGAATATGGATTATGTATTACCTGGTCTCTAAAGCCCAATCTGCTTTTTCTACCCTCTGATTAGTATAGTCAGACATTCAAGGAGGGGAAAAATGCAAAGTGAGCTTTATTTGAGTTTTAATGAAATAATTTGCTCCTCCTAGCAATTTTCTATCAAATTAACAATGTTTCTTTAATATACATAAATATTAAATTTGTCTAATACAGTACAAAATTGTCTTATTAAGAATGCTTATGTTGTAATAATGTGAAAAAGAACTAATGCAATATAGCACTAATTCAATTCGATGGAAGTTACTGATACAGAAAAGCAGCTCATTTTCCCATGTGGATGTCAAAAATATCTACCATGCCTCACTTCAAAGAATTTCTCCATTAAAACTAAAATTATTCTAGCCAATTGTATGACAGATTGAAGACTTCGATATAGTTTAAGGAGACAGCAGATCCAGACTTAGCTCTATTTGAGAGGGGAGCTGTTTATTTAATGATCTGAGAATATGTAAAAGAGAGGTAAATCTGGGTAATGAATAACATAAAACAGTATTAAATAGGAGAATCATAATGAGAAAAGGAGAAATTAAACATAAGAATTCCAAAGGTAAATTTATTTTGTAATTTCACTGAAGATTGGCTGTGATAATAAAGGTCAGAGATATGTACATGTCCTTATTGCTATAAGGATGTACATTTCTCAAATAGTTCTCATTTTTTTTCTTTATCTATTTCTATGATTAGTTGAATTGCGTCTGCAGAAAGTATTCCACATCTACCCTTTGTCAGTCACCATTTATTTTGTCTTACACTGAAAATTATTCCTGCTAAATGAAAAGGATCCTGTTTATCTATCATCCAAACTAAATATCTTTCCTCATTTGAAATTCTGCTGAAGGATTTTTTCCTTTTCTCAGACCAGTATAGTTACAGTTTTTATACAAGAATAGAGGCACTAAGTATTGATTATGAAGACAGTGAATTCACTATATGTTTGGTTCTTAATAAATCATAGGGAAGGACTTAAACTGATTATAAAATATCATGATGATTATAAAAATATGTCAAGGATGACAAGAATTTTAGAATTAAATCACACAGCTATACCCACATATAGAAAACTCATGTGTGTTATGTTTCACCTATCTCAACTACTATAGTTGCAGATGTTTCAAAATTGTTTTATTTTCTTCACTATATATTAAAAAACAATCATTTTGCATTTCTGCAGCTTTCCATTATATTTTAACTTCCATTTATTCTTCCATTCATACCTAAACTTCAATTTAAATGTTATCTTATATCATTTTTGAAAATCCAAAGTTGAGTTATGTTCTTAATTATAAATATTCATTATGATAGATGCAACTTTATATTATAGCTTTTATGAGTGTCTCTTTTTCGTTAGAATGCTATTCTGTAAGATGAGACATTTTCCCTCCTCCTTTAAGAAGTATCTGGCAGTGTCTGATACATAATGCATACACATTAATTGCTTTAATTTTATTTTTATTCTTTTAAATTTATTTTAATTGTTAGCAAGTTTTCCTTCAAGTTTTTTTTTTTAATCAGAAACCTCATTTTTAACATTTCACATTTCACTATTTTTCTTGCTTTTTTGCTTTATTGAATTATATTAATTTCTAGTATATAGCTAAATGATTCAGTTATGTCAGTATCTATTTTTCATTACAGTTTATTATAGTATATTGTATATAATTCCCTATGCTATATGATAGGATCTTCTTGTTTTATCTATTCTACATATAATAGTTTGCATCTGCTAGTCCTAAATTCCCAATGAAACCCTACCCCACCTCTCTCCCCTTTACTGTATTAAATATCAATGTTGTGCTAAAATAAAACTGATTAATCTTCTTTTGGGCTTTCCTCATGGCTCAGTCAGTAAAGAATCTGCCTGCAATTCAGGAGACAACTTGCAATGCCGGAGACTGTAGTTCAATCCCTGGGTCAGGAAGATCCCCTGAAAAGGAAATGGCAGCCCACTAGAGTATTCTTGCTTAGGAATTCTCATGAACAGAGGATCCTGAAGGGTTACAGTCCATGAGGTCACAAGAGTCAGTCACAACTGAGTCACTAAACCACTACATTCTTCTTTTAAAATTTCTAATCTTTACCTTTTTTCTGCTTCTGTTTATCCCATGTAATCCTCTTTTAACAATCCTTACTTACTTTCTACAAGTCTGGACTCAAAAGTAGATGGACATAAAACCAGTATTCCTCTTTAGTTTTATAGCTTCATGCTCTTACAAAAGAATTAGTAAGATGGCATCTTGGTAGGCTACAGTCCATGGGGTCACAAAGAGTCAGACACAACTGAGTGACTTCACTTCACTTCACTTCTTCATGCACATGAAGGTGTTAATAAACATCTGCTTATTAAATAAAGGGTTGCTTGGTGGTTGCTTATGGAGATTTGAACTTAAAGGGGAAAAAAAAGGAGAGAAGAGCTGACATTTCAATTGTGTAGATGAATCCTATATGTAAGGAAGAATCTGTGAATTATTTATTCCATCCAAATCAATCTGAGGATATGTTAAATCAGGATAAAGAAGATAAAATGTTTGGTTTTTTACTATGCTTACTTTTACAATAGTGATCTTACAACTGTCCACTAGTCTTCTGTATCTTGTTTTGCTTTGTAAGCTTATTGGACCCATTCTAATGATGAAATAGTGTTTTATTGAAAGAAAATGCATAAAGTAAACATTTCATTAACAGGAAGAAATATCCCTTAAATATCTAGTAGAATAAGATAAATTTATGAGGTCATTTCTTAGGTGGTAAGATAAAAAGTTAAGAAAAATAGATTTAATATGAATTTTATATTTTAAGAGAGATAACTCTCATTCCTTCTTATCAGGAATTTTCTTTTGAATTGCATTCTTTGCTGATACAAATATTTTTATCTATGTCTTATATGTTTTGAAATACTGAAGAATGATTGGTTTTATCCAAATGATTAAAAAAAAATTAGTTATGCTGACTTTTACTAGGATGTGTGAAAATGAAAGCAGGAAAAATCTTATTCAGTCTCTCAATATTTTAATAACTCAAGAATTTTCTATCACATTTAGTAATGCTCATGCTAGTTTCCACACATTTTTCCTTAAGTAAGTAAGTAAGTAAGTAAAGTCACTCAGTCGTGTCCGACTCTTTGTGACCCCATGGACTGCAGCCCATCAAGCTCCTCAGTCCATGAGATTCTCCAAGCAAGAATACTGGAATGGGTTGCCATTTCCTTCTCCAGGGAATCTTCCCGACCCAGGGATCGAACCCGGGTCTCCCGCATTGGAGGCAGACGCTTTGACCTCTGAGCCACCAGGGAAACCCTAATATTTTATAAAATTATTTTAAATCAAAAAATGTTTTTATTTAAGAATTCTAGGTTTTCTTTTCTTTGGAAAACCAAGATGTCCTCTTTTTTGTTGAAATTCAGCAAATACCTCTTTGTTAATCATGAAAAATCACAGCTTTACATAGAACAAATCATACATATGCTGTCTTCTGACCTCAGATACTTATAAAAATCTATTTGGCTGAGATTAACAAATAAACAACTTATAAAAAAAATTAAGTGCATAAGTTTAAAGAATTACATAACTAAACAAAGTTTAGTATAATTACTATTAATTGATCAATTCAGTTCATTAGCTTAGTCATGTCTGACTTTTTGTGACCCCAGTGACTGCAACATGTCAGGCTTCCCTGTCTAACACCAACTCCTGGAGCTTACTCAAACTCATGTCCATTGAGTCTGTGATGCCATCCAACCATCTCATCTTCTGTCATCACATTCTCCTGCCTTCAATCTTTCCAGCATTAGGGTTTTTTCCAATGAGTCAGTTCTTCACATCAGGTGGCCAAACTATTAGAGTTTCAGCTTCAGCATCAGTCCTTCCAATGAATATTCAGGACTAATTTCCTTTAGGATTGACTGATTGGATCGCCTTGCATTCCAAGGGACTCTCAAGCATCTTCTCCAACATCACAGTTCAAAAGCATCAATTCTTCGGCATTCATCTTTCTTCATAGTCTTACTCCTACATCCATACATGACTACTAGAAAAACCATAGCTTTGACTAGACAGACCTTTGTCAGCAGACTAATGTCTCTGCTTTCTAATATGCTGTCTAGGTTGGTCACAGTTTTTCTTATAAGGAGCGAGTGTCTTTTAATTTCATGGCTGCTGTCACAATCTGCAGTGATTTTGGAGCCCAAGAAAATAAAGTCTCTCACTGTTTTCAATTTTTCCCCAGCTATTTGCCATGAAGTGATGGAACTGGATGCTATCATCTTAGTTTTTTAATGTTGCATTTTAAGCCAAATTTTTCACTCTCCTTTTTCACATTCATCAAGAAATAAGGAGGAGGGAGGGGGATTCAGGATGGGGAACACGTGTATGCCTGTGGCAGATTCATGTTGATGTATGGCAAAACCAATACAATATTGTAAAGTAATTAACCTCCAATTAAAATAAATAAATTTATATTTTTTTAAAAAGAAATAAACATCTTGTAAAAAAAGATACAATTCTACCCTAACTTCCCTGAAGGATATATGTCCTTCTTACTCCTATTTTATTTGTTCACTCTAATTCCACCCATCATATCCTTCAAATTACAGTTTTATCTTACAATTTTGAACTCCTTTTTGACTATTTCAGCCCACTAATCTGAGTTTTGATCTAACAGTTGTTGTTATGAGGGTGTAAAAAAAAAATATATATATATCTATATATTTTGCACTGTTTGCAGGTTAGAGAAGAAAACTCTAAACTCAAGGAACAAAAATGAAATTAGCTGTTTATCTTGCAACTTATAGGCTAAAATAGTAACTAGTCCATTATGCTCCAAGAAACTGTTTTGGCACCCTAAAACATAGACATGTATCTCCTGTCTTCTCACTGGCTTTGCGTGAATCCATTAGGCTTACAGGCAAGAGAGATCAATTGTTTCTATAAATGCCATCACCACAGACCCACCTTAAGATATTCTGAACTTTCCACACACAGATCTGAAAACACACAGGGAGCAGTATTTTATGATAAAAAATAGGGGACACATTTATGTTTAACTGTAATTTAGGTAAATTACTCCAAAAAAATTCTCTCAAGCATGTTTTGTACGGCAAATGTGGTGGTCAACAAGATAACCTCTTGACAATGACAATGTTTGTTCTTGTTGTCTATATAGGTTTTCTCAGGTTTATCATTTTGATTTCTTTGGTCTTTCTATAGGTGCTTGTGTAGAAATATTAAAAAAAAATGAGCATATGCAGTTTTAATAAGCTGTGGTAACTTACTTTCTAAAATAATATTAATTTATACTCTGGAAAAAAGACTATTTCCTGATGTTTTTCTTTTACTTTCCTAATTTTACTCTTTATCAATTGTTTCTATCTTAGAGATTATTGACAATATTATTGAGCATTTATTTCCACTCAATTATTATTTAATCTTACATAAAACTTTATAGTACTGTTCATAAAGATCTTACATTCCTTTTTGGTTTTGATTTAATTGAAGTTCAAACAGGACTTTAGCTATTTCAAAAATGAATAGATTTAAAATAAGGAATTAGGTACTTGGTTTATATGTCCTAGTTCTTAATTCTTTATCTTATGAAAGTGTTTTTGCCACTCACTTCCATTTTATGGAGACTGTCCACTTCATGAAGTGCTAAATAAAGTTTGTTTGTATCAATTAAACTTTTTCAATAATTTTTGATTGCTTTTTTAGGCAAGAAGGAATGGAATGAACTTGACTGCTAACAGCCTAAAGGAAATAAATTGCGCAGACAAGGGGCTCACTGAACATTTTGAGCTCACTGCTTCTGGTTGTTGTTACTAAGGCTTGATGAGGTAATTCATTGATATTTGAGCTCTGCTTCCTTGTGTGCAGCTCTCCAATCCAAGCTTTTTTTTTTTTTTTTAAATAAAATAAGATCTGAAAAATCTCTGTGGCTTGTTAAATTTCCCAGAAAGGTTTTGGGACCCTGTACAGTTTCCAGGGTAGTTATATTGGAAGTCAGCAATAGGTGCAGAATTTAGGAGACTCACATATCTTCAGGTAAGTCCAAAGCAAAAACATAGGAGATACTTGGGGAAATAAACTAAGAAGAGAAATTCAGACTGTTTTTACCAATGGCAAACTAAAATCTAAGCAGACACAAAAATTGGACTATTAACCTTTAAGTTAACTGTCACTATAAAGATATATCTTTGAGAAAAGGGTAATAAATTTATTGTTAATGATAACCTTGGAAGTCAAAGCTACAAAATTGGTGGATGTGGGATTGAGCACTTAAACCCTGTTAGAGTGCTCAGCCACTTAATTCTGACTACCTTGCTAAGATAAGCTGGTCATAGAACAAGTTATAGCTACACTAAGTCATACAAATTCAAGAAAATTTTCATGGAAAAAATGTCCATTGTAAGACATCATAATAGAGAAGGCAATGGCAACACACTCCAGTATTTGTGCCTGGAGAATCCCAGGGGTGGGGGAGCCTGGTGGGCTGCCATCTATGGGGTCACACAGAGTTGGACATGACTGAAGCGAGTTAGTAGCAGCAGCAGTAGCAAGACATCATAAAATTCCCAATCCAGTTTCACATCCTCCTTAGGTATTAGTTTGGCCACAAGAGACCCAAGGCTTAGCTAAAGAAATAAGATCCTCAAGTGTCAAAGAATTAAGCATGCTACCCTCTGACAAACTTGCTTATTTCACGTTTTAGAAGCTGTAGCTATCTACCAAAATCTTCCAAAACCTTACAAGAAAATGTAGAGTTAAAATTGCCATTATGAGGAAAGTTACAAATTGACAAGACCATTCATTTAAGAAGTGCAGTTGAAAGCAAGCTTCCCGAATTAAACAGACAGAATAAGATCTCTATTGTAATTAGTGTGCAAAAGAAAGGCTTCAAAATTCTAAAATAACTTCACTGAAAGGTTTATTGGAAAAGGCTAATGGAAAAAATAACAACTCAGCATGGCATAATAGATTACATGAGCGCATCCTTATAAAAACATCAAAATCACAAGTAGCTGTTGAACAACTATCAACAACAGCAACAAAATCCTTCCACCTACAAAACAGATACACTCTTTGGTTATAAGAAATGCATCCAAAGAGAAAGAGGAATTCACAACAAAATGATAGAACAGGCACAACTGTTATAAAATTAATCTGATATCCACCAGGTGGAATACCTGCAAATTGAAAACAAATTATACCCCACAAGTTATCCTATAGTAGGGAAAGTTCTGAGCCCTATGTCAGGCTTTCCAGCTGAGAAGTCTGGCAATGGGAAGAGGAGTCCCCAGAGAACTGAAAGCCAGTTGAGTTTGACTGCAAGAATTCCAAAGACGGGGAAACAGAAATTTCATTCTTGAAGGATGCACACAAAGTGTCATGAACACCAGGAACCAAGGGAAAAAAGCAGTGACCCCATAAGAGACTATGCCATACATACCTGCCCTACCTTCTTGTATTGGGGGATCCCTGCAGGATCAGGATGTGGCTGTGGCTCATTGCATAGACAAACTGGCATCAGCAGTTTTGGGAAGTGCTAATTTACTGGAGCCCTCCCACAGCCCACTATTAGCCCCACCAAACAGCAGGTAGTCTCTAGTGGTAGGTTGCCTCAGGACGAAAAATCAACAGGGAAGAAACAAAGGCCCATTCATCATTAGACAAGTGGCTCAAGGTCCCCCTGAGCATGGCACCACTCTCCAGAGGTAAAAGTCCAGGTTTCATCCATCACTGGGATACAGGTTTCTTCTTCTTGACTTGCACACAGGTTTCTCAGAAGACAGATAAATTGGTTCAGTATTCCAATCTCTTTAAGAATTTTCCACTTTGCTGCGATCCACACAATCAAAGGCTTTCAGGTAGCCAATGAAGCAGTAGATTTTTTTTTATTATTTTAATTAATTTTTTTTAGTTTGTTTTGCTTTACAATACGGTATTCGTTTTGCTATACATTGACATGAATCAGCCACGAGTATACATGAACTCCCAATCCCAACCCCCACCTCCCCCCTCCTGCCCCACACCATCTCTCTGGATTATCCCTGTGCATCAGTCCCAAGCATCCTGCATCCTGCATAGACCTAGACTGGCGATTCGTTTCATACATGATATTATACATGTTTCAATGCCATTCTCCCAAATCATCCCACCCTCTCCCTCTCCCACAGAGTCCAAAAGGCTGTTCTATACATCTGTGTCTCTTTTGCTGTCTCGCATACAGGTTTATCATTACCATCTTTCTAAATTCCATATATATGTGTAAGTATACTGTATTGGTGTTTTTCTTTCTGGCTTACTTCACTCTGTATAATCGGCTCCAGTTTCATCCACCTCATTAGAACTGATTCAAATGTATTCTTTTTAATGGCTGAGTAATACTCCATTGTGTATATGTACCACAGCTTTCTTATCCATTCATCTGCTGATGGACATCTAGGTTGCTTCCATGTCCTGGCTATTATAAACAGTGCTGCAATGAACATTGGGGTACACGTGTCTCTTTCAATTCTGGTTTCCTCGGTGTGTATGCCCAGCAGTGGGATCGCTGGATCATAAGGCAGTTCTATTTGCAATTTTTTAAGGAATCTCCACACTGTTCTCCATAGTGGCTGTACTAATTTGCATTCCCACCAACAGTGTAAGAGGGTTCCCTTTTCTCCACACCCTCTCCAGCATTTATTGCTTGTTGACTTTTGGATCGCAGCCATTCTGACTGGTGTGAAATGGTACCTCATTGTGGTTTTGATTTGCATTTCTCTGATAATGAGTGATGTTGAGCATCTTTTCATGTGTTTGTTAGCCATTCGTATGTCTTCTTTGGAGAAATGTCTATTTAGTTCTTTGGCCCATTTTTTGATTGGGTCATTTATTTTTCTGGAGTTGAGCTGCATAAGCTGCTTGTATATTTTTGAGATTAGTTGTTTGTCAGTTGCTTCATTTGCTATTATTTTCTCCCATTCAGAAGGCTGTCTTTTCACCTTGCTTATAGTTTCCTTTGTTGTGCAGAAGCTTTTAATTTTAATTAGATCCCATTTGTTTATTTTTGCTTTTATTTCCAGTATTCTGGGAGGTGGATCATAGAGGATCCTGCTGTGATTTATTCAGAGAGTGTTTTGCCTATGTTCTCCTCTAAGAGTTTTATAGTTTCTTGTCTTACGTTTAGATCTTTAATCCATTTTGAGTTTATTTTTGTGTATGGTGTTAGAAAGTGATCTAGTTTCATTCTTTTACAAGTGGTTGACCAGTTTTCCCAGCACCACTTGTTAAAGAGATTGTCTTTAATCCACTGTATATTCTTGCCTCCTTTGTCGAAGATAAGCAGTAGATATTTTTATGAAATTCTCTTGCTTTTTCTATGATCCAATGGATGTTGGCAACTTGATCTCTGATCCCTGTGTCTTTTTTAAATCTAGCTTGTACATCTGAAAGTTCTTGGTTCGTGTACTGTTGAGGCCTAGTTGAAGGATTTTGAATATTACCTTACTAGCCTGTGAACTGAGCTCATTTGAATGGTAGTTTGAACATTTTTGGCACTGCCCTTCAAGGGATTGGAAAGAAAACATGATTTCCAGTCCTGTGGCCACTGTTGAATTTTCCAATTTTGTTGGCGCATTGCGTGCAGCACTTTAACAGGATCATCTTTAGGATTTTAAGTAGCTTGATTGGAATTTCATCACTTCCACTAGCTTTGTTCACAGTAAAGCTTCCTAAGGACCACTTGACTTCACACTCCAGAATGTCTGTCTCTATGTGAGTGATCACATCATCATGGTAAATTAGGTCATTAAGATCCTTTTTGTAGAGTTCTTCTTTGTATTCTTGCCACTTCTTAATATCTTCTGCTTCTGTTAGGTCTATATCGTTTCTGTCCTTTTTTGTTCCTATCTTTGGTATTTTCAGTTTTCCTGAAGAGATCTCTGGTCTTTCCCATTCTTTTGTTTCCTTTATTTCTTCATCCTGTTCACTGAAGAGGACTTTCTCATCTCTCCTTGTTATTCTTTAGAACTCTGTATTCAGATGGGTATATCTTTCCTTTACTCCTTTGCCCTTTACTTCTCTTCTTTTCTTAGTTATTTGTAAGGCTTCCTCAGATGACCATTTTCCTTGCTACATTTCTTTTTTCGGGGATGGTTTTGATCACCACCTCCTGAACCATGTTCCTAACCTCCATCCATAGTTCCTCAGTCACTCTATCAGTTCTAATCCCTTGAATCTATTTGTCAGTTCCACTGTATAATCATAAGGGATTTTATTTAGGTCCCACCTGAATGGTCTAGTGGTTTTCCCTATTTTCTTCAATTTAAGACTGAATTTTGCAATAAGGAGCTCATGACTTGAGTCACAGTCAGCTCCTGGACTTGTTTCTGCTGATTTTGTAGAGCTTCTCCATCTTTGACTGCAAATAATATAATCTGATTTTCAGAATTAACTATCTGGTGATGTCCATGTATAGAGTTGTCCCTCGTGTTGCTGGAAGAAGGTTTTTTTTTTTTTTTTTTTTTTTAATGACCAGTTTGTTCTCTTAGAAAATTCTTTTAGCCTTTTCCCTGCTTCAATTTGAGCCCCAAGGCCAAGACTGCCTACAACTTCAGGTCTCTCCTGATTTCCTACTTTTGCATTCTAGTCCCCTATGGTGAAAAGGACATCTTTTTTAGGTGTTAGTTAGTTTTAGAAGGTCTTGTAGGTCTTCATAGAACCATTCAACTCACTTTCTTCCACATTAGTGGTTGGGGCATAGACTTGGATTACTGTGATTATTAGGTCTCAGATTTAATTGAAAATAATAATCAAAGTTCTTTACCCTTAGAACACTTCATTTCTAGTGAAAACTAAGAATTAAGCAATTGTGGGTTATATGTTATGAGTATTCTGTGATTGATAAATTTTTAAACACTAATAAATTATAAAAATGTATCCTTCCTTAAACTAAAAATTTTAATGTGGCATGTCGACTAAAAGGATGCACAACCTGAGAGTTGTGAATTAAGTTTTATTTAGGGGCAAATGAGGACTGCAGCCTGGGAGGCAGCACCTCAAATAGCTCTGAGAAACTGCTCCAAAGAGGTGATAGAGGAAGATCAATATATAAGATTTTGGTGAAGGGGGAGTTCAGTGCAACCAAGTGCTTAATTTACAAAAGTTTTTTGCTACTCACGAGCAGCTGGTGGCACCATGAAGACATTTAATGATTTTCTAGATATGAAGAGATGCAAGAATTGTGATCATGAAATTAGTTCCTGAAAATATATAACTAAACCCTGTTTCACCAGTTTCCCTGAAAATGGTGTGCCTCACTCTCCATCCTGAATTGCCCTCAGGGAGTATTAAAGGTCAGCCATGGCAGCAGCACAGGGTTCAGCATCTGCAGAGAAAGATGGCACATGCCCTTGTTGTTGATATTCAGTCACTGGCAAATGCTCTTGGCAAACATTTTAAAATGAATACAGGAGGTTTGGGGATTGGTTAAAAGGATAGGCAGGCTTTTCTGTTCTTATAAAGACTCAGTTTGTAAGACAAGAGCAGGTGTCTTTATCAGAGAATTGGGTGTCAGCCTGAATGATATCAAGGAAATGACCCATAAATCTAACTGTATTATCTTGGATTTACTTTAAATCAGCATGATTTTCAACTGTAATGAGGACATAATGAGCCAAAGTTTACATTCAGACACCAGAGATTCCACCTATCCTATCTTTCTTTGACAGCCTCTAGAACCACTGTCACCTCTAGATTTATATCTTCCTGTCAGCTTGGATGTTCCTGCTTTTCTTTGTCACCACAAAGACCCTTGCTGTTTGTTTATATCTTGCTATCTGCCTGCTTTAACACTAGGAATATTTACTATTTGTCCTGATGAAACTTTAGTATGAATAAAAATATCTTGTGCCTGTCAACTAAAAACTGGCACTTGCCTATCAACTACAAACTGGCATTTGTCAAGAGCATTTGCTAGTGACTGAATAACAACAACAAGAAGGGCATGTGCCATCTCTGTAGAGATTGAAGTAACCATCAAACACTGATGCAATGACACTTCCAATTAAGGCTTAATGAGAATAAAAGGAACTCAAAGTGGATAAATCTGTGTTCAGTAATTAATGTTTCAGTGTTTTATCTTATTTGGAAATGATCAAGATATCTGATGAATATCCATCATTTAATTAGTAAACTTCAAGGTTTCAAATTATCAAAAGGATTATGGAAACCACTTTTAAATACATATATCATAAAGCATAGTAATTGGTGTATAATTTCAATTGGTTTCAATTTACCAGACAATCCACTGGAGTCCTATCAACCCTTGTTCATGGAGCTGAAGTTTATTCTCCAGGTCTGTGAGTCTGTTTATGTTTTTATAAATAAGTTATTTGTATAAATTTTACTTTAGATTTCACATATAAGTGATATCATGCGAAATTTGTCTTTCTCTGACATATTTCACTTAGTATGACAATGTCTACGTACATGCCAGGGTAAAGTGGAAGTCTCTAGGTCATGTCCAACTCTTTTTGACCACATGGACTGTAGCGCACCAGGATCCTCTGTCCATGGAACTCTCCAGGCAAGAATTCTGGAGTGGGTTGCCATTTCCTTCTCCAGGGGATCTTCCCAATCTGAGGATCAAACCTAGGTCTCCCATATTGCAGGCAGATTCTTTACATTATTTCATTCTTTTTGATGTCTGAGTAATATTATATTGTATATATGTAACACTACTCCTTTATCCATTTCTCTATGAATGCACAGTTAGGTTGCTTTCATGACATCTATTGTAAACAGTGTTACAATGAACATTGTGGTGTGTGGATACCTTGGATCATATTTTTATTTGAATATATGAACCGAATTGGGATTGCAGGATCATAATGTAGCTTTATTTTTAGTTTTTGTTGTTATTGCTGTTTTTGGAGTAACCTCCTATACTCTTGATGGTAATGTAAGTTGATACAGTCATTGTTATAATACCAATTTACATTCCCACTAACAGTATAGGATGACATCCTTCTCTCTACCCCTTGTCCAGCATATATTGTTTAAAGACTTTTTGGTGGCATTCTGACCTGTGTGAGCTGATATCTTATTGTGGTTTTGATTTATATTTCTCTAATAATTAGCAACAAGGAACATCTTTTCATGTGCATCTTAGCCATCTGTATGTCTTATTTGGAGAGATGCCTATTAAGGTCTTTGCCCATTTGCCCATTTTTTTGGTTTGTTTTTATGATATTAAGCCTCATGAATTAGTTGTAAATTTGGAGGCTAATCCCTTGTTGGTCGCATAGTTTGCAAATATTTCTCCCATTCTGTGGGCTGTCTTTTCACATTGTTTATGGTTTCCATTGCTTGAAAAAGCTTTTGAGCTTATTTAGATCCCATTTGTTTATTTTTGTTTTTATTTCCATTACTTTTGAAGACAGATTTTTAAAAAATTGATGTGATTTATGTCAAAGAGTGTTCTGTATATGTTTCAGTCTTAGAGCTTTATAGTGCCTATTTTCACATTTAGCTCTTTAATTCATTTGGAGATTAATTTGTGTATGGTGTTAAAAAGTGTTGGAACTTCTTCTTCTTCTTTTTTTTTTTTTTTTACATGTAGCTTTCTAGTTTTCCAAGAAGCATTTATTGAAGAGACTGTGTTTTCTCCATTGTATAGTCTTGTCTCCTTCATCAAAGATTAATATACCACAGATATATGGGTTTATTTCTGGACTTCCTATTATGTCCCTTTGATCCATATTTCTATTTCTGTGCCAGAATTTTACTGTTTGGATAACTATACCTTTGTAATAATGTCTGCAGTCAGAGAGCCTGATTCCTCCATTCCATTTTTCTTTCTTAATATTGCTTAGAGTATTCAGGGTCTTTTGTGTCTCCACATAATATGTTTTATTTTAATTCTGTGAAAAATACCATTGGTTAAAAAAAAATTTGGTAATTTTATAGGGATTGTATAGAGTCTGTAAATTACCATGCATAGTCTTCCAGTCAAAGTACATGGTATCTCTTTCCATCTGTTTCTGTTGTCTTTGATTTCTTTTACAGGCATCTTAGAGTTCTAGGTGGAACAGGTCTTTATTTTCCTCAGATAGGTTTATTCTTAGGTATTATTTGTTTATTTATTTTAATGCAATTTCTATGTGATTGTTTCTTTAATTTCTATTTCTGATCTTTTGTTTTTAGTGTTTAGAAATGCAACAGACTTCTTTGTATATTTTGTAACTTGCAACTTCATCAAATTTATTGATGAATTCTAGTAATTTTCTGGTAGTGTTTTCAGATTTTCTATGTGTAGTATCATGTCATCTGCAAACAATGACAGTTCTACTTCTTTTCCAATTTTGATTCATTTTATTTCTTTCTTCCCCCTGGTTTCCAAATCTATGTTGAACAAAAATAGTGAGAGTGTACATGCTTGTCTTGTTTCTGATTTTAGAGGAAATGCTTTTAGCATTTCACATCGAGTATGATATTAGCTGTCAGTTTGCCATGTATAGTCTCTATTATATTGAAGAATTTACTCTCTATGAACACTTTCTGGAGAGTTTTTATCATAAATGTGTATTTAATTTTGTCAAAATTGTGCTTACATCTACTGAGATGACCATATTCTTTAGTCAGTTTGTTGATGTGGCATGTCACAACCAATTGAATTCTGAATACTGGAACATACTTGCATCTCTGGGATAAATCCTACTTGATCATGGTGTATGATACTTTTAATGTATTGTTGGATTCAGATTCCTAGTATTTTTTTTTTTTTTTGAAGATTTTTGCACCTATATTCATCAGTGATTTTGGCCAGTTGCTTTCATTTTGTGTGGCTTCCCCTCCCCGCCCTCCCTTCTAGTTTTGGTATTTGGGTGATGGTAGTTTCTTAGAATGAGTTTGCTAACTTTCCTTCCTCTATAATTTTTTGGAACAGTTTCAGAAGGATAGGTGTTAAATATTCTCTAAATATTTGATAGAAACCACATGTGAAGCCTTCAGTTTCTAGACTTTCATTTGTTGTGAGTTTTTAAATCACAGCTTCCACTTCAGTACTTATGATTGGTCTGTTTTTATTTTCTGTTTCTTCCTGGTTCTGT
Organism: Aepyceros melampus; assembly: GCA_006408695.1. Lineage (NCBI taxonomy): Eukaryota > Metazoa > Chordata > Mammalia > Artiodactyla > Bovidae > Aepyceros > Aepyceros melampus. Next base: position 26,152 of record SJXQ01010561.1, on the reverse strand, counting down.
CTTGTGAGATTAGACATTTCTAAGAATTTGTTATTTCTTCTAGATTGTCTATTTTATTGGCATACAGTTGCTTGTAGTAATCTTTTATGATCTTTTGTATTTCTGTGATGTCAGTTGTAATTTTTTCTTTTCCATTTCTAATTTTATGATTTTAGTCCTCTCCCCTCACACACTTTTTTTATGTCTGATTAAAAATTTATCAATTTTGTTTGCCTTTACAAAAAAAAACAGCTTTTTGTTTCATTGATCTTTGCTATTGATTTCTTCATCTCTATTTTACTTATTATTGCTCTAATCATTATATTATCTTTCCTTCTACTAAATTTGTGTTTTGTTCTTTCTTCTTTCTCTAGTTGCTCTAGGTGTAAATTAAGATTGCTTATTTATTTGAAATTTGTCTTTTGCCCTGAAGTAGACTTTTTATTGCTACAAACTTCCTTCTTAGATTTATTTTTGTTGCACTCCATAAGTTTTGATTGTGGCACTTTTGTTTTCATTTGTCTCTATGTATTTTTTTTTATTTCTTCTTTGATTCTTCACTGATCCATTTGCTGTTTAGTAGCATACTATTTAGCCTTCAGTGGTTTGTGCTTGTTACAGTTTTTTTTTTTTTTCTAAAAGAAAGTTTCTTTCTAAACTCACAGTATTGTGGTTGAAAAAGATGCTTGATATGATTTCAATTTTCTTAAATTTACTGGAGTTTGCTTTATCGTTCAGCATGTTGCCAATCCTGGAGAATGTTCCATGTACACATGAGAATAATATATATTCTACTTCTTTTGAATAGCATGCTCTACAAATATCAATTAAATCCATCTAGCTTAATTTGCCCTTTAAGACTTGTGTGTCTTTTTTGATTTTCTGACTGGATGATCTGTCCATTGATAAAAATGGGATGTTAAAGTCCTCCACTATTATTTGACTACTGTCAATTTCTCCCTTAATGGCTGTTTGTAATTTTCTTTTATATTGAGATGCTCCTATGTTGGGTGCATGTATATTTATAATTGCTTTATCTTCTTCTTGGATTGACCCCTTGATCATTATGCAGTATCATTATTTGTCCTTTATAAGTCTTTATTTTAAATTCTATTTTGTCTAATATGAGTATTTTTATACTCACTTTCTTTTGATTTCCATCTGTGTGGAATATCATTTTCCATCCCCTCTTTAAAGTCTCTATTTGTTTCTAGGTTTGAAATGGATCTGTTGTAGACAGTATTTACACAGGCCTTGTTTACGTATTCATTCATCCAGTCTATTTCTTTTGTTTGGAAGATTAAATTTACTGACATTCAAGATAATGGGAGTTCTCTTGTATGTTATTTGTTGGTTTTCCATTATTGCTTTTTCATGTTTTTTATCTTTAATTTTTGTCAGTTTGATTACTATATGTCTTGGCATGTTCTTGGGTTTATCATGCCTGGGACTCTGTTCTTCCTGGACATAGATGAGTGTGAACTTTCCTAAGTTAGAAGAAAGTGGTATTAACTTTTCAAATATTTTCTCACATCCTTTTTCTCTCTTCTGTGACCCTTATAATGTGAATGTTGGTGCATTTAATGCTTTCCTAGAAATCTGTTAGAATGCCTTTACTTCTTTTCATCCTTTTTATTTTTATTCTGTTGTGTGGAAGACTTCTACTATTCTGTCTTCCAGCTTACTTTTCTTCTGTCTCACTTTTCCTGCTGTTAATTCCTTCAAATGTATTTTTCATTTCCATTATTGTATTGCACATCTCTGGTTGTTTGTTCTTTAGTTCTTTTGGGTCTTTTAAAAATATTTCTTGCATCCTTTCAATCCTTGCCTCCATTTTTTTTCCAAGATCTTTGATAATCTTCATTGTTCTTATTCGGAATTATTTTTTTTCTCATAGATTGGCTATCTCCACTTCACTTATTTGTTCTTTTAGTGTTTTGTTTTGTTCTTTCATAAGGAACCTATTTCTTTACCTTCTCATCTTGACTAACTTTCTGTGATTTTGATTTCCATTACACAGACTGAAGGGTTATGGTTCTTGCTTCTGCTGTCTGCAGAGGCTTGCTTTACTATGAAGCTTTTACAAAAGTGAGATTCAAGGAAAGAACCCTATCAAGTACTCTTGACCACTGGTGCTGCTGTCAAGTTATAAGTTGTCAGCACCCCCTCTGGCCCTGTATAAATGTCAAAGACCTCAAAATCAAGTGGGCTAGAAGAAAAATAGCTATACTGAGGTAGATTGCTTCATTCCAAAACATCAGATCAAGAACTTTTTTTTTCTTTCATTTCTCCTTCCCTCTGTGACCATCCTTTTTCTAATTCTTACACCATGAAGCTTTTTATAATTCTCTTTTATTCACTTTTGCCTTACCCTGGTCTGGAAAGTAGACATTGTTCTGTATGTACATATCATTTAAAAAGTTAGTAATCTAGCATCCGATTAACTGTTGGATTTACTGTGGTGTTTGTGATCCTATAGCCCTGCCCATTAAGAACTTCTCCCTAATTTTCAATGCCTCTGTTTCCTTGAAACAAACTTGCTGGACAAACACCTCTGGGAGAATAAAGACACAGCTATGTGAAATATATAAACAGGTCAACTGGCTTAAAGAAATATTCACTATTTAGGATCATATCTTTGACTTATTTGCTTCTAGGTGATTTGGGTCATACATAACCTGGCTCAGAAGTGATCTCCAAACAGCAAACACTGTTGTGTTGTTAATAATTGTAACTGTCTCCTTAACAAGATACATTCACTCAAAAGTTTTAAATGCATGTGTGCAGCCACTGACAAGCCAACAAAGCTTAAACAGGCAAAGAAGACCTCATTCAAGACTTATGCAATAAAGGCAAGGTATTCAACTCCACTCCACTAAGATGAAAGGATGGAGGATATTTAATTTTAAATGTTAGGAAAGGCTAATAACATTTTTAAGTTCTAGGATAAGCTAGTAGAAAAATGTGAGACGATACAAGGAGACTAATTGATCAACATGACGGGGCTATCTGTATTTTCTAATTGTGACTTTTCAGAGTTAGGTTCCTACCTTCCCATAGAAAACTGGAGATGTGGTGTTATCATTCATTATGATTCTATTTCACAGCGATGGCTCCCCTGGTCCTGAAAAAAACATTTTGGGATATAGAATATTAACATTTCTAAAGAGCAGAAAGAGTTTAAAATTAGAAGTTTCCTAAACTAAATGCTTTAAGAAAAGGAAGGTGAAGTAAAAGAAAGTTTAAACAGGCTGAGGGGAAACTTAAGGCAGTCTTGGTCACTGCCTAGGTCAGGATGCTTCAGGAAACCATTATCTATCTGAATTTCACAGATGAGCACCAATGCTGAAGAAGATAATTCACAGGACTGCAAAACATGTTCTTTTTAAAGCCAGACTACTCATCTCTAAATAAAAGATTAACTTATCCTCTAAATATGCAGACTACTCATCTCTGCATAAAGGACTAACTTATCCTCTAAGTTAATCTAAAGATGAACTTATCCTCTGACTTGCTGCACATCACAAGTTTTGATGTGTGATATTCTTGCTGCTGTTTAATTCAAAATATTTTCTAATTATATTATTACCTTTTATTTGATGCACAAAATTTTAAACATGGGATTTCTAGTTAACATTCTGCACTTAATTCTAGTAAACTATTGTTCTTGCCAAAATGTGTTATTCTTATTTAAATTCTTTGCATTTACTTGCTCAAAATTTATGTTCAAATAATTGGTAAATGTTTATGCATAACTGAAAACTATTGGAGAGTAAAATATTCTCTGTATAGCCAATTAAAACAAATACGTTATTGTTTTATTCTTATTGTTAAAATAATTATTCCTACTGACATATTTTGTGCACTTTTTATATCCGTTATTAGAGAGCCATGTTACTATCTCCCACTGAAGAGAGATTTCTATTCTTCTTCCTGTAATTCTGTCATGACTTGCTTTATACATTATGGAATTATTTTATATACTCTAAAAGGATTATCATATTGGTAAATTAAATATTTCATTATATTATATTTTCTCTAATAATATTTTGTATCTTTCAAGGTGGTTGTCTTAGATGAATATAGTTTAATTATTCTCTTTTGGTTACACTGTTATTGGTGCAGCTTGATCTATAGCTTGCAATTGAAATTTTGTGTATAATTTGCATTCTGGCACCACACTCCAGTACTCTTACCTGGAAAATCCCATAGGCGGAGGAGCCTGGTAGGCTGCAGTCCATGGGGTCACTGAGCAATTCACTTTTATTTTTCACTTTCCTGCATTGCAGAAGGAAATGGCAACCCACTCCAGTGTTCTTGCCTGGAGAATCCCGGGGATGGGGGAGCCTGGTGGGCTGCTGTCTATGGGGTCGCACAGAGTTGGACATGACTGAAGTGACTTAGCAGCAGCAGCAGTGAAGAATTTGATTTTTATTAAAGTCTATTAAATTTGCTCATTATGAGAGTATTAAGTACATCTCATTACACTTACTTATTAACTACATTTTACTAATACAAATATTTGTTTACTTTATTGAATGTTATCTATTTTTAATGTTTTGTAAATATTTTTATATTTCTTACACTTATTTGAATAAATTTGAGACACTCAATTATTATCAGTATTATTTTCAAATTTTTCTAAATTTCAATTTGTTTATGAAAGAGCTCAATAATTATAGCAAGAATGATTAACTTCTGTTCAGTTCAGTCGCTCAGTTCTGTCCTACTCTTTGCAACCCCATAGACTGAAGCACATTAATCTTCACTGTCCAGCACCAAGTCCTGTAGCTTGCTAAAACTCATGTGCATTGAGCTGGGAATCCTAACAAACTATCTCATCCTCTGTCGTCCCCTTCTCTTACTGCCTTCTACTTTTGCCAGCATCACGGTCTTTTCCAAAGAATCAGTTCTTCACATCAGCTGGCGAAAGTATTGGAGCTTCTGCCTCAGCAACAGTGATTCCAGTGAATATATAGGACTGATTTCTTTTAGGATTGACTGGTGGTTTGAACTCCTTGCAGTCTATGGGACTCTCAAGAGTCTTCAACACCACAGTTCAAAAGCATCAATTCTTCAGGGCTCAGCTTTCTTTATGGTATAACTCTCACATCCATACATGACTATTGGAAGCAACATAGCTTTGAATAGATGGACTTGTGTCAGCAAAGTAATGTCTCTGCTTTTTTAATATGCTGTCCCAGGTTGGTCATAACTTTTCAACCAAGGAGCAAGCCTCTTTTAATTTCATGGCTGCAGTCACCATCTGTAGTCATTTGGAGCCCACATAAAGAAAGTCTTTCACGTTTCCAAAGTTGCCTCATTATTTTTCATGAAGTGATGGGACAAAATGCTATAATCTTTGTTTTTTGAATGCTGAGTTTTAAGTCAGCTTTTTCACTCTCTACTTTCAATTTCATCAAGAGATTCTTTTGTTTCTCCTCAGTTTCTGCCCTAAGAGTGGTGTCATCTTCATATCTGAGATTCTTGATATTTCTCCCTGAAATCTTAATCCCAGTTTGTGTTTCATACAGGCCTGTATTGCATTATGTACCCTTAATACACCCACAGTCTCTCACATCAGGAAGCTTCCATAAACCTCTTATCCTTATCCCTCAAGGGGAAGAAGGAATGAAAACTACAATCATAGATAAATAATCAAATTGATAACATTAAACATAGCCTTGTATAACTCATAGTCCATGAAAAAAACATAAGGCAGAAAGAATGTTTGCCTGTTTTGAACAGATAGCCTCTAAATGTAGTGCCACGGACACAAACCAGCTCAACCCTAGAGACTCGAATCCCTGTTGGCTGAGGAGCTGTTTCAGAAAGGCAAATCAGCCCACCTGTATGTGCAGGTTAAATTTCAGTCTTATACCAGGGCTTCCCTGCTGTCTCATACAGTAAAAAATCTGCCTGCTACACGGGAGACCTGGGTTCAATCCCTGGGTGGGGAAGATTCCCTGGAGAAGGGAATGGCAACCCACTCCAATATTCTTGCCTGGAGAATCCCATGGACAGAGGAGCCTGGTAGGCTACAGGGCCATCCAAGATGGATGGGTCATGGTAGAGAGTTCAGAAAAAAACATGGTCCACTGGAAAAGGGAATGGCAGACAACTCCAGTAGTCTTGCCTTGAGAACCCCATTAACAGTAAGAAAAGGCAAAAAGATATGACACTGAAAGATAAACTAAGTTAGCAGGTACCCAAATGCTACGGAGAGAAGAGTGGAGAAATAACACCAGAAAGAATGAAGAGACTGAGCCAAAGAAACAGCAATACACAGTTGTTGATGTGCTATGATGGAAGTTAGTCTGATGCTGTAAGGAGCAATATTGCATAGGAACCTGAAATGTTAGGTCTATTAATCAAGGCACATTAGAAGTGGTCAGACAGGAAATGGCAAGGGTGAACACTGACACTTTCAGTTCAGTTCAGTCGCGCAGTCGTGTCCGACTCTTTGCGACCCCATGAATCGCAGTACGCCAGGCCTCCCTGTCCATCACCAACTCCCGGAGTTCACTCAGACTCACGTCCATTGAGTCTGTGATGCCATCCAGCCATCTCATCCTCAGTCGTCCCTTTCTCCTCCTGCCCCCAATCCCTCCCAGCATCAGGGTCTTTTCCAATGAGTCAACTCTTCGCATAAGGTGCCCAAAGTACTGGAGCTTTAGTTTTAGCATCATTCCTTCCAAAGAAATCCCAGGTTTGATCGCCTTCGGAATGGACTGGTTGGATCTCCTTGCAGTCCAAGGGACTCTCAAGAGTCTTCTCCAACACCACAGTTCAAAAGCATCAATTCTTCAGCGCTCAGCCTTCTTCACAGTCCAACTCTCACATCTATACATGACCACAGGAAAAACCATAGCCTTGACTAGACGGACCTTAGTCGGCAAAGTAATGTCTCTGCTTTTGAATATACTATCTAGGTTGATCATAACTTTTCTTCCAAGGAGTAAGCGCCTTTTAATTTCATGGCTGCAGTCACCATCTGCAGTGATTTTGGAGCCTAAAAAAACAAAGTGTGACACTGTTTCTACTGTTTCCCCATCTATTTCCCATGAAGTGATGGGGCCAGATGCCATGATCTTCGTTTTCTGAATGTTGAGCTTTAAGCCAACTTTTTCACTCTCCTCTTTCACTTTCAACAAGAGGCTTTTTAGCTCCTCCTCACTTTCTGCCATAAGGGTGGTGTCATCTGCATATCTGAGGTTATTGATATTTCTCCCAGCAATCTTGATTCCAGCTTGTGTTTCTTCCAGTCCAGCATTTCTCATGATGTACTCTGCATATAAGTTAAATAAGCAGGGTGACAATATACAGCCTTGACGTACTCCTTTTCCTATTTGGAACCAGTCTGTTGTTCCATGTCCAGTTCTAACTGTTGCTTCCTGACCTGCATAAAGATTTCTCAAGAGGCAGGTCAGGTGGTCTGGTATTCCCATCTCTTTCAGAATTTTCCACAGTTTATTGTGATCCACACAGTCAAAGGCTTTGGCATAGTCAAGAAAGCAGAAATAGATGTTTTTCTGGAACTCTCTTGCTTTTTCCATGATCCAGCAGATGTTGGCAATTTGATCTCTGGTTCCTCTGCCTTTTCTAAAACCAGCTTGAACATCAGGGAGTTCACGGTTCACATATTGCTGAAGTCTGGCTTGGAGAATTTTGAGCATTACTTTACTAGCATGTGAGATGAGTGCAATTGTGNGATGTTGGCAATTTGATCTCTGGTTCCTCTGCCTTTTCTAAAACCAACTTGAACATCAGGGAGTCCACGGTTCATGTATTGCTGAAGTCTGGCTTGGAGAATTTTGAGCATTACTTTACTAGAATGTGAGATGAGTGCAATTGTGCAGTAGTTTGAGCATTCTTTGGCATTGCCTTTCTTTGGGATTGGAATAAAAACTGATCTTTTCCAGTCCTGTGGCCACTGCTGAGTTTTCCAAATTTGCTGGCATATTGAGTACAGCACTTTTACAGCATCATCTTTCAGGATTTGGAATAGCTCAACTGGAATTCCATTACCTCCACTAGCTTTGTTCATAGTGATGCTTTCTAAGGCCCACTTGACTTCACTTTCCAAGATGTCTGGCTCTAGACGAGTGATCACACCATGATTATCCAGGTCATGAAGATCTTTTTTGTACAGTTCTTCTCTGTATTCTTGCCACCTCTTTTTAATATCTTCTGCTTCTGTTAGGTCCATGACATTTCTGTCCTTTATTGAGCCCATCTTTGCATGAAATATTCCCTTGGTATCTCTGATTTTCTTGAAGAGATCTCTAGTCAAGGCTATGGTTTTTCCAGTGGTCATGTATGGATGTGAGTTGGACTGTGAAGTAGGCTGAGCACCGAAGAATTGATGCTTTTTAACTGTGGTATTGGAGAAGACTCTTGAGAGTCCCTTGGATGCAACGACATCCAACCAGTCCATTCTAAAGAAGATTCGTCCTGGGTGTTCTTTGGAAAGACTGATGCTAAAGCTGAAACTCCAATATTTTGGCCACCTCATACGAAGAGTTGACTCATTGGAAAAGACTCTGATGCTGGGAGGGACTGGGGGCAGGAGGAGAAGGGGATGACAGAGGATGAAATGGCTGGATGGCATCACTGACTTGATAGACATGAGTTTGAGTGAACTCCAGGAGATGGTGATGGACAGGAAGGCCTGGCATGCTGCAATTCATGGGGTTGCCAAGAGTCGGACTCAATTGAGTGAACTGAACTGAACTGATACACACACACACACACACACATGCACACATATATATACACCATATCTTCTTAATCCATTCCTCTGTTGATGGAAATTTAGGTTGTTTCCACATCTTGGCTACTGTATACAGTTTTGCAATGAACATTGGAGTACATGCATCCTTTTAGTTCATGATTTTCTTTAGCTATATGTCCAGGAGTGGGATTGCAGGATCATGGTTGTGGTGGTTTAGTCACTAAATTGGGTAGGAATCTTGGAATCCCATGCACCTCACCAGGCTCCTCTGTCCATGGAATTTTGCAAGCTGAAATAGTGGAGTTGGTTGTGTTTCTTTCTCCAAGGGATCTTCATGACCCAGCGATGGAACCCAGGTCTCCTACATTGCAGGTGAATTCTTTACTGACTTGAGTCACCAGAGGAGCCACTGTAGGGTCATATGGTAGCTCTATTTTTATTGTTTTACGGAACTGCCATACTGTGCTCCATAGTGGCTGTGCCCGTTTACACTTCCACCAACAGTGTAGGAAGGTTGCCTTCTCTCCACATCCTCTCCAGAATTTATTGTTTGTGGATTTTTGATGATAAACATCCTGGTTGGAGTAAGGGGATATCTCATTCTAGTTTTGATTTGCATTTCTCTAATACTTAGTGATGTTGAACATCTTTTCATATGCCACTTGGTCATCTGCATATCTTCTTTGGAGAAATGTCTATTTGGTCTTCTGCCCATTTTTTGATTGGGTTGTTCATTTGATGCTGTTAATGGTTTATGAGCTGTTTGTAATTTTGGCGTCTAATCCCTTGTTAGTCACATCATTTGAAAATATTGCCTTTTAACATGTTAACTTTTTTTGGGGGGGTTCATTGTATTTTATCCACATTCTTGACTTTCATTCCCCACTTTCCTCCACAGGCAACCACTCAAACTGTGTATCTATCTTTTATATGTCTTCTGGAGAAATATTTTTTCTGCATATTTTTATTTTACATCAGTAATGATTTCTCATATATTTCAAACATTTTTTCCAACAGTTTATATACTGGTAAGGTTTATCTTTATTTCTGTGTTCAAATATAATATACTATTTTCAAATGCAGAATTGGGCACATGCTTTATATCATTACATATTCTTTCAGTAGTGTGCACTCATGTTTCCTACAATTTTCCAACCCCACAAAAAAATATGCTACACTGAATATCTTTTTAAACATTCATTATGGACGAGTTTGAGACTTTTGGAAGGTTGTATATCTCAAAACATAATTGCTGGTCATAGGTTATACATATACTATGGACTCTAAAAATGGTTCAATTACTTTACAAAAGAGTTATATTAGTCTCTACTCTCAGAAGCAGGACAAAAATTTTGCTGTAGACTTCTACCAATTTCAGGCTTGGATAAGAATTTCCTTATACATAAGCATATTCATACAACTCAAGCTTAGAATACAATTTCCATGTGAATAAGAGAAGATCATGATATAGTTTATAGTTGATAGTAAGTATATACAAATATGCCTAAAGTACAATAAAAATACTGATACTGAAATTAGATTTAGAATATCAATTTCTCTGTCTGACTTCTTTCTTCTCCTTTTTACTCTTTTTATTTTACAGTATTAAAAAAAATTTCTTTGGTTTCTAATCAAGAGAGAGACTAGACTTGTCCCTGATAGATAAATTAGATCAAACTCTCAGCTACATTAGTAATTGGCAAGTGACCAATTATTCTCTTCCTAGTGCCTCCAAAACAGAGCTTCTGGACAAGTGTGTTGGAGATAATTATTTTAATGTGAAATAGATCTTCATACTCAGGACCTCGCACCTTTCATAGAAGATGACATGTCAACTTCATAAAAATATTTCCTTAAAAATCTTCATAGGCAAGAAGCAGGGAAAGAGAAGTAGGTTGGATTTTAACTTCCCCTAATTCTGTACTACATGTATACATCATGCATACTTGATGTAGACAGCGTATGGGGGAGCAGAAAAAAAGATTATCCTGAGGCTATATAAGTGAGGTTTCAAGATGGTATGACATTCATTAATTCTTTCTTAAATAATTAATTAGATACTAACTGAGGCTCAATTTTGAGCCAGAAATTCTAGTCTGGATTCTAGACATTCAGCACGGAATAAAAGAAGCAATATTTCTAGCTTCAAAAGAAGATATGAAATATACATACATATTTAAACATATATATATATATACACACACACATATACACACAGTAGAATATTACTCAGCCATAAAAAATAAATCTTGCCATTTGCAGCATCATCGATGGACCTAGAGGGTATTAAGTGAAATAAGTCAGACATAGAAAGACAAACTCTGTTTTTATTTCACTTATATGTGGAATCTGAAATATAAAACAAGTGAATGAACATAACAAAACAGAAGCAGGGTTGTAGCTATGGGAAACAAATAGGTGCTTCTGAGGGGACAGTGAGGAGGAAAATAGGTGAAGAAAATTAAGAGATATAAACCCCCAGTTGCAGAAAAAGTGAGTCACAGTTATGATATGTACAGTGTGGGGAATATGGTTAATAATTGTGTAATATCTTTGAATGATGTCTTCATAATTAATTAGATTTATTTTTTTAATTAATTTTTATTTTTTTAGTTTGTTTTGCTTTATAATACTGTATTCATTTTGCTACACATCGACATGAATCAGCCACGAGTGTACATGAACTCCCAATCCCGACCCCCACCTCCCCTCTCCCGCCCCACACCCTCTCTCTGGATTATCCCCGTGCATCAGTCCCAAGCATCCTGCATCCTGCATCAAACCTGGCCTGGCGATTCGTTTCACTTATGATATCACACATGTTACACTGCCACTCTGCCAACCCATCCCACCCTCTCCCTCTCCCACAGAGTCCAAAAGGCCGTTCTATACATCTGTGTCTCTTTTGCTGTCTTGCGTACAGGTTTATCATTACCATCATTCTAAATTCCATATATATGTGTAAGTATACTGTATTGGTGTTTTTCTTTCTGGCTTACTTCACTCTGTATAATCGGCTCCAGCGTCATCCACCTCATTAGAACTGATTCAAATGTATTCTTTTTAATAGCTGAGTAATACTCCATTGTGTATATGTACCACAGCTTTCTTATCCATTCATCTGCTGATGGACATCTAGGTTGCTTCCATGTCCTGGCTATTATAAACAGTGCCGCAATGAACATTGGGGTACACGTGTCTCTTTCAATTCTGGTTTCCTTGGTGTGTATGCCCAGCAGTGGGATCGCTGGATCATAAGGCAGTTCTATTTGCAATTTTTTAAGGAATCTCCACACTGTTCTCCATAGTGGCATGGCAGGGAGGAAAAATGAATGATGATTAATTAGATTTAAATCATGATGATCATTTTGAAATGCATAGAAATATCCAGTTACTATGTTGTGTAATGGGAGCTAACATTTTAGGTCAGTTATATTTCAAAAACGAAGAAGCAAACAAACTCATAAAGAGATCAGATTTGTGGTTACAAGAGGTCAGAAATGGGAGAGGGAAATGGGATGAAAGCAGTCCTAATGTACAAACTTCCAGTTATAAGTACTGCTGCTGCTAAGTCGCTTCAGTCGTGTCCGACTCTGTGTGACCCCATAGACAGCAGCCCACTAGGCTCCTCTGTCCTTGGGTTCTCCAGGCAAGAACACTGCAGTTGGTTTGCCATTTCCTTCTCCAATGCATGAAAGTGAAAAGAGAAAGTGAAGTTGCTCAGTCGTGTCCAACTCTTAGCGAACCCCATGGACTGCAGCCTACCAGGCTCCTCCATCCATGGATTTTCCAGGCAAAAGTACTGGAGTGGGATGTCATTGCCTTCTCCGTATAAGTACTAGAGATGTAATATACAACATGATACATGTAATTATTTTGGCTGTATATTATGTGTGAAATTTTTAAAGTGAAGGCTAAGAGTTCTCATCACAAAGAAAATAATTTTTTAAAAATTTGTTTATATATATTTATGATGGATGTTTACTAAACTTATTGTAACAATTATTTTATAATGTATGTAAGTTAAATCATTAACTCGACACCTTAAAAACTTGTACAGTGCTGTATGTTAGTTACATCTTAAAACTAGAAGAAATGAAAAAATTCTAGCTTCAAAAGCTTATTTGCTAGGACTATATAGATGATAAATATGTGTGTGTATATAGCTAGCTAGCTATAAAGTTATAGTTTACATAAACATGTATGCACACAAAGAAACTATATGTACATTTATGTGCTGTGCTTAGCTATTCAGTCGTGTCCAACTTTTTGCAACCCCATGGACTGTATAGCCTGCAGACTCCTCTGTCCATGGAGATTCTCTGGGCAAGAACACTGGAATTGGTTTCCATGCCCTCCTCCAGGGGGTTTTCCTGGGATTTAACCCAGGTCTCGTACATTGGAGGTGGATTATTTACTCTCTGAGCCACCAGGCAAGGGGTTTGCCTGGTGGCTCAGTTGATAAAGATAACACCTGCCAATGCAGGAGATGCATGAGATGCAGGTTTGATCACTGGGTAGGGAAGATCCCCTGGAGAGGAAAATGACAATCCATCCCAGTATTCTTGCCTGGGAAATCTCAAGGACAGAGGAGCCTGACAGGTTACAGTCGGTGAGGTTGCAAAAGAGTCAGACATGACTTGGCAACTAAACAACAAACAACACATATATTATACATAAGTAGGTATATCCATCTCTTTTTTTAATTAGTTTTTATTTTTCAGTTTGTTTTGCTTTACAATACTGTATTCGTTTTGCTATACATTGACATGAATCAGCCACGAGTGTACATGAACTCCCAATCCTACCCCCACCTCCCCCCTCCCGCCCCACACCATCTCTCTGGACTATCCCCGTGCCTCAGTCCCAAGCATCCTACATCTTGCATCGAAAGAGTTGTTTCTATCTGTATATCAATAGAGATGTTTATATAGCTTTGTATTTACGCAGATACATATATCTCTTTGTAAGACAGGCATATATAGATGTATCTGTTTATATATGTATATATAAATTTACATATACAGATGTATATACACTGTAAATATACACACATAGATATATTGCATATGATTTAATACCAATTAGTAATAAATATTACTGTTAAAAGTAAGGCTAAAACGAATACAGTATTGTAAAGCAAAACAAACTAAAAAATAAAAATTAATTAAAAAAAAAAAAATAAAAGTAAGGCTAAGAAGATGCGTGGGGGTGAAATGAATCTGATCTTAGATTGGATTGTGCAGAGATGAAATCTGAGCAAAATTTCAAAGAGAGGAAGTGATCCATGCTGAATCTGGATTTGGAATATTCCAGGAAAAGGAGACAGAAAAGGAAAACTCCTTAAAGAAGTATGATTGTGTAAAATGTTTTACATAAACAGTGAGAGCAGTGTTACTGGAGTACAAGGAGAATAGAAAGTCATGCCATGATAAAGAGTTTGATTTTACTTTGTACATTAAAGGAGGCCACTGAAGGGCTTTGAGAAGGGAAATGATATGATCAGATTTATATAAGAATCACTCTATGATATGAAATGTAGACTCTAGGTGAGTAAAATAAAATCATGGGGACCCTCAAGAAAATTATAGCTACAGGTGAATTGTGATGTTTGACTTGAACCACTGTGATAGTGATGCAGATGAAAAACACTTAAATCTGGGATGTATTGAGAAGGCAGCACTGATGTGATTTCCTGATATACTGCAATGATGTAAAAGAGCACAGAGAATTCAAGGATGAATGAAGACTCTTGGACAGAATAACTGTAAGAATGGAGTATCATTTCCTGATATGAAAATACCAACTGAGATGAGGATTGAGGGAAGAAATCATTAGTTTTATTTTTTTTTCTTTTATGCTGCTTTTGAGAAGCCTATTAGGCATCCAAGTTAAATATTTTATTATAGGCAGTCAGCTATATACTGTTTAAATATGAGTCTGGAGATACTAATTTGAAAATTATTAGGAAGTAACTTTTTAAAATTATAGCATAGCTGAGATCACCTAAAGAGAGAGTATGGCAATGTAGACAAAAGAAGAGCTCCAAAGATAGAGACTTAACACCAAAATCTGAAGGATGTAGAGTTTAAGAAGCTTCACCAAAGACATGGAGCCCTACAGTGCAACAGGGGAAAACACAGAAGTGAACAATGTTCCAAAAGCTAAATAAACAAAGTATTTTAAGTAAGAAGTAGAGATCAACTGTGTCAAATGCTGATGATGAAACAAAAAACTGAAACTATACCATTAAATTTGGCAACTAAATTTGTTGATCACCTTGGCAATTATGATTTCAGCAAAGTGGTAGTGATGAAAGCTTGAAGCATAGGGGTTCCAGTCACAGTGGAAAATGGGAAAGTAGTGATGGAATATAGGTCTTTCTTTCTATGAATTGTGCTCTGTAATGAGCATAGAGATGGAGTGGTAGTGGGATTTGGTATCTAGAGAAGTTTTGTTTACTGTTGTCCTTTCTATGAAGAGAAAAATTATTTCCTCACATCTGTTTGAGAATGATTCAGTTAGAAAAATCTGATGAAATAGAGGAAAAATAAAAAATGTAGAAATTATTTCAATCTATGCATTAGAGAGAAAAGTAATTAAATTCATTCAGTTGAGTTCAGTTCAGTTGCTCAGTCATGCCCAACTCTTTGCAACCCCATGAATCGCAGCACGCCAGGCCTCCCTGTCCATCATCAACACCTGGAGTCTACACAAACTCATGTCTATTGAGTCGGTGATGCCATCCAGCCATCTCATCCTCTGTTGTCCCCTTCTCCTCCTGCCCCCAATCCCTCCCAGCATCAGGGTCTTTTCCAATGAGTCAATTCTTCGCATGTGGTGGCCAAAGACTGGAGTTTCAGCTTCAGCATCATTCCCTCCAAAGAAATCCCAAGGCTGATCTCCTTCAGAATGGACTAGTTGGATCTCCTTGCAATCCAAGGGACTCTCAAGAGTCTTCTCCAATGCCACAGCTCAAAAGCATCAATTCTTCAGCACTCAGCTTTCTTCACAGATCAACTCACAATAGGCCCCCTATTTTCACACTTTTCCTATATCACATGGTTTTGTTTTTTTAATCTCTTGTCCAAGAATCACAGAGAATTTTTCTCTGCCCCTTGAATTTGTGTTTGGCCATGTGACTTGCTTTGATCTCTAGCGTGAAACAGAAGTGACAGGATGACTGGCTAGCTGCAAAAAGAGTTGTTTCTACTTGCTCTCCTGAACTCCTATCACCCAGAGAAGAAGGCCCATGGGGAGCCAATGGAGAGTCAAACCAAGTGGGACAGATCTGAGCCCAAAAAGCAGCCAAGAACCAAGTCCCAGTGGATTTGCTTCTAGTCAACCCTAGAACAGCCAAACTGGATTAAAATAATAAAACTATCTTTAGTCATGGAATTTCAGTGATTTTATTCCAGGAAAAAAGCTGGCTGATACAGGATCAGTCATTAAGTAGAAGCAGAGAGGTTAGCCTTTTGAAGAAACACAAAGTTTGCTCACTGCAACAGAAAGGATGATGTATCTTATGAGATTTGATTGCTGAAGGTGGTTTGGTAGGTTAGTTGACAGTAGCATGTAAAAGTTGTCTTCTGATGGTGTCTATTTTCTGGTGAAATGAAAAGCAAGGTGAGAGAGAAAAGTGCCATTTAAAGAAAGTGGAAAGCATAACATATTCATCTGAAATGGGAAAATGAATTTATTAAATTTTAATTAAAATATATTTGACATATAACACTGTAAATTTATGGTAAACAACATCTTAATTTGATACTATACTATTTTAATATGATTAGAATATATGTTTATATGTAGATTATTATCACCATTCTAGTCATGGCTAGCACCTCCATGTCACACGATTATAATTTTTTTCTTATGGTTGAAATAAATAAGATCCAGTCACTTAGCAAGTTTGTTTATAATACAGTGTTACTGTCTATATTCACTATGCTGTACATTTGAACTTTAGGACTTATTTAATAATTGCTATAAATGTGTGCCCTTAAAAAACATCTCTATCTCCTACCTGCTAGCCTCTGGGAACCACCATTTTATGTCCTGTTTTATGAGTTTTAATCCTTTTTAGATTCCACACTATTTATATATAAATAATATCCTACAGTATTTGTCTTTGTTTACTTGATTTACTTCACTTAGCTCCTTCCCTGTTTGAATGGTAGGGTGTCCTTTCTCATGGCTAAATTACACACACACACACATGTACATATAAAAAATATAAAATCTCACATCTTCTTCATCCATCCATCCATTGGTGGACATTTAGGTTGTTTCCATACCTTGGCTATAATGAGTAGTACTGCAATGAACACGAGAGTGTGTGTATCTGTTAGATATTCTGTTATTTCCTTTGTTTATATACCCAGGAGTGGAATTGCTGGATCACATGGTAGATCTATTTTTAATTTTTGAAGAAACTCCATATTGTTTTCCATAGTGACTGAAACAATTTATATTTCTACCAACATTGTATAAGTTTTCATTTTCCTCAATGTCCATGCCAACACTTGTTATCTCATTTTCTTGATGACATTTGGTTTTGATGGACATTTTCCTGATTATTAGTGATGCTGAGTATAATTTCATGTACAGATTGGCCATTTGGATATCTTCTTTGGAAAAGTGTTTACTTATTTCCTTTGCCTTTTTAAATCAAATTGATGTTGTTGTTATGAAGTTGTATGAATTCTTTATTTTGGATACTAATCTCTTATCTGATAACTGCTCTGCAAATTTTCCTATTTGTAAGTTGAGTTTTCATTTTCTTCATTTGCTGACCAGAAGTTTTTAAGTTTTATGTGGTCCCTCTTGATGATTTTTGTTTTTGTTGCTTGCTCTTTTGATATCTATATATGAAAAATTATTGCTAAGACCAGGATGATGAGATTATTCCCTATATTTTCTTCAAAGATGGTATCCAGTCCTTGTCTGTCTATGATAGATTTCATGTTAATTTTTGTAAGTGGTATAAAGTAGTGGTCCAATTTCATTTATCTGCTTGTGTTTATCCAGTTTTCCCAGCAACATTTGTTCAAGCAACTGTCCTTTTCCCAGTGAATATTCTTGGCTCCTTTGTCAAATATTAGTTGACTGTGTATGCCAGGATTTAATTCTGAGTGCTCTATGCTGTTCCATTGGTCTTTGTGTTTATTCTTATGCCAGTATAATATCATTTTCATTACTATAACTTTATAGTGTAGTTTGAAATCAGGAAGCACAATGCTTCCAGAGTCTTTCTTGCTTTGGCCATTTGAGGTCTTTTGTGTTTCCATACAAATTTTAGAATTTTTTTTCTATTTCTGTGAAGAATGTCATTGGCATTTTGATAGGGATTGAGTTGAATCTGTAGATTCCTTTGGGTAGCATGCACATTTTTACAATATCCTTATGATCCATGAGCTTGGGGTGCCTTTTAATTTGTTCATGTCTTCTTTCATTTCTTTCACAAAGCATTATAGTTTTCATTGTGCAGATCTTTTACTTCCTTTGTAACATTTATTCATAGGTATTAATACTTTTAAGATCAAAGACAAGACAATAACCACTCTCACTAATCTCAATCAATATAATACTGGAAGTTCTAGCTAGAGTCAATAGGCAAGAGAGCAAACGAAAAGGCATCAAAATGGGAAAAGAACACTTAGAGTTGTCATTATTTGCAGACAGCATGATTTTGCATATTAAAAATCCTAAACACTGAGCCAAAAAACTGTGTGACTAATTACCAAATTCAGTGAATGATGTCACTAGGAAAAAGTAAGTAAAGTTGCAGAGTATAAAATTAACATACAAAAATTAGTTGCATTTCTGAAATGTGTGTGCCTGTGTGTATACATTTTTGCAAATTATATATACTAAAAATGAAACACATAAAAAGAGGCAAAGAAAACTACCTCATCACAATAACATCAAAAACAACAAAATGTCTTGGAGGAGTGAATTGTCTAGAAAATATACTTGTGTTTCCAAGAAATGCTGAGGGTACATTTGGAGGTTTTGGTCATGAATTTAAAGTAAGTGTGGTTATGTTTTTTCCCCCTTCACTTATCTTCAGCTAGTCTGAAGTTTTCTGAGTCAGTACTTTATAGGGGGACAAAAAACAGATGACTTCAGGGACTATGCCAGAAAAATTTATCACAACCCATGAAGTTAAGGCCAAAGTAATTAGGATATTGAGGATATGAGAATGATGATGGACAGTAGCAAAGGATATCGGGAGTACATTGGAGTCAGAATATATTTGACTTCAAAGTATTAATGAAAAAAAAAAAAACCTTTCAATATAGGAAGTGCTAATCAGAGTGCAGGTTTAAAAAATGAAAATTTGGAGAGGCCATTGCTACTGCTAGTGACAAGGTGTGAGATATGACCAAGGGGACTGAAACCAGAGGTTAGAGAACAAGATACTAGATATAAAAAGGAAGCAAGAATTGATTAATCATTAGGGAAAAACAGAATGAGAATGTATCAGTGAGTCAAATCATATAGCTCTTAATGAATGGGGAAAAGTGATCAGGTTTATAAATAACTGTGACAAAGAGAGGTTCAGTTCAGTTCAGTAGCTCAGTCGTGTCCGACTCTTTGCAACACCATGAATTGCAGCACGCCAGGCCTCCCTGTCCATTATCATCTCCCAGAGTTCACTCAAACTCACGTCCATCAAGTCGGTGATGCCATCCAGCCATCTCATCCTCTGTCATCCCCTTTTCCTCCTGCCCCCAATCCCTTACAGCATCAGAGTCTTTTCCAGTGAGTCAACTCTTCGCATGAGGTGGCCAAAGTACTGGAATTTCAGCTTAAGCATCATTCCTTCCAAAGAACACCCAGGACTGAACTCCTTTAGAATGGACTGATTGGATCTCCTTGCAGTCCAAGGGACTCTCAAGACTCTTCTCCAACACCACAGTTCAGAAGCATCAATCTTTGGTGCTCGGCTTTCTTCACAGTCCAACTCTCACATCCATACATGACCACTGGAAAAACCATAGCCTTGACTACATGGGCGTTAGTCGGCAAAGTAATGTCTCTGCTTTTGATTATGCTATCTAGGTTGGTCATAACTTTCCTTCCAAGGAGTAAGCATCTTTTAATTTCATGGCTGCAGTCACCATCTGCAGTGATTTTGGAGCCCAAAAACATAAAGTCAGGCACTGTTTCCACTGTTTCCCCATCTATTTGCCATGAAGTGATGGGACCAGATGTCATGATCTTCATTTTCTGAATGTTGAGCTTTAAGCGAACTTTTTCACTCTCCTCTTTCACTTTCATCAAGAGGCTTTTTAGTTCCTCTTCACTTTCTGCCATAAGGGTGGTGTCATCTGATCATATTAAATCAGAGCTGTGTTTCCCTGAAGTTGGAGTTTAGAGGCAGAGGAAAGGCTAATGATCTGGCAGTGGCTATGAGGAAACATATCTCAACATTCTTTAAAGCCCCAGTAGTACATAGGTCTTAAGACAATAACAACTGTCATTGTAGATGCTGCAGTAGAAGAGATATTGAGACAGATAGAGATAGACAGATTTTACAAAGTATTAGAAGCTGAAAGAAATTTTCAGAACAGTAAACTCTTAAAATTTTGCTGATGACAAAAAATTTTTTGTAGGTAAGAATAAGTTTTAGAGGAATAAGGGTGGAGTCATGGATGGATAGGAGAGTTGATCAAGTGAGGGACTATTCAGAGCTGAGTGGGGATAAGATTTCATGTGAGGGGAATGTGGAGCTTCCTCTGGAGACAAAAATATAGGAATATAGTCATGATGGATTAGTCCTGAGTATAATTTTTAATATCTTGCCAGTACAGGGAGTTGTTGCTCAATAGACTTCAGGCTCTCACCAGTATGGTAAAACCTTGGCTCTTGGAGGGGAGAAAGAGATGACAGAGGGACAGAAATAATCATTGCAACAAAAGTTATTCTTTCATTAACAGACTGCTGATGACTATTAATGTCCAGCTAAAGATTAGCAGGGGGGTACTCTTTCTGCCCCCTTCTGATGCTTATGTCAGAAGCTTTCACTGTCTCCTTTATACTTTATAAAACTTTGTTACACACACACACACACACACACACACATACACACACACACAAAAGTTATTCCTTTCTTAGAAAGGAACAGAGAAGTCCTCTTTTAATATAACTTAATAATAAGGCAATAAGATGTCTACCCCAGTAATAAATAGCTGAAATTTTACTGTTCTTAAAAAAAAAAAGGCAGTATTCAGATGTGATTCAAAATACAATCTTTCACAATAAAGTGCAAGTTAACATTTTTGCACTGCTAATACATATGTTCACAATGACAGGTCTGGCTCTCTTAAATACTTTTTTAATAGATTAAGTGTTGATAAGTTATTGTTGTTATTTAAACAAATAACTTATATTAACATGAATATTTAAATTAATCAGTTAACTATGTACTTTATAATTAGTCAAATTTCACATCCACTTGTAATGTGCCCATTGTACTATTTAATAAAAAAAAACAATAATTGCATTGCTGGAGGAGAAATTATTTCCTTTGAAAGTAGTTATATTTTTAAGACTATTCAGAAAAAAATAAAAAATAAAATAAAAAAGGAAGACTATTCAGAGGGTTTTAATTACCATTTATAACACTTTGACTATAACACAGGAAAAGTATGTGTGTATGTGTATATATATATATATATATATATATACACACACAGAATACCAGGAGATATATTTTCAAAATTGGAAAAATTCATTATAGAAAATAAATTTGATATTCTGATATACAATGGATATCTTTTATTAAGAATATCTTAAGCAAATAAAGTTCTTCAACAAAATAAATGTCCAAAAATAGTCTCAATGTTTTCAATAGCAATTAGCAGAACTTAAAATGAGATATGCAAATAAGAAATGTTTCTATACTTATTTTATCTTCTCTCTTCTGAGTCAAAAAATAAGTAACAAAATAATCATATGTTAGAAGTTTCTTCTATTTAAAAATCACACTTTGAATACTATCCCTTCATTAAGGACAGAACCTCTGAGAGTTCACTTTGCCATACGTAAATTTATTTTCTTTTAACATACTAACTAGAAAGTCAATCTTTAATCCACATTTACAGTACTCCAACATCATAGAGGCACGTATCCCCAATACAGGAGGTAAATGGAATGGTAAAATCCTGACACATATGCCTGAATAAGTTTGTATTATGTCTTAGGTTGGTTGTCATTAAACATTTGCAAAGTAAAGTACTTGTAGAATTAAAATTTCCTTAGTCAAATGTAATAGTCATATTTTTGAAGAAATATTTGAATGGTCAGCAGTTGAGTGATATCACTAAGAAAAACAATAGTTTGAGGATGAGATCTTGTTTCAATTTTTAGTTATTTTATTTTTAAAGCAATATCTTATTTCTGTTCAATTTATTATTCATATACTCTTTATAAAGGGGCAGATGTTTCCTTGTAGTATTGCTGTGGGCTGTAGTGGATTCTGTTTTTGACGCAGGTATCTCTAATTGTGGTATGCAGAGATCATTCAGTAATAGCAAAAAATAAATAGGTTGTTTTGTATGGTCAGGGAAATGTTCATGGAAAAAATATATTTTACAGCAGATGGGATGGCATGTTAGAGTTCTTCAGGGAAACTAAACCAATAAGGTGTGTGTGTTTGTGTTGTATGTAGAGAGATTTATTGTAAGAAATGCTCACACAATACTGGAGGCTAGAAAGTCCAAATCTATACACGGTATAGGCCAGCAGGCTTGAGACCCAGGAGAATCCATTGTGTAGTTTAAGCAAATATCTGGGCACTGTGTGGCTCAGGCAAGTTTATGTAAACTTAACTATTACAGATGGCACAGACCACACTGAAAAATTAATAAGGCATGTTTTGCTTCACTATAAGTAGTCTAGGAGACCAAAATGGGAGAACTAAAGAAAGCAAGGACTCAGAATTAAGCAAACAAGTGAACAAATAATACTATGAAACATGGTTCAGCTTTGGTAATTTTTACTTCTTTAATAAAATAAAAAATTATCATTGAGTTCATGGGGAGGATACAAAAGAAATTCATTATTACAAAAATATTTAATGCATTTCCACTATATGTAAAATACAGTTTTAGGCATCTAGCACACAGTATCAAGAAACCCAGAATATACCACTAATATCTCCTATTGCTTTCCTTGTATTGTATTTGGGGACAGCAATAAAGAAATGAATATATGCATATATGTCATATAGGCAAATTATTGAAAACTGAATAAAAATTCAAGCAGAGCAAAGTAAAAAGTAAAGTAAAAATATAAAGGAGGAGAATGGCTGTCTGACAACATTTTTCACATATGGGGCAAAGGAGAATGAA
Organism: Aepyceros melampus; assembly: GCA_006408695.1. Taxonomy (NCBI): domain Eukaryota; kingdom Metazoa; phylum Chordata; class Mammalia; order Artiodactyla; family Bovidae; genus Aepyceros; species Aepyceros melampus. The sequence goes on along the minus strand of SJXQ01010561.1, from coordinate 3,079 downwards.
AAACTAGAGAAGGCCTGAGGTAATAAGCCAGCATATACAAGTGTAAAGTTGAACTTGATGGCTACAACTCCTGTTGACGCTATGAAGATAAAGTCTGCTGTTGTTCATTGTTATAAGATAGAATTATAATCTTAAGTAAAAAGAAAACCTCAAATCTCACATTAAAAAACCGGTGCAATGCCATTTAGCTTCTACATAGATTTGGACTAAAGAATAATTATTATATGAATCATTTTTAAATGCTGGAATCACAGTTTTCCTCTATGGTACTAAGTTAACGCATTTTAAATAATATATCTCAAAGCAACACCCTTCTTGTAAAGATACCATGTAGAAATTTTTTTTTCAAATGTATACTATTCCTAAATATTTTTTGTGTGTGACAATATTTATTTTATTTTATTTTTTATTAATTTTTATTTTTTAGTTTGTTTTGCTTTACAATACTGTATTTATTTTGCTATACATTGACATGAATCAGCCACGAGTGTACATGAACTCTCAGTCCTGACCCCTCCACTCCCCCACACCATCTCTCTGGATTATCCCTGTGCATCAGTCCCAAGCATCCTGCATCCTGCATCGAACCTAGACCGGCGATTCATTTCACTTATGATATCATATATGTTACACTGCCACTCTCCCAAATTCCTAAATATTTTTAAAGGCCTATTCCTTATTGTGTAATTCTCTTTCCTGCTTTTTGATTTTCTATCTCTATGTGACAATTGAACATTTATACAAATGTACATACATGAATTAATCAATAGACATATTCTTTAGAGCTTAAAAGCAGTAAATTAAGTGTTCTTTGACCTTGGAGTGGGTTGGTTCTTTTGTGCTTCATCTGTTATATAACTGTGAATCAATAACTATCCAATCATTGGGGGAAAGAAGTCCATTTCATTTTCTGATTCTGGTTTATATATGACACTTTAGTTAGCCCACAGTACTTTATTCATCTGGGCATTAGCTGCTAAGAATTCTTGACTCTAGGTCATTATTTTTCCTCCTAAATCTTCAGACTATAAAACTGAAAATAAAAGGTAAGACGTGGAAGTAAATATTTTAAGGTAACTATGCATTTCCTTTGACGTCCAGTTTTTGTTGTTATTGCTTTAAAAAAAAAACACACACACACACAACTTCCTGGCTATCTAACAAAGTAGTGAGGAAGAAAACTCAGTTTTCTTCTCAATATTACATTAATTCCTAATTGCAACTTAAGTACATGACTAGTAGAAAATAAGACATAAATATTTCCAAAAGTCCTAGTTGTATTGATGTTATTATGAATATTACATTGATTTTTCTGAATCTTTAGAAATGTGAATATTAGCAGAGAATACATAAAATTCTCTAGGCATCATATGCTCAAATCACAATATCCTTTTAAGATTGGAAATCTCCTTACTAATTTGAAATACAAATATTAATAAAAACTTTATAAGACAGAATCAGTATTCACTGTTCAGTTCATTTCAGTCACTGAGTCGTGTCCAATTCTTTGCAACCCCATGAACCACAGCACGCCAGGCCTCCCTGTCCATCACCTACTCCCAGAGTTCACCCAAACCCATGTCCATTGAGTCAGTGATGCTATCCAACTATCTCATCCTCTGTCATCTCCTTCTCCTCCTGCCCTCAATCTTTCCCAGCATCAGGGTCTTTTCAAATGAGGCAGCTCTTCGCATCATGTGGCCAAAGTATTGGGAGTTTCAGCTTCAACATCAGTCTTTTCAATGAACACCCAGGGCTGATCTCCTTCAGAATGGACTGGTTGGATCTCCTTGCAGTCCAAGGGACTCTCAAGAGTCCTCTGCAACACCACAGTCCAAAAGCATCAATTCTTCAGAGCTCAGCTTTCTTAATAGTCCAACTCTCACATCTATACGTGACTACTGGAAAAATCATAGCCTTGAGTAGATGAACCTTTGTTGGCAAAGTAATGTCTCTGCTTTTTAATATGCTATCTAGGTTGGTCATAACTTTCCTTCCAAGGAGTAAGCATCTTTTAATTTCATGGCTGCAATCACATTCTGCAGTGATTTTGGAGCCCAGAAAAATAAAGTCAGTCACTGGTTCCACTATTTCCCCATCTATTTCCCATGAAGTGATGGGACCAAATGCCATGATCTTAGTTTTCTGAATGTTGAGCTTTAAACCAACCTTTTCACTCTCCTCTTTCACTTTCATCAAGAGGCTCTTTAGTTCTTCACTTTCTGCAATAAAGGTGGTGTCATCTGCATATCTGAGATTATTGATATTTCTCCCAGCAGTCTTGACTCCAGCTTGTGCTTCCTCTGCCCAGCATTTTTCATGATGTACTCTCTATATAAATTAAATAAGCAGGGTAATAATATACAGCCTTGACATACTCCTTTTCCTATTTGGAACCAGTCTGTTGGTCCATGTCCAGTTCTAACTGTTGCTTCCTGACCTGCATACAGGTTTCTCAAGAGGCAGGTCAGGTGGTCTGGTATTCCTATCTCTTTCAGAATTTTCCACAGTTTATTGTGATCCACACAGTCAAAGGCTTTGGCATAGGCAATAAAATAGAAATAGATGTTTTTCTGGAATTCTCTTGCTTATTCGATGATCCAGTGATGTTGGCAATTGGATCTCTGGTTCCTCTGCCTTTTCTAAAACCAGCTTGAACATCTGGAAGTTCACGGTTCATGTATTGCTAAAGCCAGGCTTGGAGAATTTTGAGCATTACATTGAGTGAAATTATGTGGTAATTTGAGCATTCTTTGGCATTGCCTTTCTTTGGGATTGTAATGAAAACTAACCTTTTCCAGCCCCGTGGCCACTGCTGAGTTTTCCAAACTCAGCTGGCATATTGAGTGCAGCACTTTCATAGCATCATCTTTTAAGATTTGAAATAACTAAAATTCCATCACCTCCATTAGCTTTTTTCATAGTGATCCTTCCTAATGCCTACTTGAGTTCACATTCCAGGATGCCTGGCTCTAGGTGAGTAATCACCCCATCATAATTATCTGGGTCGTGAAGATCTTTGTACAGTTTTTCTGGGTATTCTTGTCATCTCTTCTTAATATCTTCTGCTTCTGTTAGG